>CM038556.1:25321032-25921032 GCA_021527575.1 Ensete glaucum | reverse complement strand
ACAAAACCTTCAAACTTATAAAAAAATTAATTATTATTGATGAGGATTGGAACTAATTGATACTCAATGATTGTGTTTTTATCAGGGTTACAATATGTTAGATTAGTTAAAAAGAAACATTAGAGGCCTATTTAAGAACTCTATAACTATCTCACTCTTTTTTTATTATTAGTCTATTATAATCAATTGATAGGTGAGAATATATATTTGAATTTAGCACATAATCTAACAGTTTAACCTTTTGGGTTAAATTGATAACTGACTTTGATATATGTTAACTTTGACTAGTTTAACTTAACACTCCAAAAATTTTCCCATCATTCTTAGAGACTCAAATCAATCATAACAAATGGTAACAACTCAAATCACAAATGTTTCAATTTTCAATGTTTGTAAAAGATGAGAGAACCATATTTCTTTCATTTGATCAATGTGATTTGGTTAATTAATTATGGAATTTAATTGATATGAGATTTAGTTGTGAATGATTATGATAATTAAAAACAAATTAAGGATGACTAAAAGAAAAGAGAGAGGGTGCAAAAGATATTTGTTAGTCACCTACCCTTATAAATAAAGGGGGAAATAATTAAACTACACATAAATAAAAGAAGAATCTTAGAAGATATTGATGTGTGAGAAAAGTTTTTAAAAAATTTTAAATATCGAAAGAGTCATATGATATATATTCGAGTCAATAATTTAAAATTTTAAATTAAATTAACATTTAACTTAATATATGATGATCTGATTAGTTTGACTCACGTTCAACATCATTGAGTTTTCAACATCTATCATCTCTCAATCACTTTTTTTTTAAAAAAAATATACATGATATTCTTACATCATACATGGTTCATTAGAAAAAAGAAAAAAGAAAGAAAGAAAGAAAAAAAAAAGAGTGATCATCCAAGAAAAAACTTCTCTCTCTTGGCCCATAAAAACCTCTTACAACTTTATATTCTGATCACATCCGTGTGAAGACCACATGAGTTGTAATACCTTACCTTGAAAACGCCTCGATTCCTTCAATTACTTCCACAACATACATGTCAAAAAAGCATGTAAAGTCCACACACCAGACTTCCCCATTTCATTTGAAACCTTACTCCGGTTTTGTCTTCCAAGATGCCTTTTGGATCGAACAAGAAACAGTGTCTCTATCAACTCTGCCATCTTTAGTTCTCCATGCTCCAAGTGGTGGAAGAACCTCCCCCTTACTCTCGAACTCCACATCCCTCCTCAATGCCTTGAGAGCATCTTTCTCATAGCTCAATGCAGGAGGGTTCTTAGTCCTCCCCCGTTATCGATCGGCTTTAAGCATTCAGGATATATAACGAGTGGTTCATGCAGTGGAGACACAGATGTAGAGTCTTCTTTGAGGCTGCTATCCACTTCAGCTTGAATAATGGTACTGTCACTTTTCTTTGATGAATCATCAGAGAGTGTAACACTAGCTAGTCTTGGTTATCACATCAGCTGGTATCAGTAGATTTATATATTGGACTTTGAACGTAGGCAATATCGTCGTCACATCATCTGAAGCATGTTATCCTCTCAAATTATTGGATATTCTTATGTCATGCATGGTTCATCAGAAGGAAAAAGATATATAAACCTAATCATTGAGGACCTACCTCTCTCTCCATCCATCAGGATCAGGATCAGGATCAGGATCAGGATAGGAAGAAAGAAGAATGTTTCACACACACACACACACACACACACCTTTGAGGAACTTTATCTTCTGATCGCTGCTGTTTGAAGACCACATAAGCTGTAATACCTTAAAAAAAAATTACATGATTCCTTCAATAGCTTCCACAGCTGCATGTCAAAGAAGTATGCATGCAGTCCCCCACCAAACTACCCCCCAATTTATATGAAACCTTGTCATCATCTTCCACATCACTACTCCAGTTCTTCAAGATGCCCTTTGGATCAGATAAGTAACAGTCTCCATCACCTCTTCCATCTTTAATTCCCCATGCAGCAGCAAGTGGAAGAACCTCTAAAGGGGGTTTACACTTCATACGTCACGCACAGGACCATTCTAACTTACGTATACCGGATGCCATACAAACTTAGACCTACAATGTACTAATACGTAAGATACCAGTTTGCAGGATTACATCGAGATCGGTACATTCATTTTACGTATGTAACACGATGGATGACGTTATCTGTGCTAGCAGGTAGAACACATTTAATTTTACTGTGAAAGGAATGATCACCGGAGGAGAAGTAGTCGCAGGAAGCATTGGGTGGATGTGGTCTGAGGTCAAGTCCATTGGTTTGGTACTCCTCCATGTGAAAGCACTGTTCATGGTGGGGGGTTCGGATGTTGACGTTGTCTGGGGTCAACCCCTTCGAGCGTTGGATGCCTCTTACCAAGCTGATCAGTATAAATTGATGATCTAGCATTAAACTTTCATCTAATTTAATTTTCTTCGTTAATCCATATATTAATAAACTTTTATCGATCTTTATTTTTATGTTCTATTTTATCATGGTATCATATCTTCTCTCTCTTTAAGAGATATCATCCTCTTTTACCTTCGCTGTCCAACGATAGCTTCTACCTCGAAAAAAAGTTGACGGCTCGCTAAAGCCGACGAAGAGTGAGTTGTCTCCAACCTGTGTTTCTCCCTCTCCATTGTCGATGCTGACCTCAACCCATCCTTTCCCATCGAAGATCGCCTAGCCACCGACCGTTGCTCCCTTGATAGCCGAAGCTTTGTGATTTCGCCGTCTACCTCCTCTGTCAAGAGCTTCTCTACCTTGAGCTCCGCCACCGGTCTGATCTACACCAAACGACCACCCCTTTCTCCACCACCACCACCTATCTCGTTAGAGACAACATATAGCCATTGCTATGACAACTCTAGGAGCAAATCGAGAACCTCCCTGTTGCTATCGGCGGCTCCGGTGCCATCCTGGCCCTCATCGCCCTCCTCTGTGCACCCTTTGCTTCGGCACCCCTGCGACCTGTAAGAATACTATTTGTGCCCTCCTCCGCCTTAGCAGCCCGACACTCCTCTTGTCGTCTTCCTCTTCCATCTTATCATGAACTTAGTTAGTTTTGCCTAAGTCGTACGACACCCTTGCATGTCCGTTCATAAAGGTTAGCCTCCCTAAAACCTCCTAGGTCTCTTAGGATCTACAAAAGAGAAAATGAGTTAGAGAAATCATTTCACACGGGATCTACAAACAATCATTTCAACAAACACTTTATATAGCCACTATAAATGATAACTATGCACTTCACAACCTCTGAATAGTTTTACACAAAAGACCGAGGTCTATTATAGATTAAAGTCCCCATAAATGTCCATATAACACAACTCTCATCTATAAGTTGAAACTGACCATAAAAGCTAACCAAACTAAGGCTGTCAAGATTATTATTAGCTCGTTACTTACTGTACAAAGTATGAAGAAAACCTGAAAGACATGGATATACATGAGTGTTCCATTGAGTACTCTCTTTATATTTTTATCTGTGACATTCTTCGTCACTTATTCCTTTGATGTCCTCGTCGAAGCCACTGCTGACGCTACATCTCCTCATCTTTTGCTAAATTGTTAATCTTCTGCTCTAGCTGTAACACGATTTGTCATGCTGCTTTAACTCACCAATGAATGACTCTGGTGTGAAGTCGATTGAATTATGATGATCCTTGTTAATTCATGTGGATCCTTCTGATAAAAGAAAAGACCTTTTTTTATTTTGCGCCAATATATGAAACATCTCTAGCTGCTTAAATTGGGTGGATGCTTGTTGGAGTTTTAATAAGCATCATTTCACAGACTTTAAAAATTTTAAGGTCCTTCCTTCATAAAATTTGCCCGTCGATTCTTCTTTAAATTAGTTATTTCTTCCAAGTAGGTTCGTATCATTTCTGCTTTCAATTAACATACTATTGTGAAATGAAATGGACAATCCACTCTTAGTAGCATCGATCACCAATTGTGAGGATTTTACAACTATTATCTTCTATTAGGTTTCTTCAAAGGGTCTTTGAACTTGTACATAGCTCCTCTACTGTATAAATAAAAGAACTAGGATACTCGATTTTGCTCATTGTCTTAAGAGTTGAGAAGGCAAATGTTCCTTGACTTTGCTCGCCTCCTCGAGGTTGTACTTCATGCATCTAGTTAGTTACTAGTCTTCATCTACTCTTTACTCACACTTTCGAAGAACTCAAAGTATTACACTCCTTACATTGAGTTAGTTACTATCATTCACTTTCTATCTGCCATCAATCTTCTGGAATACAAGAAGTTTTACCCAAAAAGAGTAAAATTTTATCGTAACTTGAAGCAAGTCTTTGATAGTTTTGGTTACCTTTGGGATTATCCATCATCTTTGTCTTTACTCTTCTGAATAGAAAAGGTACAACACCATATACTACCTACTTTGTTCCATGGTTGAGCACTCCTACATCAATCCAAACGCTCTCCCTTAATGAGAGCAAATGATCGATGAGTCTGTGAAAGTCCCACCTCTTAGGTACTATACCATTACCTTGTATTTGCATCCTTTTCTTCACGATAGATAGATTTGCCTCTATGGCACTATGACACTCTTTTGAATCCAACTTCATTCTGATCAATGCTTAGCTTTTGGGTAGCGGAGCCTCTATGAACTCATCGTCGCTTTATCACCCCTTTCGACCACCTGCTTCAATACCTCTCAATTCCCTTTGGTCGATGGAAAGACAAACTGTAACTCCCATGTAATGTATGGCAGAAGGGCAGAGGCTAAGGAACTTCATAAGACCAATATCAATGGGCTTCTCATCAATATAACTGAAAGTGGAGGACTTCGGGTTGATGCAAGAGTGCTTAACTAAAGAATGAAGTAGGCAGTACATGGCGCTATACCTTTTCTACTCAGAGGAGCAGATGACAAAGATGATGAAGAAGACGGTATAATCCAAAAAGTGACCAAAACTATCAAAGACTCACTTGAAGTTGGGGTGAAATTTTGCTCTTTTCAGACAAAAATTCTTGCATTCCAGAAGTTTGATAACAGAGAGAAGGTGAATCATAGTAGCTAACTTAACGCAAGGAGTGCAAACACTTTGGGTGCTTCAGAAGTATGAGCAAAGAGCAGGTGAAGACTAGTAACAAACTAAATGCATGAATTACAATCTCAAGGAGGCGAGCGAAGCCAATTAACTTTGCCTTCTCAACTCCTAAGAGAATGAGTGAAACCGGATATCTCAATTCTCTTATTTATCTTATAGATGAGCTATACACAAGTTTAAAGACCCATCAAAGAAATCTAATGTAAGATGAGTTGTTAAGTCCTCACCGTTGGTGATCAGTGCTACTGAGAATAGATTGTCCAATTCATTTCCCAACAAAAGTCAATCAAAAGTGGAAGTGATGCGAACTTACTTAGAAGTAACAATAAGTGGAAAAGAATTGATGGGTAAATTTTATGAAGGAATGACCTCAAAAATTTTAAAATATATGAGAGATGCTCGTTAAAGCTCCAACAAGCATCCATCCAGATTAAATAGCATGAGACGTTTGAGATACTGGCACCAAATAAGGAAGGTCATTTCCTTTATCAAAAGAATCTGTAAGAATCAACAATGATTAGCACAACTCAGCTGACCCCACACCAGAGTCAGCTATTAGTGAGTTGAAGCAGCATAGCGAATCAAAGTTCGACTACTCAACAATAATGGCAAAGAGTAACTGGAAGCCAAGAGGCATGTTGCAGCTAGAACAAAAGATTAAAGATTCAGTAAAAGGTGAGGAGATGTAGTATGTGCAACGATTTTGACAAGGACGTTGAAGAAATAAATAGGGAAGAATGTCATAGACAAAAATATAAATAAGGTGTTCCATGTAATGCTCATGCTTGTTTGTGTTTTTTAGTTTTTATACATACTTTGTACAACATGTAGCTTGCTTGCAGTAGGCTTAGCAACCCTCGTTTGCTTAGCTTTCATAGCCGGTTTCAGCTTATAAATGAGAGTCGTGTCATATGGACACTTGTGGGGACTTCAGTCTTTAATGGACCTTGATCCTTTGTATGTAACTGTTCAGAGCTTGTAAAGTCCAAAGTTATAATTTGTTTTGGCTATATATAGTGTTTGCTAAAGTGGTTACTTGTGGATTCTATGGGAAATGCTTCCTCTAACTCGTTTTCTCTTTTGTAGGTCCTAAGGGATCTTGGGAGGTTTCAGGGAGGTTGACTTTTGCGGAGGGACACGTATGACTTAGGTAAAACCAGCTAAGTTCGTGACACTATGTAGGTTGCACCCCAACGCGCCGATGATGGTTGCCCCTACTAGTGGGCACCGTGCACACAAGCGGTGCATCCGCAGGTGCTGCCTTTGCCTGTGGGAGGCCCGCCCACGGGCACTATGCCGCAGGTGCCACCCTTGCAGGCGACTCTGGCCACGACGGCCTCCCCTATAGGCAGCCCTGGTCGCGACCCTAGTCATGTGCGGCTACCTTTGTAGGGGGCTTGTTCGCTTCTATAGGGGCTTCACCATGGGTAGCCACCCAATAGGTGGCCTACCTGTAGGTGGCCGCCCACTTCCCGTGGACTATTTGCCTATGAGCGCTGCAAGAACACATACAATAATTCTACGCTATTCAATCTCATCACATGCAGTTTAAAAATTAATCTTTTGCATGAGTAACCTGGCTCTAATACCACTGTTGGGAAATCCAACGGGCACATCACATGCACAATGGAAGAAAAAAATATATATTTCCACATATATCAAAACCTCATACAAAGATTAGTGTATGAAAAACTCGCAAAACCGAAAACTATGATGCATGAGAGATTGATTACCTATGGAGAACGTATATCCTTGTGATCGAGATCCAGATGAAGAGTAAAAAGAAGGTTAAACATCCTCCTCTCTAGCGATATCCACATGATAGATCATTGCAATGATACTCTTCTAATTATAGTCCAAAACTCATAACTCTTATGTACCTTCTTATAGCACTTATGGAAGAAAATCGCATATCTTCTTTGCTACCCTCTTGCAACCGGGAAGGCCTAGTCGGCTGAGAAAATGAGAGAGGGAGGAGAATACGAGGGGGTGACCAAATGTACAGTCTATTACTAATATGTCGCCCTTGTCTCCTATTTATAGAGTACTATCAAAAAATTCTAATGGATCTTGCCTTAGTAAGTATTGGATCTCCATCCAATTACCTATTGATCTTCGATTATTGGATCTTTGTCTAATAATCTCAATCGGCCTCTAACCTGGCCTCATGCAAGGAGTCCATCAATGGTGGGTCTCATCCAATGAGAACATGGGTTAATTGGATAACTTATATCCAATCTTATACTCGTTGATACATCCACCATATGTGTATGATCCTTTAGGTCCAATACTAAGCTAGCCATGAGTTCTATCTGTCAGAACTCTTTCTAACTCAGTGAATTATTATCTCATAATAATTCACTATACTCATCGACTATAGACGTAGTAGGCACTACGCCATAATCCTCAAACAACATAGGGGATCTTATCCATTGGGCTTTTTTGTCTTTAATTTTTATGTATCTATAGTCCTCCTCATCCATCTAATATCCTAGAGGTCGTATATTGTGAATGACACTGCCATGCCTCATACGAGATCCGTCTAAGTCTCACTCTAATCGGATTCTCTCAAACAACTTCTCTCTCAATCTGAATGACCCTGATCGAGGATTTGTCCGAGTGATAATATATGAGATATTCCTTTTATAATACCAAGAGTGGATGATCTCCTATTGACATTCAATTGCCTTTGTAAAGTTTGTTATCAATCCCGATAATCGATTGTACCAGATCTATAAGTCTGATGTTAAATAAAGGAGTACTCAAACAATAAATCCTTTGTGTCTCAAGTCTGAGGAGCAAACACAATTGAGACTACAAAATTATTGTCTAACGATAGATATCATTAACCATCCAGCATTTTATAAGCAGATTAATCAGTGAACTCAATCTCCAATGAGCACCTGTATTGTTCCCTTAGTGTCTCCACATAAGTGGTTGTGAGACCAGCCACCTCCATTATATGGACAAGTATACAGTACACCAGTCTGTTTGATTATCTCGATGTCCCTCTCAAGTAACCTATGACCGAAATTATATAGGATATATGTTTCAAAGTGAATCAGTCTTAGTATTGTGATCTCATCACAATCTGATTACCATTGCACTGTACCAAGGACATCATAATATATATATTCAATAGACAATATAATATGAGAATATGTAAATAATAATAATGTAAAAAGACTATACAACGTGTTACACGGTCATCACTTACATGATTGGCTTATAGCGTAACTGTAACCAGCAACAGAGACATTCGGTCCACTGTTAAACCCATCACAATCTGACTTATCTTGAGTTTGGCCATCTTGAAAGGCTAGCACTTAAGACAACTGGATGTTAATAATTTACAGGGGACTTTAACTGATTTTTATTTTATAAAGATATCTTTATTCATTAACCTCCTAGCTTTATCCATCCTCAATATTCAAGACATGTTTGTAAACTACAAAAAACTATTTATAGACTTCGTCAAGCTCCAAGAGTTTAGTATACTAAACTCGGCATCTTTTTCTACGACAACAACTTAAAGCTACAATATATCTTTTGGTGTATATAGATAATATTATTGTCATAGGTAATAATCTTATGGAGGTCCAAACATTCATCAAGCATTTGACAAATCGATTTTCTCTCAAAAATCTAGGAGTCTTGAGCTACTTTCTAAGAATGGAAGCAACATATATATCTTTATGACTCTTCCTCTCACAGAGAAAGTATATTCAAGATTTATTATCAAAAATGAATATGCAAGACGCGAATGAAGTTACAACTCCCCTCTTAATTAGTGAATCACTCAAATTATATGATAAAAGTCCTGCTACAGACCCTACTCAATACCGATAAGTAGTTGAGTCCTTATAGTATTTAGCTCTCACCCATCCAGACATCTAATTTGTAGTTAATAAATTATCATAATTCATGCATCAATCATCTATTACGTATTTGTCCGTAGTCAAATGAATCTTGCGATATCTTAAGGAGACCCTCAATCATAGTGTCTTTCTCTGTAAACACTCATCGCTTCATCTTCATACCTTTGTTGATGATGATTAGGTAAGGAACTTTGATGATAGAACATCCACATCAGGGTATCCTGTTTTTCTTGGAGCTAGTCTAATCGGTTGGAGCTCTAAGAAGCAAAAGACAATCGATGGTCTATAACTAAAGTTGAATATCGTGCCATCGCCATCGCTGTTGTAAAATTCGATCGGATCATGAATCTGCTTAAGGAACTTAATATCACATCCACTCTTACTCCTATAATATATTGTGATAATGTCGGAGTTATATATCTCTGTACCAATCTAGTGTTCTAATCTCGCATGAAATACATTGCTATCGACTTCTAGTTCGTGCGAGATCAAGTTGTCAAACGTTAACTACGTGTTTCTCATGTACATATGACGATCAATTAGCAGACTCACTCATGAAGCCTCCTACTCATAAACTCTTTTCATTGTATCAGTCTAAGATCGACATCCTTGACAAAAGTTAAATCTTGCGGAGACATAATAATAAATAAGATTTCTCCAACTGCACGACAAGACCTCACTGATCAGTTGAAGAAAATCTTATTTATTAACCACTGTAAATAGATTGTGTACCAATAAAACTTTCATAGGGCTTTATTTTTAAGTTAGATTTGGTCACTTTATACATACAGTCAACCTATACAGAGACTTGGTGCTAACAACAACAGTTAGCATTCAGATTGAGCTTCGCAGACAGGATGAAGATTTAGGCTCTCGGAAGTAGGTGATTAATTGGCTTCTTTCTCGAGACTTGATGCAAGTAAGACAAGTACTGTGGATGGTGAATTGGGTAGTTAGTTTTGCAGAGATTTGAGGACAAGGAAGTCAGCAAAGATGTGCGATGATATGGTCGCGATGTAGAGAGTTCTTCCAAGTTCTGTGAGTGGGGCAGTCAAAAAGCAGTGTTCAGATGCAGATCTTTGAAGCCTCCCTCGATGGAAGTTGAATTGGGTTTAGGGTTTCTCCGGAGCTTAGTGACTACATCATCAGCTTCTTAGGTTAGGAACCAAATCGTCAATTAAACATAAAAATTCATTTATATATCCAATATTCTGAGCAAATAATTTGTGACTTCCAACTTTCTCTTGCTGAGCATTGACTGATGCATTCCACGAGATAAGATTTCCGTCCAAAAAAATGACATGAATGTCGTATAAGTTACTCATAAATCATATAGCAAAAGATTGTGTTTGGTATATATATATATATATATATATATATATATATATATACACACATACAACAATGCTAGTTTGGTCATTATATATTTAAATAATCTAACTTATCAACAATTAAAAATCTTATTCGATAAATTTTATATATATATAAAATGATAATGATGTACGAACTAACTTATCAACAATTGAAGATTCAAAATCTCATCCAAAAATCCTGAAAATTGATGGTAAGATCCTGAATTGAGTCTTGACTTTACCACATATATCTGTCAAATAAAAAAACCTTACATAAGTGTCATTATACTTTTTTTTCATCAGTTGACCGACCATTAGTATAATGACATTGCAACTCCATATACTATTGATACCCTTCTAAAATACTATACATATTCCTACAAATTAGTAAATACTAAATAGTATTTTGGTGATTAACCAGTGCTCACTGAGAAAAGTGTTAGCACGAGTAACATACATGGAGAATATAAACATTTACATGAATAAAGATGTCCATCGATGAGTCCTCAACCTATCAACTTAATTTTTTTTGTATTATAATAATATGGGCACACTCTTAATATGTTTATGAATCATTTTTTTGTCATGTTAGGAGATTTTTATGGGCATCCGTACCACCAACTCTTGTGCATGACGACATTTAAATGAACACGTCTTGTGATGTATATTGACCCCATGCATGCACAACAAGTATCACGTAGGAGGATGAGTAGATTACCACGTAATCTACCTCACAACAGTATTTATGCATTCCTCATCGACTGCATTCTTCACCCCATCACAATATTATAAGTGTATGCCTTAATCGATGAGACTAAACGTTACCTTTAAAATCAAGTACAACTCTCTCTTTTTTTTTTTTGTTATTAGTATCGTTGTAAAAAGGATAAACTTGATTCATTAAAGACACATTGTCGGGAAGAATTACTAATTACTTATTATATTATCCCATGTAATTAGTTACTTTTAAAATTTATATGAAGATCACTATACATATGAAAGTAAAATATTTAATCCTGTTTCGCTGACTCTACCAATGGAAATAACGAACGTTTACTGTTGAGTATATGTGATATTTTCGTTAGCAGAATTGATGATGTGAAACAGTGATGTAGGATTAAAGAGAAAAATTAAGAATATAAAATATAAAAAATATATATTTAATAATTTTTTAAGTATCTCATGATCAAACCCTAATACCTCTTATACACCCTCTTGCATAAATCATAAGATAATACCAAGTGTTCTTTATTTTGAAGAATTATATCTTGGACACATGAGGTAAAGTACCTTGAGAATTTTTAAGAGCACTTGAGAAATTTTTTTTTTTTTTTTTTTGATCATCTTCCTCCATACAACAATCAAACTCAAATTTTCTACAGATTTATTTGAGTACTTAGAATTTTATCCTTTGGATAAATCTCATCCTTGAAGAAATTTGATATATGTTATAGAGTCAAATAAATGAATAGATAAATACCGATGAGTCCAAACCCAAAGGGACAAAGTTTTGAATCCTCAAGAAAGAGGTAGATATGTAACCAAAGAGAAGAGTGTCTTTTGTTGACCACACCATCACACACTGAAAGCAGGAATTCGACCGAGCATGCGCAGCCATCTCCCCACCACTGCCACCCCTCTCGCTTCATCTTCTTCCCCTTTCTTTAGCCTATCCAAACAATTATATCACACAATATTCCTTATCTGAAGGATTCCCAGACAAAAAGCAACGAGGACCTGTGAAGTGGCTCAGCCAATGGCATCTTGACACCAAGATCAAGCTAGGGTTTGGCTCTTCTTCGTGTGTTTTGTTTTGTTTTGTTTTGTTTCTTCTGCCAAAGCTGGAATCCTGTTCTTCTTCTCTGATGTATATCTTCAGCTTTTTCTATATTATTATCTGCACCGCCGACTCATCTGCCTGCCCTCCCCCATTCCCCCCAGTGCGTCCTGTAGCTTGAGGACTGCCATAATAATACTCCGGATATTGTTTCATCGGCAACAGTATTCCTTTCGTCATGCACCATATCATACCTAAGCTCTAATATATTGAGCCAACTCGAACGGTGAACCAATGATCCCCCCGCGAGACACACAATTTTTCGCCAGGAATCCACTCCATAACTCTAGAAAAAGGAACTCACGGGACACGAAATCATCCGTGGAGTTGGCTTCCCGGCACGAACACACGCTTCTTCTTTGTATGCATTTGTCTTCTGCCAATTTCCCTATAGTTATCTACCCTAGTGGAGCGACCGATTCCTTTGTCTACTCCACGGCACACCTATAGATGAAAGCTCTTCATAGGAAAGGGACAATGATCCAACAAAAAAAAAACCCAATGAAAGATCACCGGCCTAGAGAACTACAACAAATAATTGGCTTACGAGTTCCACCAGATGAAATGAAAACTCAGTCAATCATGACTTTGGCATTCCAGTCGGATTATACGGATAGGTATTTAAAAGCCGATTCGATAGCAGCCGTTGACCATCGGACTAGGCCATCATACAATGAATTTTGATGTGAGTTATATGTTAGTCAATTCATGAGGACATCAAGAGATTACATTAGTATAATTTACTTCTGATGATCTTGAGATTATAATAGTATGATTCGATTGAGTCAAAATTTTTTTTTTTTTTACGAGTTCTAGATAAGCATACTGCTCCTAATAATATGCTTCGGATTTAATAAGTTTATATACATTCAATATATTTCATCCGATTCGGAATTCGACATATAGTTATTTTAAGCATATTTGTGCAAGCTCCAATTGTAATCATATTTTTCATTGCATTAGATTTCAGTAGATTCATGTAAGTAATATGTAATGTATGGTAAGCGTTCTTTGTCCAAAGCTTTGGCTTTTTTCCTTGCTGTGCTCCGCCTACTAAGTGGACTTTGCGTTTCAGCTAATATGTATTTTATGGCTTTGATTGAAAAAGATAAGCTTGTAAATGAGTTCCTTTAGCTGTCAGATTCACATCATGAATAGACTTGGACTTAATAATGGATTAATGTCTGGAGTCAATACAAAGCATCAAAGGAAGATAATTAAAGTTTTTGTGGTTATTATATTGTCATCCTAAGGAATCATGCACTATTATGTCAGCAGGGTACCATTGAAACAGTACTGATCCATTAAATATGTAATGTAGATTAAGTCATCTTACCACAAAAAAAAAAAAAAAATCTTTTGAACAACAGTTGTGCACACCAGCTTGATCATAACTGTTTCTGATTAGAACAAAAGTCTTACAGGGCAATTATATTATGCTAATCGATGCAACAATATCGTGATATAGTATTAATCTTGACTAGACACCATATATTGTCATGATAGGTTTTTTGCTTTTCTTCTTACATGACATACTGATATATGATACTATTATGAGAGAAGCTCTAGGATCATGGAAGTATATATTTGTGTTAACCTTCCTTTGAAGACACATTTATCTGATGCATGATGTCCAGTTTTCCACCATGTTATTTGCCTCCTAATGGTGGTGGTGGTGGTGGTGTTGATTACCTACCTCAGTAGTAAACCATGGTTAGCAGTTCTTTTCAAGCAAGGGTTGTGTCAACTTGGTTTGATATCATCATATTGGCAAATGAGTGGAAAGTTAATGGTGACAAAACAATGAAAGAAAATGGCTGGAGGAGATATTATTATATGACCAAAAAAGAAAAAGAAAAAAAAGGAAACATAGTGTTGCATTTTGTACTCAAACTTGTAGAGAGGTTTCATTATTCCATACAAATTATGATGATGACCATAACAAACAAGAATATATTCTTACCAAAGTGCACCAATTCTAGTTTACCATCAGTGGTAAAAATTCTCAAGTTGGTGTCTTGTCCTTTTATTTCTTCCAGGAAAACACTGTTCAAGAAGATGGTGATAGCTTATATATATTATTTCATTCTGATGTCAAACAATATCTAAGAAATCATACCTAAAAAAAAAACAGCAGCAATGTCCTTGTCCCAACTTTTTACCTAGTTTATCAAACTAAAATATTTCATAAAACACACCCTTATATTTTACTTATAATGAATGGGATTCCTCACCCCAGGAACATTTAGATTAATGTGCCTCGTAATCAAGCACCAAATAAATTGTGGCTTCTTTGGTGAGACATTAAAAAAAAAAGAAAAAAAAAGGTTATTTAATCAAGCACCAAATAATATTAGTAGTAGGAGTTCAACATAAGTGATTGGAATCCTCATTTGGTGGGAAGAGAGTTGTTGTAGGGTGAAAATAATATCCATAAGATTATTTAATAGCTTAATTCATTTAAACCAAGTTAAGTAAGTTCTACTTATTTATGTTCTTAATACAAATGAATCCTGATAATTTCCATCACTAAACCTACAGATAAGACAAATCTATTCACTTATAATGGACTGTTAATAGAGAAGAACTAAATGTGTTGTTGAAATCAGTCTGAACCGAACCGTTGAGGATTAAATAATATAATTCGATTAAAACGAGATAATTTTAAATTATAATTAATTAAGATATATTTAATTGAATTGATTCAAAATTAATTAATTAATTTAAATTAAATTATTAATAAAAATAATGCCGAATCGTAATCATTTGTGCCAATAACAACACAGAACGAACTAAGTATAGTATTAATGAATTGGAAGACCAGCGGACCAGTTGCTTTACTGCTGCCACGTGGCTTTCTGTGGGCCCAAACCCATCAATTAGTACTGAGCTTTCGACTGTTGTTATTATTTTAATCCCTCCCTTAAATTAAGTTCAATGTTGCTTATTGATGACGTCATCGTCGCCCGGCTGTCACGTGCCGAAGCGTTAACGTTGGTCCTCGTGAGGTATAAATACCGACCGCTGCGTCGGCCCAAGTCGAGCTCGGTCTTGCTTCCCCGACTCCGTCTCCGATCCGGCTACTGGAGGGGTGGGGAGGTCTCCGGTGGAGATGCCGAAGGTTCACCCCAACGCCGCGGCCGCGGCGGAGTCGGCCACGGCCGAGGCTTCCTGCGACGGCCGAGCGAGGGCCGCGGAGGCGATGGCGCTGACGGTGTGGCGGAAGTCGCTGCTCTTCAACGGGAACGGGTTCACGGTATTCGACTCCAAGGGGAACCTGGTGTTCCGAGTCGACAACTACTCCTCGGGGAGCGGGGACGAGATCGTTCTCATGGACGCCGCTGGGAAGCCGCTGCTCACCATCCGGAAAAAGGTACCGAAACAGGGGCCGATCACTCGATCGATCTAAAAGTGGTTTTCTCTCCATGGGGCTTTTCTAGCTGTTTCTTCGCTCCTCTTGGATTTGACCCTAATTGCAATCTAGCCAATATTTATGGGTCTTGTTCTTTTCTCGGCACACAAAATTGGAACTTTGGGGCTCTGAATTTATATATATATATATATATATATATATATATATATATATATATATATATATATATATATATATATATATATAATCAAAAAGCTTCTAACCTTATTAGCCTAGTTGTTATGTTATTTCTCAAATTTTTAGTTCCCTCTTTGCATTAAATGGGGTTCCTATTGGTAAAGTTTTGATCTTTATAAAAGAATAATTGGAATAGAGAACGGAATAAGAGGAGCCCCAAATCTTTGCTGTAGTAACTATTTGTACTTCAAGCAAGAGACTTTGGAACTAGAATGAGTTTGTTGGATGTGAGAATGTAGTTATTCGTTATTATAGTAAGAAAATGTTCGTGGAATTGTTCGAAAACGAGAGGATGCAACAATCACCTTTTGTTTCCACAGAACACACTGTAGCTGTGTTTTCCTGAAACCAAAAAAAAAAAAAAAAGGGAAGGGGGCCGCCAAGGAACAGAGATGATGCTAAGAGTGTTGATAGCATGATGAGCTTGCTGGTATGCTGAATTAAAACTCTTTTCAGCTGGTGTTCATGATTGCAGAAGCTGAGCCTAGGAGACCACTGGCTGGTCTATGATGGTGAGGAGGCCATCAACCCACGGTTTGCAGTCAAGAAGCACAAGGGCCTCCTGCACTCCACCAAGGTGCTGGCACGAGTGACGGCTCCACGCACCTCCGGCTCCAAGTCGCGGCGCCTCGTATACGACGTCGAGGGCTCCTACTCGCGGCGATGCTGTGTGGTGTACGACGACAGGCGAAGGCAGCTGGCGGAGATCAAGAAGAAGGAATCTGCCCAAGGCATCGCCCTTGGCCTTGACGTCTTCCACCTTATCGTGGAGCCAGAGCTCGATGCAGCGTTTGCGATGGCCATGGTGATACTCCTAGAACAGATGTTTGGATCATCCGGAGGGTCACTTCTCCGAGAAGCCTGTGTTTTTTTATGAGGGTTGTGAGAGTGTCTCCGGGGAATCCACCCATCCATCTCATCTCATCTCATCTCATGGGAATTTGTGCTATATATTATTGGAACGACACTGAGAAGAAGAAGAAGAAAAGAAATCTCTCTCTCTCTTCTTTTGTGCTTTCTTATGGCTGTGTATCATTATTTGGTGGGTACACCTCAAACACAGTTGTAGCTGTCATTCGAAGCAAACAAAATTGAAATATGATAATAATGCTTTGTCCTTTTTCTTTCTTTGTCTTTTTTTTTTCCTTTTCTTTTCTTAATTCGATTGATCATCCTCTTCTTTCCTCAAGTGTTTCTGGGGGAAGAAGAAGAAAACCGAACAATGAGATAGTGAGTGACTGGGAATCTCTATGGTGTATTCATGTTTATTTGCTCTTCCCTTTGAAACAGAAAAGAAAAACACAAAAACATAAACATATAGATTAATAATAATATACTATCAACATCAGTTAATAAATTCTGGTTAAATTGTAAAGTATAACCATAATTTCATTAATTTAAATTCATAATTGTCAGTATATGATTTGGTGATAGAAGAAATTGTCAAGCTCATTAATTTTAAAAAATTACAAACTAAAAGTATACCATCAACATCAATTAATAAAATAAAAATTTAATCTATAATTCATACATAAACCTGTAATAGATTCTGTGTTATAACCTCGTGTCCCAACATAAGAATAATTATACCAAATTTCACTAATTTCATCCATAAGTATAAATAGTCAACCATCAGAATAGTTAGCCTAACTCACATCAAAGCAATATATTTAAAGCAGACAAGCTAATTTAAGATATTATAACTTGTCCAGTCTAATTATATATATATAAAAAAAAGGACTTCTCATAGTAGATTGTTAAGAACTCAAAGAACATGATAGTAAATTAATTTCACTTATCTAATAAAGCATCTAAATTAGAAGATAGAGTCCATTGCAGCACATTTTATTACTACCTTAGTCACACCAAATCTGTTGGTATCAATATGCTCGGTTTAAATGAATCGTAGCTTAATATACAAGATTGATTGTTCAAATCAATTATGTAAGTTTAATGCTCACCTAATAAGAATCATATCTAGACGTACAAGATAGACTCCATCGCAGCATGTCGTTACAGTTAGTAGGATGATGAGAATTGTTGATATGGTCATTTACCTGAAGAACCCACCAAAAGAATAGTAATCCAAGAAAAACAGAGCATTAAACATCACATATGCAAGAATAGGTTTCATTGTCAACATCAATATAGCAACAATCCTCACCTCATATATATCAAGTTAATCTACTGAAAATTGTTCAGATGGTCATGATATTAGATGTCTGAAGAACCACAAAAAAGAGTAGAAGAAAACAAAGCATTAAACATCAAGATGCACAAGATAGACTTCATGTCGCATATCATCACATTAGTTACATCAATATAGAACATGTCAATGCTTGCCTTAGATGAAATCAAGTTAATACTCTGATGAACATTGTTCAATACAGTCATCATATTATGTACCTGGAGAACCATAGTGTAAAAAGAAAAGCATCAAATGTCCAGATCTACAAGAAATATTTAATTGCAGCATGCCACTACACCAGTCACATCGATTATATATCATATCAATGCTCACCTTATATGAAATACCCACAAAAAGGCAAAAAAGAAATACACACAACTGGAGAACCATGCATACCTCAAACCAGTGTTGGACTCTCTATACCTGGTCAAGGCAGGTCACTTACAAGCACTAGTGTAAGGAACTTATTAGCACCATGACTTGCCATTCTGCAAACTATCAAGGCCTTGTCTCATATGATCTGCTGCTTCTAAATGTTGAAAGAGAGAAGAATGACCTAGCTGCTGAAAGTAGAGATGGAAACAAATATGGAAAAGAGTATGTGATAGAAAGAATATGCAGGACTTATAAATCTACCATCAAACAAAAGTAATGGAGATTTGTTGTTACATTGAAATTACCTTTTGTTGATGTAGCTGTTGATGAAACATGACCTTCCTGAAATTTGTCAGAACCTGGAGATACTGCTAGGGTTTAGTTCTACATGAATGTACTTCAATTGTGGTAATTCATTAGGCTATCTTAATCCAGTCAACATAACTAAGTTTCTAAGTTTTGGTTGCCTACCAACTTACCAGACTAATCAAACACATGTTTCATAGCAAAATAGGGTAAATATTTGCTTACTAGTTGCTTCCATAATCATTTATAAAGCTACATATTATGGATACCTTTTTTTTAGGGTTAAAGTCCATTTTAGCTCTTGTGGTTTTAGTCATGGATCACTCTTATGGTTTACTCGTGTCTAAAATAACACATACATTTCTAAGATCGTAGCATATAAACATCTCCCGTCAAGTTTGAGTTAACAGATGTTAGAGTCTGCTTACATGGCATGCTAACTTATAATAAATTATTAATATAATATCATATATAATTTAAATTTAAAAAAGATCCATTTTATGCATTATGATTTTACTTATGTCCAAAATAATCCCTATATTTTCAAAAATATAACATTAAGCCTCTCCAGTCAAGTCTAAGTTAACAAATGCTAGAGTCTGCTTATGTGACATGTTGACTCATAATAAATAATTAATATAATAACACGTATGATTTAAATCTAAAAAATTGAGATCACCATCAATGGCGAGAGGAGACGTCATCATGGAAGCGACCACAAGCAACAGCACCGAGCCGCTGCTGTCTAGCAGGGCATCATACACACGTAACCTCTTTTGCGATGATGACGAGCTCAAGAGCTCTCGGTCCTGTCTCAGGTGAATGTGCATCGACCGATCCAATGCTAAGCACGCAATGATCTCTTAGTCCCTCGTCCTCGTCCTCGTCTTGGGCGTCTTAATCCCTACCACCTCCTACTTCATTCTCTCTTATGCCCCCACCCCCTACGCCTACGACATGGTGGTCCAACTCTCCTTCACCTATACCTTTGGCCTCTCCTACCTCTACTTCTCTATCTTCGTCTACTACTACGGCCTCCGTCGCTTCCTCAATAAGATGGTCCTTTTTTAAACTTAAATTACACATGTCATTATATTAATAATTTACTACGAGTTAATATGCCACGTAGGTAGACTTTAACGTTTATCAATTCAGACTTGATGGGAGAGACTTATATGCTACATTTTTGAAAATGTAGGGGTTATGTTAGACACGAGCAAAACCATAAGGACTTAAGTGGTTTATGACCAAAACCACAAGGGCTAAAATTGATTCTTCTTTTTAAAACTTAAACTATACGTGTTATTGTATTAATAGTTTATTATGAGTCAGTATGCCACGTAAGTAGAGTCTAGCGTCTGTTAACTTAGATTTGACGAGAGAGACTTATATGTATGTTTTAAAAAATATCAGGGTTATTTTAGATATGAGTAAACTATAAGGGTTTAAGTGGTCCATGACCATAATCGTAGGAGTTAAAATGGACCTTAACCATTTTTCTTAATAGAAATATATAAGTTGTACTGTTGTACTACTGATCAGTAGTTCAGTATACTTTCCTGCTGCACACTTCAATTTGCTCCTTTTTTAACATCTTGAGGAATAAGTCAATATGCCAATTTAAATAAACATGTGTTGAACTCTGGGAAGGGCAAATAAAAGGAACAAGAGTGTCATGAGAATTAAGAGTATGTTATGGTTTTTGTACCTGGGAAGACATCATGAATTCCATGATAATCCACTGCCTTCTTGCTTAAATTTCGATCACAATAACTTTCACTAAGCATGATTGTTTGCTGACTATAGCCCTTGGCATGGAGGGTAGTTTTTCTCAATGCATCCCAATTTTTTTTATTCACAGCTTTGGAATCTTCTGTGTTATCCTCTCCTTCTGAGAATACTGATGGGCTCGCCGAACCAGTCAGATCCGCCTCTCCCTTACTCTTATGGGCAAACTTCAAAAGCCTCTTCAATCCCTTGGGAGCAACTTTGTGATAGATCAATGGAGGAGGGTTCTCAGCATTCCCCCATTCAATAATAACTGGTTCATTACCATCGGATTGAAGAATTTGATTGAATGGATGTCAGAACTGAGGACTTGACATAAGAGTCGGTTCATGTGCAGTGGAGATCTTGGCTTTGGACAGGCCAGTGTCATATGCAGTGGAAACATCCTGATGTTCTACTTCCACCCATGCAGCTGATGAGATGCCCATATCCTCATCAGGTTGAATCTTGGAAACAAGAAGGTCTACAGAGTTTTTGGGGCCGTTATCCACCTCAGCTAAACTTTGATCCACATTTTCTGTTTTTTCAATTTTTAAATTGTTATCTAGTGAAGTAACTGATTTTGCATCAACATAATTTGCTTGTTGAGCAAGATCAACCTCCAGCACCTTGGCAGTTGATTCAGTTGTCTCCAGTGTAGGCTTCTTTTCTTTTCTTCAGCTTGAATAGTAACATCACTTCTCTTTGATGAAGCAACAGACTAAGTAACTCTAATCCCGGTTATTACATGGCTAACACTGGCCTGAAACCCAGTGCCTTTCTTCAAGAAGGGTTTGGCCTCCAAAGGAACAACACTATTCTTCTTCATGACCTTATTGTAGAAACCTGCCCTGGCCATCAGCGAACCAGAAGCATCTCCAGAAGCTGATGGAACTCTTTTTTTCACAGGTTTGTTGGTGACTGTTGCTGTTTTCTGCTTTATTGCTCCTTCACCTCTAACGGTTATCTTAACATCAGTTTTGGCTTCGCACTTACCTTTTGGTTGATGCAATGGCCTTTCAGGTATGGGGCTGGGTGGAGTTGTAGAAGTAGGCTGGGACTTCCGGTGGCGCAGGGTTGTATTAGCGGTAGACACTCTAGGAGAACTTTTAACTGGTTGAGCTCCACTTGATTTTAGCAATGGTCCTGATGACCATGAAAGATGCTTAGTTGGCAATGGTGATGATTTTGGTGAAGCCTTTTTTAATGCTGCTGTCTTTGAAACTTCTTTCTTGTGTAACACTGGTGGAGATGAATTTCTTTGGGGTTGTTGAGAATTGCTGGACCAGTCAAGCTTTTTGGTAGTGACTCCATATTTCAAGGCTGTGTCTGCTTTGCTTGGTTTCAGGGTTTCCTGTAACACCTTAAGTTGTGCTTGCATTTCTGAATGTTTCTTGGCATTTTCTGCTCTAAGTTTCTTATCCCTTTTCTCCTTATATTGACTGTAGAAACTACATGTCTGCTTACTCAAGGTAGACAGAGATCCAACAGAACCAGCCTTAGGACCTTGGTATTTAGCAGGACTGCTCTCCATCATTTTCATTGACATTTGATTGAGCATAGGTTCTTTCTGCCTACAGCTTTGGATCTTACCAATTCAGCAGCTTTGGATCTTACCAATTCAGCAGTACTATCGTTTGATGGGGTTATCATCATCTCCATCTCTGTTGACGTAAAGACCCAAGCAGTATCAGATCCAACTGCATTCAAATTGCATGGAGGAATATCAGACTCAACCTTCACATCAGCCAATTTGTTATTTCCTGCCTCAGGAACCAAATTGGTGTGGCTGCTCTGATATATGGACTCAGAAGCATTTTTCTGAGTTAGAGAATCGGCCATACCAGAACTCCATCTTCTTAGTACAGTTCTATTGGTACTCCCAGAGACTTCACCTGAAGTTCCCCTTTTCTGAACATCCAAAATTTGATCTTTCTGTTTGCTTTCAAAAAGACTAATCGCCTCTTGGACGCTCATCCTTATCATTATATTCTCAGGTTTCTTGGCTGGCTTGTCTGGTTCTTCATCTCCGCTGTTGTTACCATCAGAATCCCTGATGGATGTAATTCTTTCCCTAGCTGAAAAGTAATTGAGGCTTTTAATTGTCAGTGCACTAGACCTGCGAGACCCAGGCCTTCCTATTTGTATTCGTTGCGTACGAGGAGCAGACCTTCTAGGAGTGACAGATCTTATAATATAGGTTGGCTTCTTTCGGTAGAAGTCTGATCTTCATCACTACACTCAGTGGAGTTCTTACTTTCTGTTGAGCTCTGCCGCTCATCTTGTGCAATTTTAACTGGGGAGATTGAAATGTTCTCAGATTTTGCTTCACTGAACTCCGGACTTGGGGAGTATACCTCCTCTGTAATGTCCTCGAAGGTGTTCCTTGTATCATCTAAGATCATTTTTTCAAATGACAATTCAACCAGTTGGCCTTCTGGGACCGATGATAAGTATTTTGACAAAGAATCCCTGAACTTGGGAAACAAACGGGATGATTTAAAAATCCACAGAGTGACAAAAAAAAAAAAAATTAAGTTGCAAATAAAACAGGAATTATGTCTGAAGTCCAGAACACATTGATAATTCATAGAGAAAAGGAACCAAAGTCTAGACCTAGCATAACTAGTGCTTCTTGAATCTACCAGAATAAAAAACATGGATGCAAACATAAAAGGAATACAAAAGGCTCAACTTATGGTAAATTTCTTAAAAGAATGCACATATTAGATGAGACCAGCAAGAGCTTATGTGCCCATAGAAGAACTCTGATGTACCTCCTGTATCTGATAGCAAAATAGATTACTACTTATCAGAAAATTCAGATGTAAGCACCCTAGACAACCATCTAGACAGATTGCAGGTTGGAAACAGCAAGCAGAACGGCTGTTCAGTGGTCAGAGTTTGAAAACAGAGGGAGAAAACAGGGAAAAAAAAGGATTGTTCTATGGATGTAGGAAAAGGTGAAGGAAAGAAGAGAGACAGCAGACAGAATTCTTTAATTTTTATACACAATATTCCACATTATTACAGTCCTTAACATTAGGAAAAAAAATTCTTTGCAAAGCAGGAAGGTAGATAACAGGATCAACCAAAGGCATTACCATTTACACACGTCTTGAGAAGCCAATGGAGCAGCTAATTCGTTGTTACAATGAGAAGGGGCTCATTGATTTCGCATTTCCCATAGAGATGTCAAACGAGATCTTCATCGAGCCCCATAAGACTAAGATATCCAAGCCATATGGTCATCAACTGGGCCACAAAATTGCTTAAAAAAAGAAAGAATAAGAATAGAGAAACAAAAACATTTTTGGCTTGAAATCAGCAGGATTTGGAATATATATAAGGTAATCTCTTTGCAACAACAATAAGCTGTTGTATTCCAACTATTTGGGGTCTACATATGGATCTTTTGCAACCACTGAACTCCATAAAAATTAATATCCTTGGTTAAATTAAGGATATTTAAATCTTTAATTATAGTTTTTCGTAAAGTTTTCATAGACCTCCACGCGTCTCTACTCGTACTACAATCTACAAGTCTTATTAACATATGTGCATATCATCTTAAACGAGTTTCCTCATTTTATTCTCAGTTGAAGTCATACACATAATTGGTCACAAAAGAAAAAAAAAATCTTTACTACTAACTCTACACATCCATCTCAACATTCTCATCTCTGCGATAATATATATATTTTTTTGTATATGTCAAAGGTAATGTCTTTGCAGTATTAAAAAAAAAAAAAGCAGTGTAAGAAAGTTTCTTGTTTTCTGTCGAAAGATCACAGCAAGCATACTGTTATAAATTGTTCAAATTAAAAAGAAAAAAGGTGTTTTCTTTTATTTTGATAGTTATTTTTTAAAGGTCGTGTCTTTTGAGAAAATAGTTATTTTTCAAAGGTTGTGTCTTTTGAGAAAATATCTATAAATAGATATTTGAGGGTAAATTACAGAACAAAAAAAAAAAACTCTTTCATGCTCTTTTTCTTTACTATCCAAGTGATTGAGTTAGACATTCTCTAATTCCTCTCTGAAGATTCTTTATTGTTTGCTCAATACAGATCTTCTAAAGGCTTGTCATATCCACTAAAACTATTTGCATCAAACCCATAGCAATCTTATTGAGAAGAGGGTGCAAATATCGTTTTTAGGAAAGTGTTTATACATGTTTCAAGCCTAAATATCTTTCCTAAAGTATTCTTGATCTTGTGTTTGTTTTTTGTTTCCATAGTGCTTTTTATCCTCTTCTTTTGTCGTATCTTTCCCCCACAATCTAAAAACGATATTTTGTGAGTTTATACAAATTCACTATGGAGGCTACAGATACCATCAAATTATTGAATCAAGATTTTGTTCGTTTGGATCGTTTTGATGGAACTAATTTTACCCGTTGGCAAGACAAGATGAAGTTCATGTTGACTGCTTTGAAGATCTTCTATGTGCTTGATCCAAATCTTCAACCAATTCCTGATCCAACCGACGATGACACCAATGAAGTCAAGGCTGAACAAAAGAAAAGAAATGAAGATGAAGTCATGTGTAGAGGACACATTCTCAATGCTCTTTCGGACCGACTTTATGATATTTATACGGTGGAACCATCTGCAAAAGCAATTTGGAATGCTTTGGAATTCAAATATCATGCCGAGGAAGAAGGTACAAAGAAATTTTTAATTTCTAAATATTTTGATTACAAGTTTGTAGATGACAAGCCAATCTTGGCACAAGTGCATGAGTTACAAGTTATTGTTAATCAATTAAAGGCTGAAAAAATTGAACTTCCTGAACCTTTTCAAGTAGGGGCTGCAATAGCCAAGTTGGCTTCATCTTGGAAAGGGTATAGGAAGAAGATTTTGCATGACTCCAAGGATATCACTTTGGAGCAAATTCAAAAACATCTTCGAATCGAGGATGAGAGACAAGAGTAAGAACTCTTTTTGCAATATAAAAGCAAATGTTATGAATCAGCCTAAGAATTCCAACAAAAACAAACAAAACAAGAAGAATCATTTTGGCCCCAAAAAGGGATCAAAGAAAATTTAAGAAGCCAAAGAGTGGAGGCTGTTTTGTTTGTGGAAAACCTGGTCATTTTGCTAGGGATTGCAGATTTAAAAAGGGCCAGAAACCAAAAGTCAACTCCGTTGAGGGAGATGATAATATAATCGCTACGAAGTGAATGCCATATTTGGCAAGGTTTCTGGTTGGTGGTACGATACTTGTGCTACCGTCCATGTTTGCTATGATAAAGGCCTCTTCAAGACTTACAAAGAAGTCACGGAAGGGCAAGAGATTCAAATGGGAAATGAAGTTCGTTCTAAGGTGATTGGAAAGGGAAATGTGGAACTCACTTTCACTTGGTAAGAAAGTCACTCTTACTAATGTTCTTCATGTACGGATATGAGTAGAAATTTAGTGAGTGGGAATCTCCTTGGCAAACCCGAATTAAATCAGATTTGAATCGGAAAGTTAATTCTATCCCGTAATGGAACTTTTGTTGGAAAAGGCTATTCCGCTGAGGGAATGGTCAAATTATCTATTATTGACAATGATTCTAAAGTTAATAAAGATGTTGCTTCTATTTATATTGTTGATTCTTATTCATTATGGCATGATAGATTAGCACATATTGGAATCAGCATGATTAGAAGAATGGTTAAGTGTGGCTTAATAAATTGTCATTTTGATGATCTTAATAAATGTGAAATTTGTGTTAAATCAAAGATGACGAAGAAACCTTTCAAAAGTGTTGAAAGATATACTACTTTGTTAGATTTAATACATTCTGATATATGTGAATTAAATGGCATATTAACGAGAGGAGGTAATAGATATTTTATTACTTTTATAGATGATATGTCTAGATTCACATATGTGTACTTATTGAAACATAAAAATGATGCTTTTAATGCTTTTAAGGCATATAAAGCAGAAGTTGAAAATCAATTGGGGAAGAAAATTAAAGCTTTAAAAAGTGATAGAGGAGGAGAATACTTTCCTAATGAATTTAACTTGTTTTGTGAACAACATGACATAATTCATGAATGTTCAGCACCTAGAACACCTGAGCAAAATGGATTAGCAAAAAGAAAAAATAGAACTTATCTAGAGATGATTAATGCTATGTTGTTGCATGCTAAATTATCTTATAATTTGTGGGGAGAAGCTTTATTGGCTGCATGTCATATCTTAAATAGAATTCCCTCTAAAAAGAATAAGATCTCTCCATATGAGTTATGGAAAGGAAGACAACCTAATATTGGTTATTTTAAAGTGTGGGGGTGTCTTGCATATTGTAAGAATAATGATCCTCAAAGGACAAAATTGGGACCTAGAGGAATCAAATGTGCATTTATAGGCTATGCCTCAAATAGCAAAGCATATAGACTTCTTAATTTGGAGTCTAATATCATAATAGAATCTCGAGATGTGGAGTTCTTTGAACATTTATTGACTTCTAGTAATAATGTTCATCCTCCAACTAGTGAAGAGTCACTAATGGAGAAATCTCAAAAGGTTGGTGAGCAACCTAAAATTCCTTTGATTGGACATCAATCAAGTTCACAAGAGGTTGGAGAGCAATCTTATGAATTAAGGAGAAGCACTCGTGTACGAAAAGCAAAAACATTAAGATCGGATGAGATTGATTCTCAAAGTATTTCTTTTTACCTTGTAGAAGGAACTAATGAGAGAGTATTAAAAACAATTCCTCTTGTTTTACAAGTGGAAGATGATCCTAAAACATTTAAAGAAGCTATGGCTTCTCGTGATGCTGCTTTTTGGAAAGATGCTATTAATGATGAGATGGATTCTATTATGTCAAACCAAACTTGGGAACTTGTCGATTTACCTTTTGCCTCAAAACCTATTAGTTGTAGATGGATATTTTGTAGGAAGTATCATACAAATGGTACTCTCCAAACATTCAAAGCAAGGTTAGTTGCTAAAGGATTTCGACAAAAGGAAGGAATAGATTATTTTGACACATATGCTCCTGTGGCTAGGATCACATCTATTAGAATTATTTTTACTTTAGCATCAATTTTTGATCTTTATGTTCATCAAATGGATGTCAAAACGATATTTCTAAACGGAGACCTCGATGAGGAGGTATATATGGAACAACCCGAAGGTTTTGTTCTACCGGGAAATGAACATAAAGTGTGTAAACTTATTAAGTTATTGTATGGTTTAAAGCAGGCTCCAAAACAATGGCATGAGAAATTTGATACAATAATTCTTTCTAATGGATTTGTTCATAATATTGCAGATAAATGTGTTTATCTCAAAACTTGTGATGGCTATATGGTGATAGTTTGCCTTTATGTTGATGATATGCTAATAGTGAGCAACAACATGAAAGGTATTATAGAAACAAAGAGGTTTCTATCTTCAACATTTAAGATGAAAGATCTTGGGCAAGTTGATACTATACTAGGTATCAAGGTAAAAAGAAATAGTGGGGGATATGTTTTGAGTCAAACTCATTACATAGAGAAAGTACTGGAGAAATTCAGTCACTTAAAAATCAAAGAAGCAAATACCCCATTTGACCCAAGTATCAAATTAGTCAAGAATGTTGGAAGAACAGTGGCTCAATTAGAATATTCAAGTGCTATAGGAAGTCTTATGTATGCAACGCAGTGCACAAGACCTGATATAGCATTTGCAGTTAGTAAATTGAGTAGATTTACTAGCAATCCAAATGTAGAGCATTGGAAGGCTATTGAAAGAGTTCTTGGGTACCTTAAACGAACCAAAGATTATGACCTACAATACTCAAAATTTTCTGCTATTTTAGAAGGATATCTTGGCAAGTTGGATATCGAGTTTTGGAGATAACAAATCCACTACTGGTTGGGTGTTCACCTTAGGAGGTGGCGCTGTTTCTTGGAAGAGCAAGAAACAAACGTGTATAACTCACTCAACTATGGAATCAGAAATTGTTGCTCTAGCAGATGCAGGAAAGGAGGCTGAATGGTTGAGGGATTTTCTATTAGAAATTCCATTGACTTCTAAGAGTATGAATTCAATTTCTATACTTTGTGATAGTCAAGCCACTTTAGCTCGTGCGTATAGTGAAATATATAATGGAAAGTCAAGACATATAAGTCTTAGACATGATTATGTGAGGAAATTAATCAAGAGTGGGATTATTTCACTCACATTTGTGAAAACAAGTGAGAATTTGGCTGATCCATTCACCAAACCTCTTACAAGAGAAGTTGTAAGATCAACATCAAAATGGATGGGACTAAAACTCCTTGAATAAAAGATCCACCAATGATAGCAACCCTACTCAACATTATGAAATGAGTAATGAAGAGTTCAAAGGGTAAGAACAAGTCATTGACAAGTGGAGTGGTTCAGCACTTTGAAATATTTTACGAGTCCCATCTAAAGATGTTAAAGTGCTGGTTGTCACCGAATGAGGGTTGAGTTAATTATACTCTTAATGAAGTTCAGTCAAGTTAGGACAAGTATCTCAAAGAGTGACAAAGATACTATAAGAACTTCACCTATATGAACTTAGAAGTAGTGCCACTTCGATTGAGAGTTGGAGTTTCTCTCATAAAAGTTCATGAACTTGGATGAGCCCAAGGCCATATTAGGGCTAAGCGAGATTTTATGAGGAATACAAGAATGTTGTATTTATGTGTGTGGTATCACCGGTGTTGTCATGAGGAATAACAAATTCAAAGCTTTTATGCTATTTGGGATTTCGACTTCACTTTGTGATGCTTACACTAAGGTAATATTCAAATCGAAAGATATATTACTTTATTCATAAATACTATTTAATCACTTGGAGAAAATTTTAAATTTGAACAAGTGGGGGATTGTTATAAATTGTTCAAATTAAAAAGAAAAAAGGTGTTTTCTTTTATTTTGGTAGTTATTTTTTAAAGGTTGTGTCTTTTGAGAAAATAGTTATTTTTCAAAGGTTGTGTCTTTTGAGAAAATATCTATAAATAGATATTTGAGGGTAAATTACAGAATAAAAAAAAAAAACTCTTTCATGCTCTTTTTCTTTACTCTCCAAGTGATTGAGTTAGACATTCTCTAATTCCTCTCTGAAGATTCTTTATTGTTTGCTCAATACAGATCTTCTAAAGGCTTGTCATATCCACTAAAACTATTTGCATCAAACCCATAGCAATCTTATTGAGAAGAGGGTGCAAATATCGTTTTTAGGAAAGTGTTTATACATGTTTCAAGCCTAAATATCTTTCCTAAAGTATTCTTGATCTTGTGTTTGTTTTTTGTTTCCATAGTGCTTTTTATCCTCTTATTTTGTCGTATCTTTACCCAACACATACTTCTCAAGGAAGCATTTAATCAAACAAATGCACCCTAAACTAACTGAGACACTCCTGATACTACACAAGAAGCAATATACTAAACCCACCATCTACTAAAGCAGAACTGCTTCAGATTAGAAAAAGAAAACGTTTTTCATCAAGCCAAATAAGGCGTCGGATGCGCGGAACTTCCAAGTGCATGGTATCATCGATCACCTCAAGTACATAAAATTGCGGACAGGAGAAGAAAAATGAAAGATATCTGATTCACGAACAAGAAACTTGAAATCTACCCGCAACGCGTATAGCATAAGAAAAAAGAACGTTCTTTCATTGCAAAAGGAGAACCAATTCAAGTTCGGACTACTTTAAACCAACCAAATGTTTAATTCAAGCCCATCAACGCCAACGCATGCACAACCGAAACGCCGCACTATCTAAACTAATAAACTAAATCTCCAATGAGAATACCATATAAGACAAAAGCAAAGCCCTAATTGTAGAACGCATTCCCGAATTCTACCAAGAGCAAGGACCAAGTTGGCCGAAAACGAATCCGAGTACCGATCAAAATGCGATCACATCCACCAAAGCGCACTCCAAAAAGAGAGACAAAGAAATCCCAGATTACCAGATCCTACCGGAGAAACCCCCCTCGCCGGTCGCTTTCTGTGACGGAGAGAGAGAGAGAGAGAGAGGTGGAGGCCACCCCCAAAGGAAGTACGAGCGCGACATTTGTACAAAAGCAAATAGGCAATAGTTTTACAAAACTGCCACTGACATTAGAAACGCCGTTTTCTCTCGCCATTTATATAACGGGAATTATTGTGCTCACCGACACGTCGCCGTCGCGCGAAAGCGACCGTTATCCCCGTACCGGTGGCCGCTAGCTGTTTGTAAAAATGACACATGAGGATTGTTCTGAAAACAAATTAAGAACAGCGTCGAGGGCTCCACAAGAAACCTGCCATCTTGCGTGGGGACCACGGGACCACCAGGTGGAACAAAGGAGAAAATGTTTAACCAATTAGATTTTTTTTTTTTTTTTGAGAGAGAGAGAGAGAGAGAGAAAGAAATTGTATCCAATCTATTATTAATATTTTATCACGATATATCATATTCATTTACAAGATCGAGGTTCAAGTCTCACCGTATAATTCTTTACGTCAAAAATATGTTAATTTTAATTTATTTACAGAACGGTTTGGATGAAAAATGGAGGTGGATGTTCTTTCTTTCCCGCGTCTAATTGCGAGTGATCATCTAAGTTCTTAGTAATCAAAACATGAGATTAAAGAAGGTATATCTCACACACTTTGAGGTTGAATATGGCATTAAATTTTTATTTTAAAATTCATCAATAGATAGGAAGAGTCTCTCGTGTATCTTTTGACCATCAGTTTTTGTAACCTGTAAATTTTTTTATTATATATTTAGAGACGGAAATAGGAGTGTTAATTAGTTAACAAGTTTTATGATTTCTTCCAAATCCTTTTATATTTAAAGAATACATTTGATTTACTTTTTAAATCCAAGGAACATGGTTTAGGATGTATTAGGTCATTATAGTAATTTAATTTTATTTTTTTAAAAAAATACTAGTTTGATAAAAAGATGTATCATACTCATTTATTTGACTAATGCTTTTGATTCCTTATCTGATAAATCTTTTAATGATGGATATGAAGTTTGGCATACCCATTTAGTCATGATGATAGATTAGATCAATTTTAGGTTTGAAATATCATTAGATTTTTTTTTTTACAAATAAAATTTGATGTACTAAGTTCATTTACTAAGAATTGAGAGTTTAAGACCACATTACACATATTTTATACATAAAATATTAGCCTAGTGATGATAGTTTCAAGGGCACAAAGTATAGTTGTCACTCTCAAAGAGTGACAAGCTATCACACATGTCAACATATTCTAGCAGATCTCTTTAAGAGTTCCAAATTGCATTCAACATAACAACTAAACTATCACATTGTTATTGATATGACTGTGAGATCTAGAATTCCTCTAGCCAGAGAGTAAGGGTGACCACTCTCTTCCTTCTCACTTTTAATCAAATGATCAAGCTCCACCAACTTGTCCTCCTATGTCATCTAGGCTTCTATAGTTTGTAGGTTAAGCTTTTCTAATTCTAAATTGTGAAAATCTATTTATATTCTATAAGCAAAGGTAGAGTGATTTCTCTAAAGACTATGATAACTAAAGTCAAAAGAGTTGACATCACTCGCCCAAAAATAGTCTTTAAGCAATGACACCTTCAAAAGGAGCTTCCGCCAATAGTATGTAGTCTTTTTTGAAGGGCTCAACGTGGAGGAGGGAGACTTCCTCGAGATGATCTAAAATAAATAACTCCTTACCTTTGGTTGACCTAGATCTCAAACTAATCAACTTAGTAGACGAGGTATGGAAGAGTAGCCTCTATGGTAAATTTTTGGGTAAGCCACCTCCTCTAGAACTACTTAAACATGTTCTTCCCATGCTTTAGGGATGAGAGCTAGGGGTTCAGATTTTTAGACCTTACTGTTAGATTTTTTATGTTTTAGCCTTATCTCTAAGAAAGATCTATCAAATGTTCTTCTTGGAGGACCTTGATTTGTTAAGGATTAGGCCTTATCCCTTATATTATGGAAGCTTTTTTTGTTCAATCTCTTAAGAGAGAATGAAAATAGTTTTGATCTGAATATAATTTGCAGTCTCCAGATTGAACTCCTTATTCCGAAAATCCTATACACCTTAGTATCCAAGTTAAGTAAGCTCCTGAAAATAGATCAAATTAACTTATCAAGAATTAGAGACAAGTTTGCTTGTGTGTATTCTCACATATGTCTATAATCTCTTGACACAAGGCGTGTGAGTTACGGTCGCTGAATTTTAATTTTTTCAGTATGTAACTTTTAATATTGAATACCTATTTTAATTATAATCGAATAAGTCATCAAACTAATGAATATATCCCTAGCAAAGGGGAATAAAGTAAGAAATATAATAAGGAAGGATGGGCTCTTCTGCTCCAAATATAGGCTCCAAGTGAGGGCAATAGTAATCATCTTTAGCTAAATTGGTTGTTGCACTTGTCATGGAATCAGGCCTTAGTAGGGCTATTGTAACCTCTCCTGCAGCCTATTTTATAAGATAAGGACAACTTGACTTATTTAAGACATTTAGTAGTCATTTCAATACTAGTATAGGAGGACTTACTACTAAGAGTGTATTGGAATTGACACATATGGGTGAGTTACCCTATGCCACTATCTTTGGGCCAACTAAAGCACTCTCTCAATCATTACAAACTTGTACGAGGAAATGCTCCCTCAACTTCTTCATCCCTTAAGATTTTTAATCCTTTTGCAATGGTAACTTATGAGGAGTTGGAGATGGAGAAATATGATCCTCCTCCCAAACTTCTCTTTCTTTATAAAATCGATGGCAGAGGATGAATAGATGGTCTCAGAGCCTACTAAATCGATAAGAAGAACTCGTTCCTTTAATTAAGTTACCAGAGAAGCTTTCAACTGCCTTAAGGAAAGCAATCTCCAATGATATTTTGGAGGAGCAAATGTGCTTAGAGAGGGTGATAACATGATGTGACTTAACCCACATAGCTTTTCTCTTGCCTTTTTTTTTTAGAAAGAAGCTCCATCAGGGCACACCCCACCTCCTCTTCAACCCTATCAAACATAAGGAGAAGGAAAAAGAGAATGAACAATGCTAAATGCTGAGGGCTCGATGAGGAGATTGGGAAGCTATGGATGAGAGTTTAGGGGTTAAAAGAGCAAGAGATATTCTAGTGGCATGAAAACACTCTTTAGTCAAAGTGATAAAAATTTGTAAGATGCCTTAAGTTTTTAACTCTCATTATAGACTTTGGAAATTACTTTTTAAGGCTCCAGGTTTGTGGTGACGCGAATGTGGTTGATTCAATTGAGGATAAAAAAGGAGGTCGACTTTTTATTCTATTCGATCCATTTTGTCCTCTATGATGAGCTTATAGGCACTGAACCTTTGATAGCTCTATCATGCTTGTTATGCATCTAAGTATGGTTCTATTGAGGAATAAATTAGAGTTACCTCGGTGAATGTCATGATCCTTGAAGTTAAGAATAGGAATTGGTTGTTATCTAAGTTTGATTGACTTTGCTTGAGATCCCTCTCTAATAAGCTTGTTGTCTTTGACCAACCACTTCATCTGAAATGATGGGTGTAGGCTAAGTTGAATTTTAAGTTATACTATAAAGTGGCTAGTGTGTGTTAAAGAAAAGAAAAAATTAAAATTTGACCCTTAAGTCTTGTAAGTGTACTGAAATCTCTAACACTGAAACCATTTTAGGAGTCATTGTGCACTAAGTATCTCTCATTATGGAACAACTATAGGTTGCTTGAAATATCTTGATTGGGTATTACACACCTTAGAAAGATGAACTTCCTTAATATGTTCATCGAGTGGGTGGTGGCTTGTCTATCATCTCCTAACTTTACTTGCTTAATTAATAGTGAAAGATCACATTAGTTTAAGGTGAGAGGAGTATCAGGCAAGGTGACTCGATCTCCCTGAAGCCATATTTCTTATGAGATAGAGTCTGTTGATATAAATTTTATATCATCGATCAAGCATCTCGCTATAGAGAAAAATTAGAGAGGAAGCCACCCTTTCCTCCCTCATAGATTTGGTGATCTTGATCAGTTATCAATCAAATATATCATTATAAATATTTCTTATTTTCCTCTATTTTCTAAATGTGTTGGGGTTTGGCTTGATTGTGATCACTTGAACCCTAAGGATTACCTTGGACAATTTGATTCTAATTGTTCTTGTTGTTGATGCTATTGTTATTGATTAATAGCCTAGTAAAAGATCCATCTTTTGTAAATAATTCAATAACTATTACATGCCATTAGCAATATAATTAGAATCAAATACTTCTTTTATTATCTGTTAGATTTTATAATCCTAATTAATTGATTAAGATATACTAATATTCTAATTAAGACTATCGATCAATAGCAATGGAGTTTACTTATGCTAGGATACCTATAGATATGATTTTGATATAAGGGACTCTCATAATTACATTTCCTAGATCCTACCCTAAAATAAAGAACTTACTCTTAACTAGTTATAATGTATTTATTGGTAGCTGCCGCACAACTAGAACACAAGACTTGCTCTTGCCTATATATAAGCAAGACCATTTAAAGATCATATTATCATAAGGATTTATTTTCTCACCTTCCAATAGGTCTATACTCCAATAATTATAATTATCGTAAAAAGAAAAAAAAAGAGAGTCTAATTTCTTTGCTATGCAGATTCACAATTCATACACATTAAGCATTCGATCTATTTTGATTATATTAAATTATATTTCTATTTTGATTATATGATACTTGTATGATTCATACGAGTCTTTCCCTTCAAAACAATGGAGATCTCACTCTTGTAGGGAATTTGCAAGAGGTGAAGTCAGTGTGTTTGAGCATTATATGATTCATACGAGTCTTTCCCTTCAAAACAATGGAGATCTCACTCTTGTAGGGAATTTGAAAGAGGTGAAGTTAGTATTTTTTTTAGCATTATATGATTCAGATGAGTCTTTCCCTTCAAAACAATGGAGATCTCACTCTTGTAGGGAATTTGCAAGAGGTGAAGTCAGTGTGTTTGAGCATTAGTGGGATAGCTTTAGTCAATGAGTTACCATTCAGTGGAGGGTGGGTGCAATGGCCCTGTAGAGGGCGATGATTGCAAGAAGTCACAGTAGTGTTTATTCACCATGATTGATCATAACATAGTGTGAAAAGTACAACGGTGGGGTTAAGCTATAGATGGATTCTCGCTAGTCACTAACTAGTATCTTATCTCAGCATGAGAGGAAAGCATTGCGATAGGAAGGTCCTTGTGAACAATAGAATGCATCATGATGATGAAATCAATTGTCGTTTTGTCCTTGGCCATAGGCTTAAGCCATGATTGAGCTTTAAGAAGGCATTGGTTGTGTGGCAGACGATGACAACACTGTGCGATAACATATGCTGGCCGATAATAGAAAACAAGCCATCAGATCGATCATACGGTCGCAACAAAGCAATGTGGTGGTGAAATCCATGGAAATAAAAGATAGTATTGAGAGTCACTAATTATATAGGATACCTTTGGGGCTTATGATTGGGTGACGATGGTAGTATGTCATCGATAAAGGCACAGGCATGATAGAGAAATCGTGCTTGGATGGGGGCTACATGATTAAGGCTATAACTTGATTTTGACCTAATTTGGTCAAATTTTAATTTCAACTAAGTTTTCTCATTTTAATTTTTGATTTTGATCGAGCATATTAGATTTGGATCTTTGACCATATTTGAATTTTGAATATAATTGGATTGGATTTTGATTGTAGTTTATTTTTGACCTAATTTCTTATTTAGGTCAATTAGATTGCAACACCTCCACATCAATTTTACCCGTTCAATTTATACTAATCTATTTGGGCGGGTGTTTAGCCCAAAATTGTTTGAACCCAATTTGGATGTCTTATTAATCTTGGACTTACCCAATTAAACAAGATTAATTGAGCCAGTTTATGATTTTTATAAAATATAAATTATAGATTTCCTTGCAGTTTTCTTAAATCACATAATAAGGAAAATTTTATTGCTTGTGATTCTTAACTTCTAATTATTTTTTTTTTTTGGATACTTACAGAGTTATTTATATGCATATATTTTAAAATTATGAAATAATATTTGTTTTCATATAAAGAAATAATTTTTATCATGATTATTATCATCATATAAGTTTTGTTATGCTTATGAAAGTTTAGATTCATTAATTATTATGGTTATTTTTATTAAATCGTTTCCATATCCTTAAATTAAAGCATATTTAGTGAATATTATTGGTAACTTATATCTCTTAGTTTTATCTACTAGTAGCAAAGTAGGTTAGGATGATAGACTTATAGGTTAATAATTTATAATAAATATCTTATTATTTATAGAATATTTAAAATATATTTTATATATTCTAATTGATAAAATTACCAAGACAAATAAATCTATAAATTACATTAAAAATTTTAGCTTAAGTGATATTAAAAATACTATTCATAATGATATTCATAATTAGGAGATTTGGATAATAAAAAAAATCCTGTTTTGATTATTTATGTTATGAGATAAGATGATACAAGTGTTTTCCGTTTCGATCTGTACTGTCGGTCCGATATGATATCGGTATCCAAACCACCCGTTACCAAATGGTATCATCGAAATCGACATCTCCCCGCATAGGATCAATGTGACACCTCATCTTCTTGCATGGGAATGAGATGACACCTCGTCTTTTAGCACGGGAATAAGGCAGTGAGGCGCTGCCTCATCTTCTCATGCGAGGATGAGGCGACGCCTCGTCTTCCAACGGGAGAAGAAGATAAGGCCTTGTCCTCTTGCGAGGAGATGAAGCATCGTTCTCCTACGAGGTGAGGTGATGTTGTTATATTATTTTATATATATATATATATATCAATATAATATAATAATATAATCTAATATAATCTAATATATTATAATATATCAAGCGATATGCATTGTATGTATCGCTTAGTACCAGGTACCATATCGTACCAAGATAATCTTGGTACATCGGTATAGACCAGTACGACTAACTTTGAATATTACTATTTTAGATATCCTTACAATTTAATATCATAGACCAAGGACAATAATATTATCCCATAAGAATGATATTAATCCTCTATAATAATAAAATATTATGTGAACCCTAGATATGTCAATCTTTTACTTAAAAGTAAAATAAAGATAATATCAATAGTTCAATATTTATTAAAATCTTAAAGTACTATTAATATTATTTTTTATTATAATAGTACTTTCTTTATTATAATTTTATGGATTAAATTATTATAATTGGCTTGAGCATGTGCAATTATAATAGGTGTTAGATATTGATCTTATTTATTGCAAGGATGAAAAACTTACTCATTATATGTTCTATGTTAAATAATTACAACAAATAATTGAAAAAGGTTTAAACTTAGTTTTAATAATTACTAATAATACTTAGACATGATTACAAAATATAATTAGTACATTGGAATATTAAAAGACTAAATTCATGAATAAATAATTTGTTAGCATATTAATGAAAAATGAACTATAACTCAGCATTACTATATTTGAAAATTTTTAGAATATATCGTTGTTGTTAACAAAACTACACGACTCAAAATACATGAGTCCCTTCTCATGTATTTCGTTCCTAATTTTCGTTTGACTCATCAAAATTCACTACAACACAATTAAAACATATGTGAAACTTAAATTGATATAATTAGTATGTTATTTAGGAAGAATGAAAATAAAAATAGGTGAGACTTATAGTATATTTCTACTTAAAAAGTGGATAACAATGAAAGAAAGTTGAGGTATAGTCTACTAAATAAAATAGTGAGTTTAAAAATGCTATGCAAACTCATAAGAGAAAAATATCCATATTAAAGTAATACTTATATGAAGTAATTATAAGATTTGAAAGAAAATGTACAAACTTATCCTTTATATATTATGAATCAAATACTATAAAAAATTACTTTAATACTTTGAGGTTTATTTTGACACCTCAACTCATGTTACAAATATATGCTGGGATTAATTTTAACATAGAAATCAAAAGCAAAAGTGATAATAATGGGTACTTATCGCTTATACTTAAAAATAATGTATTTGATGGATTTTGAGGATACATGTTATATTTTTTTAAATTTATAATTTTAAATTTTTATTTAAAACTATTAAGATATTTTTTAATAATGTAACTCAATATATTTATAATTCAATTAAAATTGATTATAAAATTCTAAATGATGGTTTATGCAAAATAATATGAATCTTGAGTTTTCAATGATATTATAATCAAATGTTATAATAAAACATAGTTTTATGAACTCATTAAAATTATATATTTTTACATCTACACACTATCTTATCACCTTAATAAATGATGTATCAAAATTTGACTATGTATATTTGATTCATACTATTGACATATTTAGGTATATATAAATAAAATTAAAAAGTAATTAGATATAAAGGCTAAAATTATCAAATCTAATATAAGTGATAAATTTTATAATAGATATGATGAGCCCAATCATAGTTTTGGTTTTTTTGTTAAACTTTTTGAAAAGTGAATGAAGTATTACAGTATGCTACATTATAAAAAGATTATTGAAAGGCAGATTTGACTCATATATGTCATTAAGAATATGATAAGTTATTTTACACAACTGAGTCAGTATAAGGTTAAGCTGTAAGGACGATTATGTATATCTTAGATAAGGTTATTAATAAGTTAATTATATTAACTCTTTCTGATTATAGATTAGTAAGAAATCTAACTTTAGATATTTACATATTTAGGATTATCCTGAAGATATAAGGATCTTAAATTCATATAAAAAAATTGGATTCCAAGATTTTTTTAATATTTTATTATTTATCTAAAAGATTAAAAAGGTATATATTTTATTACTCTTAATGATAGTATGAGGATATTTGAATATGATAAATATAATATTATTAGAAAATAATAAATCAGTAGAAGTAAAAATTTTAAAATTTAATATTTATATTGAGGAGATATATATTGATACTCTTTTATCATTTTATACTAAACGACTTGATGGAGATGAATAATAAATAATACTAATGAAATCCCACATTAATATTATTGGTGGTGACTTGTAGAATAATCATAATTAATAATTTTAAGAATTTATAAAAAAAAAGAGATTTATTTTTTTTATTATTATATAATATATCTACAAGAAGTAGATTATAATATATTTTTATTATTATTTTCACATTATTATGAAAAGTAGTAATTCTGAGTAGTAGCATGATGTAATAAAAGAAGACTTGAAATAAGACTTTAAAAACTAGTTGAATTGTCTAATACTTCACACGAACGATTATAAATTAGTCTTTAATATTAAATATGACTCAAAAGATAATATTAAATAATATAAAATTAAACCTATGATGAAAGGTTTTAATCATAACGAGATATTTTCTCTAGTTTTTCTCATAAATTTATTAAGAATTATCATAATATTAGTATTTCATTATGATCATGAATTATATAGATATGAAATTAGTTTTTCAAAATGGAATAATCTAAATGATTCACAAATAACAGAAATGAAAGAAAAATTTTTGGCTTATAAATTTTGATAATATCTTTGTGACTTTAAACAAGCTTATAATATAATGATATATAAATTTTATTAGACCATTAACTCTTTCATATTTAAGAAAAATATTATTCAACGGAAGCATGAGAATTCTAACCAAGAATTATAAGAGATAAAGATATTTAGGGATACATTTCAATAGTTATTAAGATTGTTTTCAAAAGAATTTATTAATTAAGTCTTAAAGGAATATAGTATATAGTTTTGTTCAAAGAAAGGTATCGGATTTAATCAAAACCAGATATAGTTTTGCAATTGAAATATTTGATAGATACTAGAATTACTTAAGAATAAAATATTACTATAAAATAATAAAATAAAATATATGCAATGAAAGATTATATTCTTACATATAAAAATGATGAAATAATTTTAAAATCTTTTGTATCTTATCAATTAATGGCTCAAGTAAAAGAATGTTAGATTTATGACCTTAATTAATTAATTAAAATATACTAAATTCTAATTAGATTCTGATTAAGGTTATCGATCGATTGAATAGAAGTTCACTTATGTTAGGATACCACAGGAGATTACCTTGATGGAAAAGACTCTCCTAATTATTTTTTCTAAATCTTTTACTCTTATCTATACATAGATAAGACCTTATGGGGATCATATTATTATATTTCTCTCATCTTTCGATGGGTCCCTATTTTATCGATTAAAATGGTCCTGAAAATCGAAAGAGACGAGAATGAGAGTTTGACTTCTTTTATATATAGATTCATAGAATATATATAGATCATGGAGTATTACTTCACGCCATTCGAAGTATGTTGTTGATTATCATATCTAAGGATACGTAATTTTTATCTTTGATTTATGATACTTAATTTCAATCATAACATTAAATTTTTATATAATATTAAACAAAAGAATGAAATAAGATATATGCAAAAGATGAAAGATTATATTCTTACATATAACAACTACAAAAGAATAAAATAATTTTATTTTATTTTTATATCTTATCAATTAACGGATTAAGTAAAAGAATTCTATATTTTATGGCCTTAATTAATTGATTAAAATATACTGAGAATCTAATACTTCACACGAACGATTATAAATTAGTCTTTAATATTAAATATGACTCAAAAGATAATATTAAATAATATAAAATTAAACCTATGATGAAAGGTTTTACTCATAAAGAAGATATTAATCATAACGAGATATTTTCTCTAGTTTTTCTCATAAATTTATTAAGAATTATCATAACATTAGTATTTCATTATGATCATGAATTATATAGATATGAAATTAGTTTTTCAAAATGGAATAATCTAAATGATTCACAAATAACAGAAATGAAAGAAAAATTTTTGGCTTATAAATTTTGATAATATCTTTGTGACTTTAAACAAGCTTATAATATAATGATATATAAATTTTATTAGACCATTACTTCTTTCGTATTTAAGAAAAATATTATTCAATGGAAGCATGAGAATTCTAACCAAGAATTATAAGAGATAAAGATATTTAGGGATACATTTCAATAGTTATTAAGATTGTCTTCAAAAGAATTTATTAATTAAGTCTTAAAAGAATATAGTATATAGTTTTGTTCAAAGAAAGGTATAGGATTTAATCAAAACCAGATATAGTTTTGCAGTTGAAATATTTGATCGATACTAGAATTACTTAAGAATAAAATATTACTATAAAAGAATAAAATAAGATATATGCAATGAAAGATTATATTCTTAGATGATGAAATAATTTTAAAATCTTTTGTATCTTATCAATTAATGGATCAAGCAAAAGAATATTAGATTTATGACCTTAATTAATTAATTAAAATATAGTAAATTCTAATTATATTCTGATTAAGGTTATCGATCGATTGAATAGAAGTACACTTATGTTAAGATACCTCAGCAGATTACCTTGATAGAAAAGACTCTCCTAATTATTTTTTCTAAATCTTTTACTCTTATTTATACATAGATAAGACCTTATGGGGATCATATTATTATATTTCTCTCATCTTTCGATGAGTCCCTATTTTATCGATTAAAGTGGTCTTAAAAATCGAAAGAGACGAGAAGAAGAATCTGACTTCTTTTATATATAGATTCACAGAATATATATAGATCATGGAGCATTACTTCACGCCATTCGAGGTATGTTGTTGATTATCATATTTAAGGATAAATAATTTTTATCTTTGATTTATGATACTTAATTTCAATCATAACATTATATTTTTATATAATATTAAACAAAAGAATGAAATAAGATATATGCAAAAGTTGAAAGATTATATTCTTACATATAACAACTACAAAAGAATGAAATAATTTTATTTTATTTTTATATCTTATCAATTAACGGATCAAGTAAAAGAATGCTATATTTTATGACCTTAATTAATTGATTAAAATATACTGAGATTCTAATATCGATTAATTTAATGGAAGTTCATTTATGTTAGGATATCTTAGGAGATTATTTTGATGAAAAAGACTCTCCTAATTATTATTTTTAAATCTTTTACTCTCACATATACATACATAAGACCTTATGGGGATCATATTATTATAGTTCTCTCATCTTTAGATGGGTCCTATTCTATCGATTATAGTGATCTTAAAAATCGAAAGAGATGAGAATGAGAGTCTGGCTTCTTTTCTATACAAATTCATGGTAGATATAGATCACGGAGTATTGCTTTGCACCATCCGAGGTATCTTGTTGATTATCATATTTAAGGATACGTAGCTTTTATCTTTGATTTATGATACTTAATTTCAATAGTAATATTAAATTTTTATATCATAATTTTATTTCTTATGCTGTGATGTAAAAAAAGAACGTGTAATGCATATAATTAGAAAGAAAGATAACGATCATAAATCATGAAAATTTGAAGTTTTTCTGGGGATGAATTAGGGTCAATTTTTTCAAACTTTGGTGAGAATGTGGCAATCTCTTAGAAGAAAAGATGGCGCCTTGCAAGAATTATATATTTGTTAAGAGAATGGTTTTGCTATATATATAGTTTTGTCCCAATTTAGTTCTATTACTTTTATGGTTACTGCATAATTAATTACTCATGCATACAGACAAATGCAGCGATTGTCATCATCATAATAAGCAAAAATTTGAGGGAGTTGATGTTAAATCAAGTCACAACCGGATTCCATTCAATATTAGCCAAACGTCTTCTAATTTTTTTTTTTAAAAAAAATATATGTTGATTCTTAGTGTTGGCAAGGACAAGTGACAAACAAATAAAAATAGAGTTGATGTTGATACCCAGTGTTGGCAAGGACAAGTTGCACACAGATTGATACAGAAATGATAATTTAGTGAGAGCTCAGTAGGCTGCTGATGTTTGCTAAGATTTATACTAGTCGAGTACGCAAGGAGACTCAAATGGTGTATTGTTTTTGTTGGTTTCTTCTTGTCTATCAAACACTAATACTATAAGCCCAAGAAACACTAAGCTACACGTATGGTGAGTTTACAAAGCTCCTCTCATTGCTAAGGTTAATGTATGCCCCGTAAGTGAAGAAATCGTTTTCCAGCTCAAACTCTGGTCATCTTGATGAACAACACTATTGCGACACCAAAACTTATTCTAAGCTGCAAATATTTCATCATTGTTCCTTTTAAAGCAAATCTTAGCATCATGGTAAGATTTATTTTGTCGAACGAGGCTCAAATCACAGAAACAGTTCATTTACGTGAATTTGCGGCGTAAGATTACCTACACTTATCCTTCCCAGACCTCATATATTGATAAAACTACGTACAATTGAGATGATTTGGATATAAGCATAGGTTATAAGAAGAAAAAGTCCACAGCTTGATAACAACTGAGAGAATTGGATGGAAGAGAAAAAAAAGAGGAGAGGCATGAGTATTTTAGAAGATTAGCAGAGAAACCGAGACAAAACTTGGGGAAAGGTAGCTTCGCTGATCATTTCCTTTTCTTTGTCCAAACAGGAGGTTTTCTTTTTCTGTCTCTTAATATATTTTCTTCCTTTTTTCTTTTTCCTACGCATTCTTATACTCATTAGAGGATTTTTTTAGATCACAAAGTATCTCCTGCAGAACCTCAGTTTCCTTTATGGATCAGAATAAGAACAGCCTTCACTTTGAATTAAAGACATTTACATGTTAAACATAGCTATTTTATTTATGGAGAATGCCATTATTTTGACTTCTGATTGAAGTTGATTAGTTGGAAGAAGGAAGACATAATAGGACTCTCTTCACATAATAATGTTAGATTAAATTGTATATTTTTTCTTTATAATAATAAATCATAAGTTTCAATTATTTAGAATTGATTATATAGTTCTCTCACTAAGATATGTAAAAGGTCTGTCTCTAAGATTACTTAAATCTTTATTTGTAGAAGATATTTTTAAGTTTTTTTTTAATCTCTCCTAATATCATTAAAATTAATTATTTTATGTATTCTTCTTACTATATTAAAATGTCTTTTAAGCATACGTTCATACCATATTAAACGAGTTTTTTTTTTTTATCCTCTATCAAAGCGATACCTACTTGTTCACGAATATAATTATTTTTTTTCATATCTTCTCTAGTAACTCGACACATCCATCTCAATATTCTTATCTTAGCAACATAATTTTTTTGTATATATTGTTTATTAACTATGCAATACTTAGATCTATAAATTATTATTGGTCTCACAATTATCTTATAATTTTTTTCTTTAAATCTTAAAGGTACTCACTCGATAATCACATAATACTTTTGATGTCTCTTGCTATCTTAACAATTTTATTTTTACTCTATAAATAATATCTTTATCGATCTCTCCATCTCTTTGAATAATTGATCCAATATACCCAAGACTTTTATTTCAAAGAATTTTTTTTATCTATCTAACTTAACTATATTCTCCTATCTATCTATTCCTATAGTCACTAAGATTATATTTTACATATTTAGTCTTAGTCATACTTAATATAAAACCTTTGGTTTTTAAGATTTATCTTTATAGCTCAAGTTTATAATTATTTTTACTTAATCTCTTATTAACTAAAATAATATCATCAACAAATAACATACGTCAAAAAGATTTATCATGTAAGTGACTAATAAGTTCATTAATGATAAATGTAATTCTTAAAATGTTTATCAGATGATAATGTTTAACTGAAAGTCATCTCCATTTTTATCATAGTTTTAAAATATTTATACTATCATCTTTCAAACTATATCATCTAGTCCTAGTAAATTATTCTACTTTCTTTTTATAATAAATATCTTATAGGATCGATTTAGTCATGTATAATTTTATAATTCTTATAAATAAATTTATATATATTGTCTGGGAGAAAAATTATAATTAACTACAATTATGATAACTTTTGTAAGTAATTTAACGTTAATAGATACAATCGTACTTGGTGGATCGGAATACGATCATTACAGTTTGAAAAGCTGCAAGTAACCTTTCATGTTAATTAATCTACCATGAAAACTGAATGATCTGAATCTAAACAACTGAGACATACATTAGATTTGAGTGAGTGCCAATTTGAAAAAGTTCTTCCCTTCCGTGAGTCCTAAAAAAAAAACTACTTGTAGTCTCTGCAACTCAGAGCTTTAATTAAAACAATTAATGTTGGTGCTCTCTCACAAGCCATGAACAGATGGGTGGTGGAATGGGCATCTGATTCTCCACATCAATCATTGGAGACACACTGAGTTGTTTCTGACCTTTTTCATTTTCTTCTCCTATACGTTTTGCATGATCATGACCTCATCTGAGCACTACCTTCAAAATTTTCAATGCAAAGATCAGATCCCAGTGGAATATGAGATTTGGCCCTTTTCTTGAACAAGTATCAATCATCTTTTGTTTACACAAGATTTAGATAACCAAAGTTGCAGTTGTATCTGGAGGAGAAACACTGCTGTCACTGCACTTTTTGGCAGATCAGGGGGAGCAATTCTGTTGATTCCAGCCTATGCAACAATTTATTCTTTTCATCTTCTTTTCTTACAGCTTTTGAAGAAAGATTAAGGTACTCACTCTTTTTGAGATGAGACTCTACTTGTTCAAGTTATGTACTAATAAATGCACATTCAAGAGGAGCCATATGAGTCTTTTTTTTTATCTTTCTTTGAGCAGGTAGCACAAGTAAACATAGTATTGACTAAAAATTTAGATGACACATTTCATTAGGAAGCAAAATTTGAGCAATCCAAATACCTTTTTATTGATTTAGAATAATTCAATCCAAGACTTAGTGTTGTAATCCTTGAACTTGATTGATGCTTACAACAGTCGAATAAATTAACTTTTTAAATAAAAAATTTACCCCTAAATCATAATGAAGACTCTAATTGAGTCTCAAATAGTCCTTCAAAAAAAAAAAAAACTTTTTTCATTCAATCATTACATAACATATATATATATATATATATATGTATATAAAAGACACTTACATGACTTAAATCCGTAACTCTTCTATTTAATCATTGGGATATCTCCTTGGAGATCTGTTTAAAAAAAAAGAAAAAAATTACTTCTTCCGCTTTACATAAGATCCATATATGATGCCTACAAGACTTTATCCTAATTCCTTCTGTTTTTATTTTATCCTCTCTTCTTATTTTAATTTTTAGGTCTCTCTTTTGGAACTTGCCTTCTTTCGTCAAAGAAAGAAAGTAAAAGAAATTACTATCAACTTCTACTTCTACATAAAGTAAAAATAAAGACATAGCGTCATAAAAATTGGTCTTATCCAGAAAAAGAAAAGGAAAACCTGAAGACAACTCACAAGTATTTGGAACCACATAATTATTTGCGTTCATCATTTGCCTTTTGTTAAGTTGATAGTACCTTTTAAGACCTTCTGATTATATATATTTCTTGAATTATGCAATCTCATGATTTATGGAAAAGTTTCATCATTTAAAGCTCTTTATGGATGTAGAAAAATCCAACATCTAAAGTCACTTCGACATGAATATTTAACATTCACTAATTAAATGTCAATTAAATCCATAATAGTTGGTAGATTCAAACATAATCTCCTCAGTATGAACCCTTCAATTCTTGTCAAACTAATGGAGGGACGACCAAACTGAAAACCAAATATTTCATGGTTAAAAATGCCGAATCTTATTTAAATAATCATTTGTGAGAATTTTTCGTAGTGAATTCTTTGAATTTCATTTAGTGCACTTATAGTATCATTAAAATAAACTTATCATAAAATTAGACTATAGATTACTTGGGAAAGTCCTCTTGTTTCAAGTCCATAAAATAATGATAGATTATCTGTATTAATACCTATCATTTTAATTTGTTTTATTTTTTTTCGTTTATCAGTATGTATCAAAAGGATACCACATGGCTTAGACAAAGTAAACTAAATATCATATTTCCGACAAATTTGACTTGCAAATCAAGTCTAGTAAATATATATCTATATGATAACTGATATGACATACATTAGATTTTTTTTTTTAATCAATAGATATGATTAAAAACTATAATGGATAGATATGATTGAGATATATATATATATATATAACAGAGTCAACATCTGAATGATAGAGAAGTCCAAGTTATAGGTGATGTTGGTGAATAAAGGAAGGGTTTTGTAATTGTCATGGTAGAATTTGGACAACTAAGTAACAAGTTTTCTATTGAAGGGTGACACTGCAACCATGCCAAGATCCATTTTCTATCACATCATGGTCAAGTCTTATGTAATACAAGTGGCACATCTCAATGATCTCTCATTTAGAAGATATCAAATTAAACAAATAATAAATGTGCCTCCCCTATCGAATGAATTGGTGTGGTTTAGCTGAATTAGGAGGGACATATTGATAGACATTTTTGGTGGTCAACTTCAGCTCTACTTGGTGTAAGGATTCATTTCCTGTCTTGGATTTTTTTTGGTTTGCAGTGATGCAGAAAGTGATAGCTGTGTTTGACTATATAAGCAATACTTTATAATTTTATCTTTTTTGAAAAGAAAAAAAAAAACTGCTAGCTCAAAGAATTTTGCTCTCTGTAATTTCCCCAGTATCATTTTTCTTCAGTGGAACCACGGGCTAAGAGAAAGGTGGTATTTGAGAGAGAGAGAGAGAGAGAGAGAGATGCTGCTGATAGAATAAGGCCTTTTCTATGGCCAAACAACACCAATTTATAAATGGTTTCCTGTGTACTCTACAACATGAAGAGGTTTGGAATAGTCTGAGGTGGTGTTTATTCTCAGACTTTTTGTGGCATGTTTGATCTGCTTCTTTGTTTCTCTCATTGGAAGAAGGTGCCACACATTGCATAGATTCTGGTGAAGAAATCTTGGTTGATGAAACTGCTGATCATCTCTTTATTTTGTTGCAGAATGGGCAATAATATCTTATCTAAGTTTTGATGAACAACAGAATGTAATCTTTATTCGGTGGATATATAATTGAAGAGAATCGAGGAGTAAGTCGAGAGCAAGAGAATTATGAAGCCAAAACAACAGCAGAGTCTGTATTAAAACGAAATAGAATTGTTTTTGTTCTCTCTGTTGTTGATGATGATAGAGAATCTTACATATAACTATAGATTTATTTGAGACTTCCTTCAATCTATCCATCCATCACTCTCAGTTTAACCCCATATCCAAACCAAAAAAAAAAAAAAAAGAAACTTGAATCAGCTCCTAAGTATCAATGAGTACATAACATCATCATTGATTTGGAACCAAACACTTGGGATTCTAACACCCACAATGCCTTCCTTATCCCCAAAGATGAAGAGTTGAGTGAAGAAGGTATGCTGGTTGTATATTGATAGTTTGGAGTGCGATATTAGTGTGACAAAACTTTTTTGAAGTATACTTTAAAAGGACACGTTGAAGTCTATTATCGTCAACTTGGATTTAAGCATCTTGACTTGGCTTAATGGTTCATACTTACCAAATTTTATAAGTATCTATTAATGTAAACGATGGGGGGGGGGGGGGGGAGAACGCCATAAAATTATTATCTATATTATTTTGCAAACTTTGTGGGTTCCATATTTACACTTGTAAATTCATATTTAGCATTTAATATTATTTATTTTGTGGTTAACATAAATAATTTAACACACCAAACCCTCCAATTCTCATCTAATATTTGGTGTAATTTCTTCAAAAAAAAAAGAGGAAATCATAATACAATCAAGGAGAGAAATAATTACCGAGAATAATAAGAATATGCTGCAGGTATTTATAGCTGGAGAGACAGAGACACTACTTCAAACTGATACATGTGTATCTTAATTCAATTTAAATTTCTCTCCATTATTCCATACCTGTAGAAACATCGCCTCGTTGATCCTAGTAGTGATGATGGAACTCCAATTCCATGGCTTCATGTGATGTCGTCTCTCTTCTTCATGTGACCCAAAGTACTTTTCGGGGCCCCACTGTCACAGTCCACTGCAACCCCCCCCCCCCCCCTTATGTCTCCTCCCATCCATAGTTTCCATTCGACACGTGTCTGTGTCTTCTACCTTCCTCCTCTTTTTTTTTCTTCCTCTCAATCAAGCATTGCCATTACTTTTCCTTTACTTACATTTGGACCAGAGAGCAGAGAGTGAGTCACAAAGGTTTCTCACCCTATCCTGTTCTCAAGTTTCTTCTTATGTCCCCTCCAATTTAAAAACCCGGTCCGGAGTTCTTAATTTTTCTTCAATGCTGTAGCCGTTTGATAATTCTTCTCACTCCCAGTTTCTTAAAATAAACCCGGTTCGACTAGGAATCGGAGTTAGCCCGGTTCGCGTGGGCTCGCTAGAGAGACCGTCATTATTATTGAGCCCGGGGGTTACGAAGACCCTGATGAAATGAACCCGGTCTGATCAGGAATCGGAATTATTAGGCCGCAGTTGAACCGGATTGGTGACCCGATGAAAAGCGCCTAAAAACATTTAACTTTTCTTGTGTTCAGGGGGCTGTTTCATATTGTTATCACTTAATTCCCATCCAGCTCTCGAAATTAAACCCGGTCCAACCGAGAATTGGAGTTCGACCACCACCGTCTATTTATTGCCCGTCAATCTTTCAAAATTAAACCGGTCCAAGAGGAAGGAATGGACCGGAAGCATGGGCTTATGTAAATGACTAAATCATTGATGACTCTTTTGTTCCCACACCAAACGATTAAGAATTATCCTTAATTCCCCATCCATATACCAAAATCGAAGCCGGTCCGACCGGAGATCAGAATTAGGCCGGTCGTGGACCGGAAGCATGAGCTGCTTCTTTTCGAATCGAGGGTCGGTTTCTCCAAACAAAAAGGACTAAAATGTTAAATAGTTTTAAGGTTCGGGGTTTCCACGGAAGATTTCCACACTAACAAACACTATAAATTACGTGTCGGTAAATAGCACGGAAGTTTCAAGACTCCGTTACAAAGAGGGGAGAGCGGAAGAAAGGAGAAAAAGATAGAGAGAGGATAGAATCCCTCAAGTTCTAGATTGGAACAATCTCGGAGGGTGCGGATCTGAGGAGGGGGACGAGACCTCTTGAATGGTCGCTGACTTGACGGAGAGCGGGTAAGATAAGGAACTCGAGGAAATTTGTGGGGTTTTCATGTTCCTCTTGAACGTTTGGTGGGTTTGTGGGGAGGAAGGGCTATAGATTTGAAGGGGTTAGCAAGATTGGGATTGGAATGGTTGTTGCAACTGGTTGGCAAGAGTTGTCATAAGTTTGTTTTTATATGATATAAAGGATGGAGAAAAATGTGAAATCCTCCTTCTGTTCAGAATTTTTGGGGTAGATTTGTTTCTTGCTGATTTTATGTGATAGAAACGGCCTTACCACTTTAAAAAAATATATATATTTTTATTCATAGGAAAAAAATATTCATCTTACTGTTTTCTTCTAATCTTATAATTTTGCGAGTGAGAATTTGCCGTAGTGCATCTTTTTCTATTTGAGCAAGTCATGTTAAGTCCATAAGCCCTCTAATTCTTCTCCGATTATACGCCTCAGGGAAACGAATATCGTCTGATTTGTTCTTCGAGGTTGTTTAAGCATCAACAGCGATCTTAAACAACAAGCTCTGCGACTATGGAGCGCTCTTTGTTGGCCGTCGTAATGGATGGTCAGAGTGGGAGTAGTGAGTCCATCTTTGCATTGATTAAATTTGCTGTTCTACCGATAGCAAAAGTGTTTACAATGTGCTTTATGGGGTTTCTTATGGCCTCCAAGTATGTCAACATTCTTCCTACTAATGGCCGGAAGCTTCTTAATGGGGTAAGTGATCTCCTATAGTTGTACAAAATTTATTACCCCATACTTGTTTATGAAATTTCTGCATGCAAAGTAAATTTTAAGAAGCTATCCTACACTGCATCATTTTCTTTTATTTGCATTCTACACTGCACACACTAGCAATTTAACAGCTTTCAGATGGTAGCGTTCCTTACTAGTAATTAGTTTGTTTCCTTTAGCCAGACACGTTAACCTTGTCATGTAGGTGAAAAGCACTGTTCTAAATTGTGTTTTCAAGTCTTGAGCACTATTCTATGTATGCGACAATGGTATAAAGTGGAATGCCAGTGATATGGACACAGTAGTATCAAATGCTCTATATTGTTTATCTACAATTAAGTGGAAGTGAAATCAAACTTTGTTAGGATTGATTCTGTTAAGTGTGGTTAGTTGGTTAGTCAAGTTAAGATGGTTAAGATTTTCTAGCTTAATCTTTTTGCCCTAGGGACATGAATTTATATATATCTATCTCTTAAACAAAGGACAAACAATGAGGCTGATGATTCCTCCACGCTTGAGCATTCAGATTGGTGATCTTTGTTCCTCGGTGTGCAGAGATTATTAGACAAAAACTGTTTCTTCCCATCATGCAATGGCGCACACAATCAGCAATCTGTAAGGAACAGCCTCCACTGCAAAGTGCCCGTCAAATGCTAATTATAACATTGGTGAAAAGCAAACATGTAAGAAGATAATTCAAGCATGTAAAATATACATGAACCAGTAGCAAAGCATGTTGGATAAGGGAAAAGAAATAAATTACTACTATCAAGTCTATGAAGTGGTCAGATACCTTTTCTGTGTATTACAGTGATGGTGTTCCCATAGACAAAAGAGAAATTTTGTAATAGTTTGCTATGGTCCCACTGAGACATGGGATATGTTAGCCACTCAGATCCTATATCTTGTTGCATTTTCTTTAAATCAGGAAACTTATATTATGATGATGTAAAGCACATTTTCATTTGTCTTAAAAAACAAGATTCAATTTGAAATTTGATCTTAGTAGGTGCCTTCTTTGATGTGGACCATTGTCAACTTTGGTTTAATAATACATGTTAGTACTTATTGCTAGTGTTTTGGTTATAGTGAGTTTCAGAATATGTTGATGTTTGTTCTTTGCCTCTGCTGTTTGCGATACGTAATTATTAATTTTTTACCATAGTAAATTTACCAATAATCTTGGCTGTTAAAATGTTATGAATAAGCTAGTAATTGTAGTTGAGAGTTGAGGCAACAGGAATGTTGCATATTCGTTTATAGTTTACAAAGATAGTATTTTAAAGAAAAAGGAGAAGTCTGTTTATGTAAGAATAAATTTGATTTCAGAGTAAGCACAAACAGAAAAAAAAAAAAGAGGAAATAGATTAAGAGATTTTTAAAAAGAGGAGACTAAGGGATTATTTGCTTATCATTTTGTAATTAATTGCAAATTCTTGGGAATTTGTCTCTTCATAATTTTTGTTGTCCTGACAAAATTGGTGACATATTGTTCCTGATAACATCTTGCAGCTCGTCTTTTCTCTTCTCCTTCCTTGCCTAATATTCTCCCAACTTGGGCGTGCAATTACTTTGCAGAAGTTGCTCGAGTGGTAAGATTTGTTGACGGCTTCTTCATAATTCATATATATTTTTGTATAAATTTGTCTTTTTGGTCTCCGTGTTTTGAATATTTGTTTCTTCCAAAATGTTTATTGCTTTACTGGTTGGGTTGTTGATTATACCTGATGGATACTGCTTTACTGTTTATGATATTCATGATTGGTACTGTTTTACTGTCTGATATTTATGATAATACCCAATACTCCAATAGAATAGTGCTAGTATCTTGACATCCATGGCAGTGAATGCATTTTTCATGGTGAAGAATTTTCTTTTCTGTTTAATTCTATCCGTGATAAGTTGTGTCAACACACATAATCTTCAAAGGAAATTCTTAGTTGCTTTTTTGGTTCTATCATTTGGTGGTTCCAGATTAATTTAAATTATAGCAGGGTCAGGTTTTTTCTGGAGTTCAAGTATTTGCTCAAAATTATGCTTTTCCTGTTTCTTGCATTTTTCTTGGTCATAAAGCCTTGAAATTTATGGTTACTTTTACCAGGGAAAATGCTATTAACTAGCATCAATTCTATGATCTTCTTTGTTTTTCGCTATCTCATACCATGTATGAAACACGAGATATCTGTTCTGCTGTGTTGCTAAAATAAATAGTTTTATCCTCATATTCTGACCGAGTGAAAAATTGGTGAGCAACAATACAGCACACTAATATTCTACATCTGCAGGTGGTTTATTCCTGTTAATATCATTTTGGCAACTATATCAGGATCTCTAGTGGGTCTTGTCGTTGTTTCCATTGTTCGACCACCACATCCATACTTTAAGTTTACCATTATAAATATTGGAATTGGTAAGTCAATTATTCCTGATGAGTATCTGACATTAGTGGTTGGCAGTTTTCTTTTAAGGATTTTATCTGTATATGTTAACTGTTCATTTTATTATTATTTTGAATGCATTGTTGGTTGATGGTTTAGTGGTTGCCATTTTTATGTTTATACATCTGTCATCCTTTGGCTTATAATTATTTTCCTTTGTGTTTCTCCAAGGCAATTTGTTGGTTGAGGTTGCTGCGTTACTTCGTATAATAATCATTTGGAAGCAGCAACTAGAAATTGAAAGCAAAGGCAATATTGGCGTTCTTTTTAGATATATTAGATTAGTGTATTACTGATTCTTGGATTACTTAGCCTGCCACAAAATTCTGGATTTAATATGTATGTTTTATGTGGCCTATCAAGGTTTTTTACTTAAATTATGTTAGCAAAGATACTTGTAAAAACTTAGAACTGATTTTACTATGTGGTCACTTCAAATAAAAATCATGTGGTTGGATGAAGTGCAGTAAAGCATGTTGACTATATTTCTTGAAATGTTTTACCATAATTTTGTAATTGGCAGCATGCCCCATGCCTATAGTGCCAACACTCTCAGCAAGGATTGAGAGAGAGAGAGAGAGAAAGGAGGGTAATACAGTTATAGAGTCACTAATTCTTCACATTCTGGCCTTTGGAAAATGGGTTCCTTGCAGATGTTTTTCTGACCACCTGGTGATTGGTTCCAGCTTTCTGGCTGCTGACCAAGAGGAAACTTTTCTCTTTCGAATATTAAGAGGAGAATTGATAATTGTGAAGGAACCATATACAAAATGCCTTTTGTTTAAATCATGATTTTGATGTATCTGGAAACACACCTGTGTTGGTCCTCGACCATATCAACACGGGTCCAACATAGCAACATACGAGATGCCAGCACATGCTGCAGAACCTTTTTGAAGATTCGGGTATACATGGTACTAGGAGGCATGTGCCATGGTCCATGCTGTCGATCCAACAATCCGGTGAAATAGGACCATGATTTACTCAACCTTCCACCAAATTCTAGTTTTAATATATGTATATTTTTGGTAGACTATGAAGATCCTTACTTGATCAATTATCTTGGAAGAGGTTCTTGTTAGCTAGGTTGGCATACCATCCTATACAGTTCAGTGCAAGTGGAGGTAAACTGGATAATATGCATGGTACAAAGCTCTATGCCGTCCAGTATGTCTGGTACAAGGCCTGTACCTCAACAAGTTTTTCTACTTTTTTCAGTTCTTTTCAGGTTTCTTCTGAAACTTGGTACCAACCAGTGTACCTACACTCACCAGTGATTTAAAAAGGCGCTTGGGTGCTCGCCTAAGCACTCGGGCGAGGCGAGGCGAGGCCCGAGCGCCTCATATCAGGACCAGGCGACGCACTTCAATGAGGCGCTGCCTGGGCGCTCGCCTGAGCCCAGGTGTCGGGCACTTCGGGCGAGCGCCCGATTGATATAGGGCAACCGAACCAGACTTTTTTTTTAAGTCTGGTTCGGTTAAATGTGTGTTAGTTGGTTCGATTGAACCAACTAACGCACGCAGTTACCTTAGCTGCGCGCGACCCCAACTCCCAATCCTAGCGTGCACCTTCTCCTTTTGCCCCCACCGCCGACGATTTCACTCGTTGCCTCCGCCATCGGCGCTTTCTACCGCTGCCTCCGTCGTAGGTGCAGCGAACCGAGTTTTCCTTTGTCGCCGATCGAGTCTCCTCATCTTCCTTTGCTATCCACTGTCGCTACTATTGTCTGTTGCCGCTGCTGTTTGCTGCCAATGTTTCGCTGTTGTCTGTTGCTGCTGTCCGCAGCATCCACCGCTACTGCTGCTGTTGTTCGCAGCACTGTCGCGGTTGTATTAGATTAGTCCCTCGCCGCTGCTGCTGCCAGCTTGCAACTTCTAACCACTGCTTCTCTTGCCAGTTCTGTCTCTTGCAAGAACTACTGTTAATAGTCTCTTGCAAGCTGCTGCCACTGCTTCTCTTGTGACTTTTTATATCCCTTTACTGTTAACAGTAAATAATATACTGTTAACGGTAGATTTTCTCTCCTTTTCTTGCTGTCTAACTATTATTAACAGTAAGTAATATACTGTTAATGATAGATTTTTTAATTTAATATTATATTTTTATTTAAATAATTATATTTATTAATTATATTATATTATTTATATTTTAATATTTCAGAGCGCCTCGCTTCGCTCGAGCGAGCGCCTAGCGCCTTGGGCGTTTTGGGACCTTGGCGCTTTTTGGCGCCTAGCGCTTTTTATATCACTGACACTCAGTACACTGATATGGACCAATATAATATCTATTGATGCCCATACTGGCCCATTGGAACTTAGAACTGGTTTTATCATGTGGTCATTGTAGGTGCTTCTTCAAGCAATATTATGAGAAGTTCAAATAAGAATTCAATGCTTGGATGAAGTGCAGTACAGCACATGTTTGACAATATTGCTTTAAATGTTCTTCCAGGAATTTTATATTCACAGGATGTCCCATGCCTATAGTGCCAACAAGCATCGAGTGTCTTGCAGTCATAGGCTCACTAATTCTTCACATGCTGACCTTCAGGAAATGAGTGTCTTGCATCTGTTGTTCTGACCACCCGGTGGTTGGTTTCAACATGCTGGCTGCCAATCAAACCCCGAAGAAACCACTTTATTATTATTATTGAGAGGAGAAATGCCAATCATGAAGTTACCATCTATGGAATGTCTTCCTTTTGTTTAAATGGTACAGGGTTTGATTATTTCCCTACTCTGTATAAAAGCAAAAAAGAGTGCTTTCTTTTTTCTTTTTATTTTTCAGAGATGGTGTTGGGTGATGTAGGGTGGGTTGCAGAGTGAAAAGTATAGATGGTATATTTGTTATAGATCAAATTAGTCACCCTTGTATTTCACTGTTGCAACTTGTCAGAAAGTTGCTATTATGAATTTTAAATTTGCTTTAATCTTGAATACAGGAAACATTGGGAATATACCTCTTGTTCTGATTGCTGCTCTATGTCGAGACAAATCAAACCCATTTGGTAACAGTGACAAATGTAGCCAGGATGGGAATGCTTACATCTCATTTGGTCAGTGGGTAAGTATAACAGTCATTCTTGCTACATGGTAGATATTCTTTATGCCTTTTATCTAATTGATAGGCCATTTTCTGTTCCAATTCTTCATGTAAAATCTATAATAAGTGATTTGTTTAATGACTTTTTATTCTTGACTTTTTCATTATTTGCTATAAGATTAGTGGTTTATATAGATCTTATTTGAGGAAATGTTCTGGTTATCAATTCATGTATAACCATGAGTCTCTAATGCAGATAACATGTAAAGTTATTCCTTAAAAGTCCGTATTTTGATTGAATAGAACTGAGAGTTCCTCCAACGTCATTTGTTATCAAGCCCCTAGGTTTAGATGATTTTGTTCATCAAGATGTTTCTTTCATTCAAGTAGGCACTAAAGTTAGCTAACCTATATTTTGTAGATGAACAAAGAGACGTTTTTGAGCAAATTATCAAGCCGAAACTGTGCGCCAAATGGATGGATGCACTGGGCCAATGATGACATGTTTGTTTGAAGCAAATGACACTCTTTTAGATACAAAATCTTATGCCAATTTCTTGATCCAAAGCACAGGCTTCAGAATTAGGCTGCATTTGCAAAGCTTTTCATGCAACTCAATGTTTGTACTTCTTTAGTTCTTTCTATATGTAATAGTCACACTGAAGTATTTTCTTGGTTTTAAGTTGGTGTAGGAAAGTTACAGGACTATTTAGGTTAAAATGATGCTTCAAAGTGTCCGTGATTTAATGTTGTGTCTCAGTGCATCTTTAGGAATACGATTATGTTGTTGATTGCTTTGATGTTTATCCAGTTATAGTCCTGATGAAATTAAGTCCACCTCTATCCTTTTCCTTATTTTTCTATATGGTCCATCTAATTCTACTTCATTGTTTGCAATATTTTTATTACTTGTATTCCACCTCCATCAGAGCTAGACCATACTAAGACCGTCAAGGGAAAAATATGAAGGTTCACCAGTCTTTTTTGTCCTCAACGCTTTATGTATCAAGGTTTACCCCCTCTTTATATTTCAATGCCTGCATCATTGGTCTTAAATTTGTGTAAGCCTATTAAAGAAACTTGATTTGTTTTTTTGGGGATTGGTCAAAGTGAGCTCAAGCATCAAAAGAGATGGCTTAGTTCATAATAGAATTAGAAGAAATTCTACTTGGCAATTATGAAAAGATATATATTTTTATATATTTTATGCATTAGGAACTGGTAGTTTTTGGGAATTCCATCTTTGTTATAAACACAACTTTTTGCCTATAATCAGAAGTCTTGAGAGGTATAGAATCATGTTTTTGTAAAGCTAGAGTTACAGAATCTTATTGTCACATGATAACTAGGCATATAATCATCCTGTGTCAGTCTTATAAGCTTTTAAATGTGGATGTTACAGGTAGGTGCAATAGTCCTGTATACCTATGTGTTTCAGATGCTTGCACCACCACCAGGTCAAACCTTTGATGGGGCAGATGAGGAGAAACTTCCGACCAAGGTCCCGGTAAATGACTCTGTGTCTGTTCAACTGCCATTGCTGACTTCAAAGGAGCCTGAAATTACCAGTCATGAATCTTCAGGACAAGGGAGAGTAAGGGAAACCCATATATTATCTGGCCTATCCTGCTTTATGCTGAATTTCTGACTGTGGTGTCAAGGCTTGCATATTTCCTAGCTAAGGAGGCAGTTTGATTTTTTTAATCTTTCTATAATTTGTTCAGTGGTGTTAATTTCATTATCCTGATTAATTCTATTCCAAGCATCATGACTGCTTTTGTTGATAAGCAAAATTAGGTGTTTTGACACCAAAATTGGAATCATACTTGGTGTTCTGACACCATGTATTCCATAACCATTTTATTTAGAAATATAATTATGTCTAGATAATGCTGGTTAGTCCAGGCCTTTCAACCAGTGCCTCAATGCACAATGGAGCTGGTTTGACTCATCCTAGTGGACAGACTTGGCCAAGTCAGGATAGAATTTGCCTAATTTTGCCTTGCTGTGCCTCCAAGGAGATGAAATAGCTGCAGTAGCAGTGTAGAATGCTTTTTGTCTTAGCCCTTCATAGTTGAAAAGAAAAGAACACAGAAGTGGAATAATGCTGATCCCTTTGTTGCTTGTTCTGCATGCACACTTGGTGAGGGGGGAAATGAAAGGGTGCATGAGGCCCACCTTTTGCACGACCACTCCCATGGAAGTAGCCATGGGAGTTGGGACTATTATCCCATTAACTACTCCCAGTTACTTATTTTGAAATTTTAATTAAATTTATTTTTTAAGTTTTGGATATTTGTAGATGAAATTTTCATTCATAAGCTTTACTGGCGATCTATGGCTTTTCTTTATCAGTGATAACACTATTTTTTTAATATAGGTAGTTTACGAAACTTTATTACATATTAGTTTATTTTATACTTTTAATTGTTTTAATATGTATCCTAGTCCTATTTTATTGCACTTCTACTTTGGGTACTTTGTTACACATCTGACTCCAATGCTCATGTCTGTTCATGCTGCTATCACATACTACTTCTTATACATGGGTAAAACCAGACTTTATAGGATTCTTATTCAAGAATCTCTTTGCAAGGACCATATGCTTGTATTGAGCACATTGTGCCTTATTGCTTTTAATCAGAGCTAGTTGACACTAATGATAGCAAGCTCTCATTTGATTATATGGCTCTTGTCAATTTAACCATTTGAATGTGAAATTGCTGCTAGATCTGCATTGTAGGGTAACTTCAATATTTTGCAAGAGTGTAGATTTTTGACATGATACAACATTGTTCAGTGCATGGTGTGCTGCTAGGTGAAATAAATGCTAGATGTTGTGTACTCTAGCACTTGTAAACTTATAGATAATCTAATCTGTGATTCCTTATGGTCTAAGAATTTATATTATATGATTCATTTTTTTCTTGTGGTTACATTTAGCTCTTGACTTATGTGACTGGACTGTTTTTGATCGTTTGTTTAATGCAGCTAATTGAGAACCTATGCTACCTGGTCGAAAAGATAAAGCTAGTTTTTCAGCCTCCCATTATTGCCTCAGTAAGTAGTTATTTGAACTTAAATAGTTGAATTGCATTTTGATGCTTTAGTTTCGAAAGAACGTACCTTATGGTCATTAGATTATTAAGAAAGAATGATGTTGGCCTGCCTAAGCGATAATATTTTATTGTAATATCATGAATGATGACACTTCTTTTTCTTTTTTTGACAACTTCGTCTTCATTTCATATGCAATTATATCTTGACTGATCAAGCTGAAGAGAAGCATTAGTGCACTGGCCTATACTAGAACCCCTTGTTCTGATGGTGAACTGATCCTTTATTTTGAAGAAACTAATACATGCATATTGAGGCATACATGTAACTTTCAGTAATATAGTACATTTCACATATTGGTTTAAATAAATAAATCTCATTCGTTAGAGTAAATTTCATGAATCTTACAATTTTTCTTGTTTGATTGTTGAAGGTCAGAAGAAAGTTTTTTTTTATTCTACATATTTAATATCGGATTTTTTTTTAATTACTGTGGTTGAAGTTTGCTTGTGGTTGTGACACTGTTTGCATGATTGGTTTTTCTTGATGATTGCAACTGAACATTATCTATATATTGCAACAGGTCCTCGCAATTGTAATTGGCTCTGTTCCATTTTTGAAGCACCTCATCCTAACAGATGATGCCCCATTCTTCTTTTTCACTGACAGCTGCCTTATTCTTGGGTACTATTCTGTTCTGTTATGATGGTGTTACTTGTGTTCTTTGCTGTTGCATTAAAGATTTTATTGTTTAATGCACACTTTCTCAATTTAATAAGTGAAGTAAAAGCTTCATTGAAAACATAGGTATTGTAAATTTTATAAATAGGACACGATTCCATGAGGCTGGTTACTCCCAGTCCCAAGTAAACATGGTCAAGTTAGAGCATAGTCTTTTTAACAGGACCAAGCTGTGTGGTCATGTTAACTTATTAAAAATCTTATAGGTAATATGAGACAACAAGCATGGGCTATGAAGGAAGCCTAGTTTTATAGCATGTAGAAGTTAATGTTGACCAGCCTTCCAGGAAAGAGAGATGTGTAGGTAGAAAAGTGAACAAAAAGCTTTTGAAGTCGAGATAAATACTTAATGCAATTCAACTTGGAGAAATTTAGTGTGTTAAGTATGGTGATTCAATTGGAATTTATTTGATGAGTCTTGTTCATATTGTTGTAGTCAATTCTTATTGTTGGTATACTGAGTTAATGAGGTGAGCTTGAGGCTAAATCAGTAGCTGAAAAAATGACTTCATTTGCTTGCATGGTTATTCTATGTTTGGGACTCTTCCTTCAATTAAAATGGAAGATACATGTGAATTTTTGCATATATACTGTTTAGACTTCATAGTGATCCATACTCATTTACAGGGAAGCAATGATTCCATGCATTTTGCTTGCCTTGGGTGGTAATCTCATTGATGGTAAGTCTTTACAACTATCGAGCTTACATTATCTTAGGCTTGTATCAAATTCATATATTCAATCATATTTCAATAGCCTTTAATGTCACTGTCAACAAGTAAGGCTATTGTGGACCTTATTGCTATTTCTTGCATAAATTGTCTACTTTTCTGTACATGTAAATCCAAAGACATGTTTTTCATTTTGGAATGTGTAAAATAATAATTTGTTGGCACCTCTTCCTGGGAGCTAAAATCCAAGATTATAAGATAACATTGACAAAATTATTTCAGAAGTTTTCCGGTGATGCATGGTACTAAAAGTATGTATCCTAAAATCTATTCAATGGGATTTACTTTTTGTCTTGTCTAGCTACCGAGTAAGCGGAGCATGGAATTCTTTTCCAGTGATGTGCATTTTCAAAAGTCAAAAAAATAGTTCCAAGTGCATATTGTCAAATATTGTGCCTGTTGTGTTCTTCAACCTTTGTTGCATTCCAGGTCCTGGTGCAGGGAGTAGAAGACTTGGGTTAAGAACGACTGTGGCTATCATATTTGGGCGATTGGTCTTGGTTCCTCCTGCAGGGCTTGGCATTGTCACTGTTGCGGACAAGCTTGGACTTTTTCCCAGGGATGACAAAATGTTCAAATTTGTGCTCCTGCTGCAACACACAATGCCCACCTCGGTCCTTTCTGGTATTAACCTTCACCTTGAGTTGTTATCGATGATGAAATCGTCTTTAGACCTGCTTTTATGTGAACAAGATGTAGTGGTAAAACCTTGTGAATTTCCTTTTCTTGTTCACACCAAGTTGATGCAGAACCTTGTGGTCGATGTAGTTGACTTTTGGAGTTTTATCTTATAGAACTTTTGTTCCACTTATCTTTTGAAGTCCTTTGGAATTGATATTTGATTTAAGGTTCTATCTTATGTCAGTATTGGTCTTAGCTCCAATAATTGCTGGTTAGGTTGCTAGGAAGTAGGAACCATTTGTTTTAAAGTTCTTTTTCGTGAGCCACAATTAAGATGAAGTATCCAAATTCTTTATACTTGTTCGTTACTATGTTGTTGCAAAGAGATGTGATGGATCGTCTCAAAGGGTTTTTAATATCCAATTTTGTTACAGGTGCAGTTGCCAGTTTAAGAGGCTGCGGAAAGGAAGCAGCTTCTGTTCTATTCTGGGTTCACATTTTTGCTGTCTTCTCCATGGCTGGATGGATTGTTCTTTATCTGCGCTTACTTTTCTAAACCTCATACAGTCTCACCAACGTGGTACAAGTCTTACCTTCTCTGTTTCGCTATGTTCGCACACACTTTTCTGGTGAATCATTAATAATGGAAGAAGATATATGTTATGAGCAAAGTTTTAAACATTGTTCCGAAATGCTGATTGATAATATCGGTACAACTAATATTTAAATCCTTAGTGGCGTCAAGCTATATGTTTAATACCAGTGTTTGATAGGACCAGTAAAATATCGATCAACATGACGATACAACTGATATTTAAGTTCTTTGTGATTATGAATGAATTACTCCCTGTTCTTCAGAGAAATGCTGATTTATATTCCTCTCTTTTTTCCTTTTGTTTTTTTTTCCTCTTTCCTTCAGGTTGATGTACATATTTGCCCACCTGAGTAATACATCAGTAGGATTATTTAGATATCACATATCATCTGCAGCAGCAGGTTCTTTGACTGATGACATCCGTTTTACTACGAAAATGCATGTCATTCGGTGCTGAAAACATGATCATTATCTTGCAGAGAATCTTCTGTCCATTGGAAGGATCCAATTCAGATCAGGCACTTGCAGACTTCCATCTCTATCACAACAAGAATGGAACAAAGGCTATTATTGGTTTAAAATTTGTGGTGACTCCTTGGAACCGTTGCAATATTAATTCTGGTTATATTAGATTGAATTGTAATGATTCTTCAGTTGTTGCATTAATCACCTAATAATCATTTTTTTGATGTGTCTCCAATCTCCCTTGAATTAAACACACAGCTTATAAGTTTTAGTAGCTATCATCTGGAATAACAAAAACCCTTAAGAAAGATTTTGTTCAGATTTGGAAATTACAGGGTATTATTTACATTTAGTTGATGAAGAATCAAACGGACAAAGGTGCTTCCTTCCATAGATTAGGATAAATTCTAAAGTATTTGTCTGCACTAATCATAAGCTGTCGAGTTCCACGCTCCAAAATCCATTCTGCTGTAAATATTAGCAAAAACCTGACTTGTTACCCCAATGAATTTGATCCGACATTTATTTTAAATTCATTATTATTTTCATGAAATCTGTAAACTGAGAGTTCCGTCATCCAAATTCCGTTGATTTACCCCATTAACACTTCCCTGTTTGGTCCTTCGTTCCACAATATTGTGCTTTTTATCCTTGTAAAGTACAATATTATATATCCATCCATATACCCAAATCCTTCACGCGTGGCATCTAACAATTAATTAATTATTGACTTCAACTAAAACAAAAGATATAAATTATTTAAATACTCATAACGAATATATATATATATATATATATATATATAGTTATTTGAAAGTTATAAGGGTAATTTAGTTATAAAAATCTTATATTTTTTTAAATAAATTATTTATTCATCCTCAAATATGTGAAGCAACATGTGTGAACAAAGATTAGTAGGAAGATCACAACCCTATATCCGAATGATCTTTTATACGGTATGTCAAGTTGACCAATATACATACATTTCCATATTGGTTTCATAAATAGTAGACGATCAAAAGATTATATTGACACTTTTATCTAAAGTTATTGTATTGATCAATATATTATAAATTATTTATGATAAAAAGCTAAATTATTAAGTTAAAATATAAATTATTTTTGATAGTCTTTACTTTGTTTTACTTAGGAAGCATCCCACTCCGCACTCTTATTATTTTGGATCCGTTTCGGACCTAACTCGATCCAAAGTGATTCGATCCAAATCACCTATATCGAATCGAATCTACCCATGAATCTATAACTTATAAGAGCGCGATTGATAAATTGCGTATCTAGAAGAAGAAGAGAAATTTTCTTCTTTTTTTTTTTTTTTTGCAAAAATCACTGTCTTTACATATATGCAATTTTGCCAATCCTCCGTCGTCTCCAATACAACATAACAGACAGCCTCTCTCCTCCCCCGCCGTCATGGAGGCACTTGTCTGCATGAAGCTTGGTGATCCCACCGTCCCCATGACCTCCGATTCGTCCCCGATCGTGGCGGTCACCAAATTCCACCCGGTCCCCGCGATCGCCTCCTCAACCTCGGTCCGAGTACGGATCTGGGCCACGAGCCTTAACTTCGCCAATTACCTCCAGATACTGGGCCGTTACCAGGAGAAGCCCTCCCTCCCCTTCATCCCGGGCTCCGACTACTCCGGCGTCGTCGAATCCGTCGGAAGCGGCGTCTCCAGTTTCAAGGTCGGGGATAAAGTTTGCTCCTTTGCTGCCCTCGGGTCCTTTGCCGAGTTCATTGTCGTGGACGAGAAAGACCTGTGAGCTCTCTTTTGCTTTCCCTCTCTCTGATGCTCGACTTGTCGATTCATTTTGACTAGGTTTTCTTTATGAGAAAAGGGTTATTCGATGATGGAGGAACTCAACTCTTCAATCCTCATGGATTCATTTTGAGCGAAAAGATTAGTGTTTTGTGTGGTATCGCATATAGGTAGTTGACTGCGTCCTGTCGAATATTTGGAGGGCTATTTTTTGTGGAATATTTCTTATGCCATTTAATTTTATGCATAAAAAGTATACATCCTAATTAAGTAATTTCATAGTCGTTTATACTCTAATGATGTCAGAATACATATATAAAACACGAACCTAGTGGAAAATAAACCACCGGTCTTTTTTCATGCTCTCAAGTAATTTAGAGAAAGAACATCAAATTCTTGTTACGAAGAATTTCAGGAAGCTTATGATCATGTATCAAAACTTAATTATTGGGAATTTATTGATCATTTGTCAGGGTTATGATTATGCATTGCTTATTCAATGGAAGTAGTTGCAAGTTGATAATAAAATGATGAAGATATGCTTTGTTGACTACCCAAGCTCACATCAGGTTTCTTAGACAAAATTTGATTAATCAGTTACATGGTTCTGGAGAATAGATTCTTAGTGCCTGAGGGATGTGACCTAATTGCTGCTGCTGCTTTACCTGTCGCTTTTGGGACTTCTCATGTAGCTCTTGTTCATAGAGCACAACTAAAACCTGGTCAGGTTTGTCTTTCTCTGAATATTTTCTTGTCTTTTTATCAGCTCAATTACACTAGTGGTACTTGAACCTAAGTCAAACCTCATTAATCTTTCATATTAAGATAGAATATATATATATATATATATATATATATATATATATATATTGCATTTATGAGACTAGCTTCTTGCAGTGTCGTGCTTAAATTGATTAAATGCATATTGAGTCACTGGATCTACATTTCTAATAACCAGAAAATCATGACAAGATGTGTACAAAGAATAAAATAATATTTTAAAAATAAATAAGCTGAGAAAAAAAAACATGATACTATCTTTATATTTCAGACTGATAAGTGGAGTCTAGTTCTTCCTTTTTTATTCCAGAAACCAGTAGGTATATGGTGTTGCATGTTCTCCTTTCTGTTGCATTTCCTTTCTTCTAGATTTTATTGGAGAGAGGAACAAGTTTCTAAGATGAAGAAGAGCCCATGAGCTAAATGCATCATATTCAATGATGAGCAGCCACATTCAGAAATGAAAATCATCAGTTGTTGCTTGTTGGTAAAGTTAGCGCTATAATACTTCCAAACAAAAAGTATTCTGTACCATTAGAAAGAAGAAGCTTTGCACCATATTATATGATGTTGTTGACTTGGTAGGTAATGTTTGAAGATATTGTAAAAGAAAATGTATATAACAGAACAGGACATCTTGGACCAACAAACAATGATGGTCATGTTTTAGTGAAAAAAGGGACATGATCTGAGAAAGAAAAATTATAGATGGATATAAGAATTGCAAGAAACAGAATACATGTTGAATGAGCTGGTTTGGGAGATCATATACTTAAACAAGAGTCAGGTACAGAATACTGCAACATAAAGCATAGTCATTTTGTTTCTTGTTTTTGCCAACTGTAAAATCGTATTGTTGCTTACAAGCATGCTAACTACGATAACCAAAACCTTTAAGACATCTTAAAGCTTTTGTTTTCTGTGTTAAATTTTTCAATACTTAATATGCACAATCACATGCTTTTTTGGTTTGCCAATGATTTTTGCAACTAATAGCGCCTGGGACAAGCCAACTACAACTTATCTGTCACAAACAAGATCAACAATTGTAACTTATCTGCCACACAAACAATACCAACATTATATCTTTAAGATGATTAACACCAAAAAAGTATGGAAAATTGCAGGTACTGCTTGTCCTTGGTGCAGCTGGTGGTGTTGGTCTTTCAGCTGTGCAGATAGGAAAAGTTTGTGGGGCAATTGTTATTGCTGTCGCAAGGTTAGTTTGAAATCAAACCATTACGATGCTGCATTTGTTGAGTCTGTTTTCCGTGATATGATCTGCTTGTCTCGGAGTCAAGGAATACATCTAAAGTCCATCTGAACACTAAATTTCAGGGGTGATGAAAAGGTGCAATTTCTCAAATCGCTGGGTGTCGATTATGCTGTTGACTTGGAAAAGGGGAACATCATTGAAAGTGTGAAGAATTTCCTCAAGTCAAAAAATCTGAAAGGAGTTGATGTTCTATATGATCCAGTTGGGGGTAAACTTACAAAAGAGAGCATGAAGCTTCTTAACTGGGGAGCAAATATTCTTATCATTGGATTTGCCAGTGGTGAAGTTCCAGTCATCCCAGCAAATATTACTCTTGTGAAGGTAGCAATCATAGATTATATACATGGATTGGATATGGACGGCTGCATCTTTTTCATGTGTTTAATGTTCATTGTGACTGTTTGTTCATGGTTATGCATTTCTTTAAGGTTTAACTTTCTTTTTGATCCCTAGCCAATTTTTATCATCTTCTGGTAATTATGGTTGAATTTCTAGTGGCTAACATAAGTTTCAATTTTAAACCAATAGATTAGTTATGTAATAATCTTGCTGATTAAACAAAATTTCAGCTTTTTTTGGTATGAAGAGTTGTGACAAAGATAGGTGTGGGTTGCTAAAGAAGTGGGGTTTTTTGACCAATTTCAGTATACGAATGTCTGCAATTTAAATAAGGTTCCACCTTTTTGTAGTATAAATGGGTGCAGGGTGTCGATTTTCTAGTGTTTGAAAAGAAAGTTTGTTCTTTTTCTTGAAAAAATTGGTAATTTCTTGTTTTTCTTTAAAAAATATATGTTAGTGATAACTTACTATCTTGTGCAATTTGCTCCAGAACTGGACAGTTCATGGACTTTACTGGGGCAGCTACAAACTGCATCAACCACATGTTCTAAGAAACTCTCTTGAGGAGCTGCTATCCTGGTTGTCGAAGGGGTTGTTAACTGTTCATGTATCTCATTCCTATAGTTTATCGAAGGTATCAACTCATGTTAACTTGGTTTAGACAAGAATATCTTCTGTAGTTGAATGTGATTGTTTTTTAAGATTTTGCATATAACTTGGATGTATTTCATTTATATGATGTCTTGGCTGAGAATTGTAAGGTAAATTCATGAGAAAGTTGAAAGTTTTCTAGGTCATCAGAACAGCTGTTGCAATTTGCAAGATGTTGATGCAGAATTATTCATTTGTTTTTGACCATGTCATTTTAAGCTTTGCTTCGATGACAGATCCCTGTCCTGAGTCACCGACAATCATCTTGGGCACCATTTTATGCCAGTTGAAACATTTTGATAAAATAAGATTTGCACAACCGAAAAAATCACTTGCTTATTTTGGTTGTATGTTATTCACTATCTCTAGTAAGTTTTTTATGCAGCTTTGCTGGTTATGTATCAAAGAGACTCAACGTACCCCGTTCTTTTTTCCTTTGACAGGCAGATCTGGCTTTTTCTGCTATTAAAGATAGGAAAGCCATAGGCAAGGTGATGATTGCTTTAGAGGGCTCCACCGGAGGAAGATCAAAGCTCTGATATGCCACAGGATTGTAGCAGAAAGCAGATGGTGCAGCACGAATGATCTCTGTAATAAATGCAGGTAAAACCATTGTTGGTTGCTCGCAACTTCTGTTAAATGATTCTGGGTTCCTGCATTTTAAGATTTCTATGTCACTGGTTATAAAGTAAAAATACTGAAAACTCCAATGCTGCACACGATTAATCTTTGTTCCTTCATAAAGTAAAATACTGAAAGTTATCTATATGACATGGAGACCTTCGGACCGCCTCTTGTGTTCCTTCAACATATATTAATCTTCATTCGAGTAATCATTCTTGTATTGTTTGGGGTGTCAGATACCCTAGTGATCCTCACAATTGTTCGGTGGGAGTTTTCACTATATTTTTCACATTGTTATAGTGGTGGTGGTTGCTTTGGATCTATAAACAGATGGTCAATACCTGGATCAAGTGGTGGCCTCTGTGAGGGACTTGTGGTAAGTGAATTTGGCCTCTTAGAAGGATCACCTAACGTTGGGGAGTGTTTCAAGAAATGAAATCCCATGTCCTTTCGTTGTGGTTTAGGATAAAAATATGGCTCAGCATTGATGATGGGGATCATTCAGTTCGATATTATGCTCATTTTTGTTTCGTTTGTTATTTGATCTACAGATATCAAAGGGTAAAAATCATTACTATCATCCGAGATCTTTGTTCTCGTAATTATATTAAAGATGGTCGAAATGGATATCAGACAAGAGTTTTACGGTCTTGCTTTACATAGATAAATAATGAAAGAAAAAAAAATACTTACTTAAATAGTAGGTTTATAAGTCACTTCAGGGTCTTATTATTTGATCTAGTGATTTTTAGAGTGTAAACATTGATGGCATCATAAGATTGCTGAAATTGGTATCGATTTGATAATTATAATCTTTCTTTAAAAAAATTACTGTGGTGCAGCTTCGGTAGGTGATACAATGAATGTGATATAATATACATGTGTTAAGGAGGCATTGATGCTATATAAAAACAAATTAGTGTAAGCAAGATGGAACGTCCAAACTAGAAGAAACGAATAAACAATTAATTTAATGAAAAAATTATTTAGTAATGGAAAAAATAATCCATGGGATTAATCATCTTAATAGGATCGATTCTATTTCATTAGTTTTGTACGTTGACATTATTATTTTCTTTTGGGGCATCATTCTTCTGCCCATCGACATACAGCTATTTTTAAATGCAAAAAAAAAAAAAAGAGCCCATGGCATGGCCATGATCAACGAGAAATGCATCGATATATATATATATATATATATATATATATATATATATATATATATATATATATATATATATATATATATCAATCAGCAGCAGATGTGACCAGTATCAGATGAAGCTGCACTCACAAAGGTTACCAAAAAAGAAGAAAAAAAAAAAAAGGACGGGTCAAATCACAGTCAGGCGTGCAAAACCCTGGAAACCGTGACAAATGATAAGAGTGAAAATCGGCAATATATGTAGCGATAACTCAACTACTAATCACTACATATGTCAAAACCGTGAATTTATAGCTCAAAGAAGCTCTACATCTTTTAACTCAACATCAGATAAGGTCTTTAAGTACAAGTCCAACAACAGTTTTGACATATGATATCTACCGAGTGGTGGTAGGTACATCAACTTGTGCAACCTGCTCTCAGTAAATAACAATAAGAGTAATACTACTAGTAGTAGTAGTAGTAGTATTACTAGTAATAATAATGAGTAATTAGTGTGTGTGTGCTTCATTGTCGGTGCTTGGTTATACCGGTGTTTCCTGGTTCAACTAGTATCTGATATAAGCCCTGGACTGTCATATGCCATTTTAGAAATTGTAGCTAAGAAAAACCAACTATATCCCAACAAACTGGTGACATTATTCTTACGGTTTCAATCAAAGGTTCAGATGTGATGCTTTAAAGTTTCATGATGTTATTTACTCTTCCAGAAATTCAAATATCCTATAACCCTATAAACTTTAGAAATCCCACCTTCCTGTCAGGTATCATTAGGACCCAGGTTGACAGTTAGGATTGCGAGTCACTGAAGTTAAATCTTAAGTGGATATTACAAGGTCACCTCTATACAGCCAGATGTTCCACAACTATCATGGCCAATGATTGGACAACTCTCAGGGGCTTAAATGTGTTGCTTAGGTTTGTAAGAATATATATGAATTTTTTTTTTTTTTAGTATCCACGAAATTATTATACTTTGCCATCTACAACACATTTTTTTTTTCCCCCAGTCAAAACATAAACTACATAGAACAAAATGGAAAAAAGAAACACAACGGCATGAATCATCTCTCACCTTTCATAAAATAGAATGACGTGTTAGTGTTGCCTCCACTTTTTCGCAGAGATGAGGGCATTCTGCTGCACATTTCCTGGAATTTGAGCAGCTACAAGCTGGGTGGAAGCATCTCTTCCAGCAGCTCTAACTCGAAGACTGAACACATGGACAGTCCCTTTATCGCTAGAGACTGCCAGCCACTGTGAATTTGGAGAGAAAGAAATGCTATATATATCAGCCCTATCTAGTCCTCTGCCTACCTAAAATTTTGTTAATCTGACATGAGTAACTAATATTGCAAAAATAGAGTAAGAACTGAAATGGACATAGAAGCAAATAAACAAGCAAATTCAACAACACATGTCAGAATTATCATCATATTTAGAAACAAGCATGATGAGGAGATATAAAATTCACTAAACAAGGTAAGGCCACATTGAGTAAGCAATCCTCGTGAAATCTTTGGCTGAGAAACTAGGGAGGTTAGGGAGGATAGGGAAGAAAATGAAAAAGTAAACTGAAAACGAAAAAATTATGCATGTACACATACCCGGTCTTTCCTCTTTTGACTTACCTTCGTCTCCCTCATAACTCATTGACTTGGAGTAGCCACTGCAGATATGGCTTATATGCCATGAACTTTAATTCTTGAGCCTCAGGTTCACACCACTCCATGGATGTATAAAATTTACTTTGAAACCAGCATCTAAAAGTACTACTCCAAACAAGGGTTACTAATAGGTCAGGATTTAACCTGGATTCAACCTAATCGAAGATTGGGGTCTCGGATTTACACTCAAATATTTCTGTTATGATAATTCTGAGATTTGGCATGGTTTGATCCATCATGAAATACTTTTTGAGAAAGTGGAACAAATTTGTCCTATACGAAACAAGTGAAAGATGTTGCTAATCTAATACTTGAAATTAGCAGCGGGCAACAAGTTTTCATCTTCTAAACATACAACAGGACCTATGGAATCTGCATATCCAGAATCCAAATTGACTAGAAAATATTTTCCTGTGTTCATAATATCATAACTTCTAAGCATAATCATTTATGGTCAATTCTTAAAGATTTAGACCTTTTCGATTTACCTTGGTGTATTCTTGGTGATTTTAATTGTATTTTAGACCCACATTGTCCTTTTCCAGCCAGTGTTGCTACTCAATGTTTCTGAGGTTTTATTAAATATTGTGGTCTAATTGATTTGGGTTTTTTTGGTTCTAAAATCTAAGTATACATGGTGTAATAATAGACATGGTTCTTCTCGTATATTAGTCTGTCTTGATTGTGTTTTTGGTAATGCGAATTGGATGCAATTCTTTGGTCAATTCTTTAATATTTTATTTACCTAGACAATTTTTGGATCATGCTCCTTTAAAAATAAAGTTACTTCTGTTACAATTCCTACGTAACTTATTTGTTTTCAAAACTCTGGACCTATTATCTTGAAACTGCTAACTTAGTTACCACTATCTGGACCTCTCCCTCTACTATGTAAGAGTCCCCTTAATGATTTCCATCACAATCTGTGTAAGACAGTTAACAGCTTTTTCCACTTGGAATAAGAAGTGCCTAGAAATGTTGGAGCACAGACTGAATTCTATCAATCAACCCACAACTGTTTAGAAGCTTATTTAGATTATTCTCACCCTTCAGATCATGACCTCCAACAGCTTAAATGTCTTTATAATTATCACTTAGCAGTATTAAACAAATCAATCTCAAATGGTGAGCTAAGGCCAAATGTGAGTGGATTAATAAAGGAGATAGAAATATAAAATACTTTTATAGTCTAATAGTTTATCCTAAAAGGCATAATTTTATAAGCGATATCAATGACAATAAGAATATTTTATCTATCTTCAATAAGCATTACATTAATCTATGGAACTATCATCCACCTATTAACTCCACTACTCCTTGCCCTTCTTTGAAGAAATCAAATTCTAACATTTAGTCTTCTCTTATTCAACCTTTCTCACTTACAGAAATACATTAGACTGTTCTTTCCATGGGGCTTGACAAAAACCCAAGACCTGATGGATTTATGGGAGAACTTTATAGATCTTATTGGGACATTATTTCCCCTTCCATGCATAATGTCTTTAATTAATTCTTTCCTCATAATTTTATTCCCCTAGTTGGACTAAGACCTTTTTTACTTTTATACCTTAAGTTAAGATCCAACCACTATAAATAATTTTAGGCCTATTGCTTTATCAAATGTAAACTATAGAATCCTTTCTAAAGTTCTCACAAACCGACTAAAATCATTCCGTCACCTTTTCAATGGGGAAAAATCGACCTTTATTCTAGGTCGAAACATTCATGATAATATACTAATTGCTCAAGAAGCTACACATTCAATATATTCTTCTAAAGGTAAAAATCCACTGGTCATAGTTAAAATTGATTTAGAAAAAATCTTTGATAGACTTACATGGGATGCTATTATGTAAGTTCTTACTTTAATAAATTTCCCACGTAAATTATGCAATGGATTTATTCTTGCATCTCCTCTTCTTCGTTCCAATGTCTAATTAATGGACAGCTTTCTTGTCCTTTCAAAAGTCATTGTGGGGTGAGACAAGAGAACCCCTTGTCTCCATATCTATCTATTCTGGTAGCACAGACCTTTCCACACCTCCTAAACCAAGCCACATCTCATAGAAAACTTACATCCTTCCACTTTAGCTCTAATTAACAACTTAGTGCCTTAGTCAAATAACATTTACGGATGATATTTATTATGCTTTTGGGCTAATAAAAAATCAAGTCAAACAATCATCTCCATTTACAACTTATGAGATCTTAACAAATCAAAAAATTAATCCCACTAAATCGGAGATATATTTCCCCAAATCTACTCCCAGACATGTTAAAAATAATAGTCAGCAGTCCAAATTAGCCCGTTAGCAGCACAATTATCTTGGAGCTACTGTTTCTCCAAGACAATTATCTTCTTCTTACCATGATGACCATTTTAACAAAATCCAGTCCAAATTAGCCCGTTAGCAGTATAATTATCTTTCACAAGCTAGTCGGGTGGTCCTAATTAAATCAATTCTCAATTCCATCCCATTACATGCATTTAGTGTAACTTTGATGCTTATATCGATCTTACATAAAATTAAAATTTTGATTAATTTTTTTTATAAAATAATATTTCAATAAAATGGTTGCATCTCATTAAGTGGGACACTATTGCAAGAACTAAAGATTTAGGGGGCCTTGATCTTCAAGATTTAAATTTGTTTAAATTTTTTTTTCAAGCACCTCAAATTCTTCACTACTTAAACAATGATCAAAGCGTTTGGTTCAAAATTATGCAGGCCAAATATAATCCTATCCATCCTTGAACAATGTTAACTTTAAATAAATCTAGCTAGGGATGCAAACTATGCTACATGGCTATGCATGAATTGCAGAATGATTTTTTTAAATAAAGTAGTGATGGTTCACTTACTGGAATATCCAATTGCTATTGAATTATTGTGGTCCCTCACTAGTTTAATCTATTGCATCTATGGAAATTGGTCATTTGCCTTCTGATAATGTATTGGTTTGGCAGAGAAATCTTTCAAGTAAGGCTACTAATAAGGCTGCTTATTATTTGCTTAATCAGTATGATTCACTTCTTGATCAAACCTGGTATGACTAGCACAACCTTTGGAGATTACTTGTATCCCTACATATGCAGACCAACTAATAGGCTTAGTAAGACGAACGTAAGCCATATTGTTACTTGCCCTCTTTGTCACCAAAAACCAAAATCCATTCAACACCTATTCTTTCAGTGTCCATTTTCCTTAAGTGTCCAGACTTATTGAGAACAAAACCTCAACATCAATTTTTTTACATAAACCAACCTGGTCCCAAGGTGATTGGTTTAAAGTAGGCACCAATTTAAGCCACAATTTTCTCTCATTAGCTGTCAATATAAACCAGCTTTGGTTCTTATTAAAAGCAAGAGATGAATCTCTGTTCGAGAGTAAGAAACCCTCTGCCTAGTGGATATGACCTTAGCCCTTACCCATACTAGCTACTATGCTAGATCAATCATATTTGAAAGCACCCAAATGATCAATTATCTATAATTGCAAAAGAAAAAACCACCGTGGTCTGGATTAAGCTCAATACTGATGGCTCCTCTACTTTGTAGGATGGAGGGCTTGGTTTTGTATTATGGAACCACTTCGGAGCTTGCTTAGGAACTGGAAAAATATGTCTTCATCAAAACAGACATACAATGTGAAGACTTGGCCATTAAAGACTTACTCTTTGCTTTAGACCAAGGAATGCAACACATTCAAATTGAAACTGATTCTTCAACACTTATACGATACATTTATCAAAGAAGCTGATCCACCTTAGCATCTTCAGCTCACCATTCAATAGATCAAATTGATTCTACAAAGACTAACTTCATAAACTTCTTTACATTGTTATAGAGAATATAATCGAGCAGCTAATTAGTTTGCCAATGAAGCTAAAGTTAGTCATGCATCTTTGATGTGGTGGGCACTTATCCCCTGATTTATCTCTTTTTATTCAATGCATTCTGTAGAAATTTGAAGCAGTAATATATTATCTTTTGGAAAAATATATAATATCATAACCACAATAAAATATGATCCATGGTTGACCCACCTCTACCAAACCAATCTACTGAAATAGATTTTGACCTAGCAATAAAAGGTCCTTGTTCTTCATAAGCTGATCTTCAGTGTATCTTTCTCAATTCTCCTACCAGCATTATCAGGCAAAATTTACACATATATCTAGTTTTAAGCATCTTGTAAGCCCTGTCCCAAGCACAGTTTTCACTCTGCTAGAGATCATGCCAATTTTCTTATTATTATGATTTTATTTAAAATAAAATTGTCTGTACTGATCTTTAATGTTCTAACATATTTATATCTACTTGTCCTATAAGTATAAGATATATTTGCATGCAACATGAGTCCCCACATTGGAAAAACAAGATTCTGCTGAACCCTAGTGAAAAATCTATGCAATTGCTATCACAGGCAGCATTGTTAGAAAAATTCTTCATAGAGAAACCTATAGTAAGTAGAGTGACGCGGTTTCAAATTTTCAATGACAAGTACTAACGAGGCTTTGTTGCAAATAGGACAAAAAACATCAGTGTTTGTGATCTTTGTATGAACTCAAGATATTAAAAATTAAAAATCAGAAATTGTTAAATGATTCCTGTAGGCTCAATGATATATTGAGCCTAACAATCATCTTTGGAATGATTTTCTATCATTTTTGTTCGAATATATATATATATATATATAATCGTGCAAAAGAGTGCAGTAGAAAATCCCAGCTTAATTGTTAAACGAAGTCATCTCACCACCAAGCTGGCAATACAACTTTTTTACTGTCTGGGAAGCCATGAGCTTAAAAGACTAATGACCTTATGTACAGCCAAGATTGATGTTGAGCAGTTGTGCACTATGGTGAGTCAATGTGGCATTAAGCTAGCTGCTGGTCTACTTTCCAAGTTAACCACCATGCTAACCATGCATTAAAATGACAGCTTTTGGAGCAAATTCCTTGTATGAGGAAGAAGAAATGTCAGTAAGTCTATGTTCAAGCTTCCATGGAAAGAGAGAGAGAAAAAGGAAGAGAGAGGGAGAGAGATTCGATGGTTGTTATAGGGTGAAAGTCTAATATGACAGACTGGGGCAGAACAGAAGAAAGGCAAATTGTAAACCAAAGTACAAGTAAAATCACATCTGAACCTACAAAAGATGGAAGACATTTAAGTACATTATGAGATGAAAGGTGAATTTCTTGCAGCGAGCATTCAAGAAAGCAGCAACAGTTTTAGAGTTTTCCAACATGAAACTGTAGATATTACCCAAACGGAAGCCTAGTGTAAGAGGGCACTCAAGCACCAAGAATATGGCAATAATAGTGATACATTGGTTTTTGTGGACACCTACTACGGAGAGAAAGACTCCCAAAGAATCAATTCAATAGTGGACCTTGCTTGCCCAAAGGAAGGTGTAGGTAACATAGTGCATGCAATTCCGCAAAAGGAATACCTAAGCACCACATACAGGAGAAGAGGCTCTGCTCAAGCTGTAGCATTTATTAGGAACTTTCCAATTCAATGAATTCCAGGGTCATAGAGTGATCACAAGGGACTCCTGGATTGGTATAATTCCACTTACACCTTCACTTTTGGAAGTCAGAAAAAAATATTTTTTACTTAAAAAACTTATCAACTCATAAACTTTTCATCCCACGTCTAAAGAGGGGAAGTTTGACTAAAACGAAGAAAAATGGGTGTGAAAAAGGTCCAAATATGAGACATTGTCTAGACAGTGATTCTGAACATCTGTATAAAGCTTGTATATATACAGAAAAAGCAAATCTATTTATGCCTAGTAAATTTTCATTGCAATGCATAAATAACAGAATAAGTGACAAAATTTACCAACAAAACCTAGAAAAAGATTTATTCTATCAAATTCATATAAAATCACAGAAAAAACCAAAAAAGATGTTTAATATAAGCTGGTTGGCCCTGATGCTCATGTATAATCTAAATTATCATCAAATGATCCATTATGAGCAAAAATGGATGCACCACTTCTAAATACATGTTCAGAAAAAGGCAACCTGTTGTTATGTAAAACTAAATTACTGAATAAAATAAAGAAGTTTTTCCTAGATCTTCAAATTAAGTCAATGCTATATCTAAATATATGTTCAGAAAAAGGCAACCTGTTGTTATATAAAACTAAATTACTGAATAAAATAAAGAAGTTTGTCCTAGATCTTCAAATTAAGTCAATGGTCTATGGCATGTCTTAAAGTTCTACCTCTTGTAACCGAGTACCATCATTTGCATTGAATATTCTAATCAATGTACCCCTTGTGCTTGCAGTTGCAAGGAGAAGCCCATTCAAGGACAAGGTCATGCAAGCTATCTGAGAATCATGAGCACTAATGAACTTTGTCATCTTCAGACAAAGATGTTCGACCCGAAGCTCTCCCCGGCGTATACCAGGGCATGTCAATACTAGAGTATTAGAATGATGTGAGAGGCAGCAAAGTCCCTTGGGGTTGGATAGAGTCTCTAATTGATGAACAAGCTTCAGGTCTGCAAAGTTGTACACATAAATCTTGTGCTCAAGAACTACAACAATGAGATCTCGTCTTAATTTCACACCTCTGACATGAGATCTAAATGTGAGTTCATAAGTGCAACGCCTCTGATGGTCATCCCAGATTATTACTTTATTAGGTGGGAACTGAGTATTGGTGTCTTCACCAACAAGAGCCAGCAAATTACAACGAAATAGCATTTCAACTATTCTGAAGCCCCCACCTTTAAAATCTCTCCTAAAGGCCTCTGTAAGAGAATCACAATTATAGATTTGAAAGCCATTGCTTGTTCCAAAAGCAAAGCGTCCATAGTTTTGATTCCAAGACACTGTCAACAGCTCAGTTTCATTATCATCAGCAATTTCTGGTTCTACTTGACCAGAGGAAGCTGTTGATTGCTGTGAATGTGGTTGCTCCAATGAGGGAATCATCATTGATAGCACAAGTCACCAATGAGAAAACAAGCGTAAGGTAATGGGAGTTAAAGCTAAATGTGGAATCAATTTTCAGTAAGCCTACAAAAATGAGATTCATTAATTAGAATAGGTTGAAAGAAAGTAAAAACTTTCCATAACTCAAATTACAACAGAGGCTTTGGAGGGTAAATATACCATGAGATAAATAGAAAAGCACTCGTGGGAATGCATTGAGTCATTTTTTTTCTCCTTTGCATGTCTCAATAAATATTGCACAGACAAGTCATATGCTATTGCATTAGACTTCCAATCATATATTTTTAAGTCAATAATACAATATACAGAAAATTGATAGTGAAGACATGTTTAGAATTTGTAAATGACCTACTGAAGTGGCAAGTACAACATAAGTGTGATATGGCATAAAGATGTCAACAGAAAATTCAGGGAAAGATTATATGCATTAGGCATAACAAACATCAAATTTTGAATCAGAGTGTTCACGTGGAAGTAATTCATGTGAAAATAATGTTTAATCCTATATATCACAGTATACAAGTTATAAGAGTAATAAGTTTTACATGTATACAACATCGGGCATCACAAGTAGATGGGTGAAAATCACATCCGTATAACATTGAAACAAATCTGAGGTCGATATTAAGAACACTTTGAAGATAAACTTAATTTAGGTCTATCTGACTTGGGAATTGCCCATTAAGCTATCAAATATGTGGGATTCAACACCAATTGCCAGGCAATTATATCAAACTACATATGGCAAACTTCTGGACTTCAATTTTCATTCTTTTAGAAAGGAGGACATTAAATTATATAAGTTCACAGATTTTAATAATTAGCTTATAGATATTCAAAGCTGTCACGTTAGATCAGTACAGTTTCTCGTCAACTCTAGATTTATGAAACGTGAATCGAACGTAATACACCTAAACACTACTTACCTTGTGGTTTCAATCGGAATCCGCGGACAGAAACATCTTATGAACACAAGATATAAGAACAAACAAATAAATGACCCAATGACCTACCTATCCATCAGCACATCGTAAGAAAAAGGATCGATCAACCAAACAGCACCACCTGTACCACTACTAGATGGGAGACAGTAGGCAAAACTACCATGATGTCGACCACATACGGCCTCCAAACCCTACTAGTGAAGCTTCTTGAATGAGCGATTGTAACAAGAACAAGAAGAGAAACCGAAACAATAATCACACAGATCGAGTAACAAAAGAAAAAAACAACCACAATGAGAGAGGAAGAACAGGGTACCTCGCAGATCGAAGCACAAGCAGCGAAATCCGGGGACGAGATTGGGTCCAGGAGAGGGTTTTCGGGATGCAGAGAAGCCCGATTCCACCGTATCCGGAACTACTGGGAGATTCGTAAACGCCCGCGGATGCCAAACCTTAGCACGGATTCTACGTCGGTCAAATATGAAGTTGGAGATCAATTAAAGGTCTCTCGGGATGGAAATCCCACTCAAACACGCTCCATCCGCCTTCCCGCCGTACCCTTCAAGAAATCTGGCGAGTTTGAATTAGAAGATGCTATAAATCGTGGCCTTACTTACTCTCTACCAAAACAGGGATTTGATAGAGTTTAGTATTATGCATATAATATGAATGATTCAACGCGAGTCCGCCCTACTTATGCTTACTTGCGGGTAATAATGAAAGTTTCCTCACCCATGCAATTGGGCCCACAGTGCTATTCGATTGTAGTCAATGTCTTGGGTGTGGGGCAACTTAACTATCAGCAGCAAATCATTGCATAGGGTGACACCCTACTATAGTCGTCGTAGCCCTACTACCGAGGGTACCAATTTGTTGTCGTCTTACGGTAGTCTATCTACCAAAGGACGGGTTGGTCCACTATTAGTCGTCGGCCATACCTGCTGCTGTGTACGACAATTATTGTGGGTAGCCCCGCAAAGGAGGGGCAGTGACTATGATCCGCAAAGTTATAGAGGGCGAACAACCTTCCTTGTTCATTGCCCCCCTACCATCATGGACCATACATAGTTGAACACGTAAGCGGTAGCAGAAAGGCTTCGCCTGCTACTAAAAGGGCACAGTGCCGCTGTGCGCGGCGACGGTGGTTGCCTTGGATGGCATCATTGCCCATGTGCGACAACGCTAGCTACGATTTGTGGTGTTCACTCAATGTCCATTAGAAGGGAGTCCAACGCAAAGGGGCAATTTGGGTGACCCAATTCTGGGCTTGCCTAATTAAACAAGGATGATTAGGGTCAATTGAAGGTCTTTTATGAAATAAAAAATAATATAAATAATATACTTTTATATAATTTTTTTCATATGACATATTAGTGAAATTTTTATTATTTGTGATACTTCAATTTTAATTATTATATTTTTGATATTTATGTAATTATTCACAAATATATCTTTAAAAGTTATGAAATAATACTTATTTTCATGTAAAGTCATAATATCATGATTATTATTTGTATATATTTTTTATTAAATTAATTAAAGTTTATATTGAATGATTATTATGATTACTTTTTTATTGAGTAGTTCCTGCTTAACCAGATTAAACAAATTTTAGTGAATCTTATTTATAACATATGTCCCTGAGTTTTATCTAACTTATAACCACCAAAGTTTTCGAGATCAAAAAGTTTATGGGGTATAAGTTATAATAAATATTTTATCATTTATAAGATATTTTAAAATATAATTTATAATTCTTATATTTGTCTTATAATTAATAAAATAACTTGGATTACTAAATTTATAAAATTATACTAAGAAATTCATCTTAAATGATATTAAAAAAATACTATTCATAAGGACAAACATAATTCACAGATTTAGATAATTGTAAAAGAGAATACATCTCAAATAATTATGTGATAGGTTGGATGATACTATCTTAAATATCGTTGCTCAAAGAAAGCAACATCATTTCATAAGCATAATATTAGTCCTTCATAATTATAAAATTTTATATGAACTTTATACATGTCAATATTTTATCTAAAAAAATAGAGATTATATCAATAATTTAATTTATATTCACTTGCATCTAGTGTCCATATAGTATGTTGATCAAATTGTTTTTGAATGGCTTGAGTACATATAATTTAGTATGTTAGACCTTAATTGAATTGGTTGAAATGATCATAAACTTAACTACTAAAAGTTCTATAGAACAAATAATTAAGATAAATGATCTAAAAAACTCTAAAAGATTTAATTTTACAATAATTTTTAATAATATTTAAGCTTCACTGTAGTATACAACTAACACACTCAAATATTTAAAGATTGATTTAAATTTGTTAACAAGTCATTCACTAATACTTTAATAAAAAATTGACTATAGCTCAATATTATAATATTTGAGAAATTATATAATATATCATTGTTATTAGCTGAAAAAGATACAAATCTATTAAAAGGGAAAGGAGACATATTATTTTATGATTATGTGGTATATCTACAAAAATCAAATTATGATATAGAAATTAAGAAAGATCCCTTAGCATTTTTGCAACCCATATAAACTAGCGATTATAAAAAGTGATATAATGTAATTTAAATTTGATATACCTAAATAGTATTTGAGAACTCATTGAATTACCTAATAATTATAAAATAATTGATCTCAAATAGGTCTTTCAAACTAAACATAACTTGAACATCAATATCAAATAATAGCGGTAGACTTATGCCCAAAGGTTTTTTTTATCATAAAGAAGACATCGCGAGACTTTTTCTTTAGTTTTGTAAAAGGACTCATTAAAAATTATCATAGCATTTATAATTCATTATGACCTTCAGTTATATTATATGGGTGTGAAAATAATTTTTTGAATGAAAATATATATAATAAAAATGATATTAACTAATTTAAAAGATTCATAGATAAAAAATAAAAGAAAAAAATTTAGACATGTAAATTTAAGAAATCCATTTATAACCTTAAATAAGCTTTTAGATAATAGTATATAAAGTTTCATAATACCATTATTATCTTCAAAATTTTAAGGTCAGAAGAAGTTAGTTTATCTATTGGCCTTTTATATAGATAATATTTTACTTATCAATAGTGATTTATTATATGAAAAGAGAAAATTTTTATCAAAAACTTTAAGATGACTAATATAATTCAGGTAAATTAACATAGAGATATTTAGAAATACGTCTCAATCTCATGAAGGATATATTGATCAAGTCCCAAACAAATTTAGTATATAACTTTATTTAGCAAATGTCAAAAGTAAAAAAAATTAAATTGAGACAAATATTTTTAAAATATTTTGAAAAAATCAAAAGAAAGAAAAATATTTCTTATGTTTATATAGTTGAAATTTTATTATGTGTTTAAATATATATCAACTAGATATCAATTTTGTAGTTCAAATATTAGATAGATATTAGTGTTATTGACGAATAAATATTAGAATGTTACAAAGCAAGTAATAAAATATCTATAAAAGATAAATGAATACCTGCTTACATATAAGAGGTTAAATCAGCTTGAAATAATATATTTTCAGCTGCTGAATTATCAATAGTTGGAGAGATAATTTATAAAGAAATATATAATATATTATTATATTATCAATAGTAGAAGCTGATTTTGTAATAAAGATTTATGACTATGAAAGTTTAGGTTGGTATAAAATTTATCACTATGAAATTTTATGACTACGAAATTTGAGGTTAGCAATAAAGATTTATGACTACTAATTTTATCTAAGGTTTGATGTGATTAGACTTAATTATAATATCACTTAAGATATTTTATGATATATTATATATTTTTCTAATAATGACAAGTGTTATAGTGATTGTAAACATACTAATATAAATACTTGATGGTTACAGAAGAAGTTCAAAATTAACTAGTGTCAATTAAGAACTTAAGTTCAATTGGAATAATTGTTGAGTCATTTATTGAGGCTTTACAACCTAAGTATTATGTTTATGTATATGTATATTATGTTTGAGTTTATGGATAACCTATAGAAGATATAGTGATATATGCATAAGTGAATATTATTTATTTTTGCTTCCTATCTACATTTATGTATATGTATATTATGCTTGAATATGATAATATAATTATACCGACAAGACAAATTATATGGTTTATTTTGAATTGTATTAGAAAAGACTAACAATATTATATATAGAAGTAAATATAATAATGATAATAAAGAACCTCTATACTCATTGATAATTGAACTTAATATGGTATTATTATATTTTATTAGACTTATTAACCTATTTTATAAAATTCATGTGCATGTGTAAAATATTTTTAAAAAATTTAAAATATAATTAGGTAAAATTATTTTTAAATAAATTTTAATTTTATTATAATTTTTAAATATTTATTTTATATCATACTAGTAGACCAAGTAGAAGAATGTTAGATTATGATCTTTTAATTAAAAAATATATTAAAATTTTGATTAAATTCTGATTAGGATTATCGATTAATAGAAAGTAAGTTCATTTATAATATGACTCTTCAAGAGAGGAACTTAATGGGAGGGACTCTTTTAAATTATTATTTTAGAGTCTTTGCTCTCATAGAAAGATAGAAAAATGTGAGTTTAGTTTTTGTAGATTGATGCTGCTGTTGCATCGGACTACGGTCAATTACCAGATTTGATAGAGATATTTCTATTGATCATGATATGCAAGCTTGATCCTGATGTATCATTATTTAATTTAGATTATAATATTAAAGTTTTTTTTTTTCACATAATAGTAGCATATGATAGTTTTGCAAACACCATTCAACACTAGTTCATCATCTAACATCACTCGATGCCACAGGTTGTCACATGATGTCATTCATCACTTGATGCTCGATGTCGATGTCACTTGACGAAGAGTAGGACATCACTTGATGCCACTCAAGTTAATGTCTCTCGAGTCCTTATCCTTGCACTTCTGTTTTTTATCCTTTCTGTTCGCCTTCACCTCTGGTAAGGCTTCTACTGCTACATTTGTTATGTCCTATGAGACAATCTGGTTCTTTCTTTGATTGCTACGGCGAAGAACAAAGATTCCAAGATTAAAGTCAATCCAAGACAGGGGATTGATGTTATGGAGCAAAACAAAATTATTTGTCATGGTTGCTTGAAATTGGGCAATCTCCCAAGCGAATTGCTTTCGGTTGATGTGCATACACTAGAAGAGTAGCATCGATGACTTCTTCATGAGTGTTTCCATTATCGTGATCTTGCTCATCACCTTCATCACAACAAAGAGGAACCTCGACAAAACCCTAACGGAGTGCACCTTCTCCTAAATGTCACTTGCCCATCGCTATATATTGTTCGCTTGTCCCTCATCACCCACCACTCAAAAGAAAAGATTAAGAAGGAAAAAAAAAAAGGGCATTTATACCTATTTATAAAATAATATTTTTGATATATTATTTTTTTTAAGATGAGATTGCATGTAGTAAGAGAGGGTTAGCAATAAAATCTCCATTATATAACTTCATCGAATATATTAGTACAAATTCTCACAAAAAAAAACAAAGGTCCCATGTTTTTATTATTTTTGACATAGAAAGCCCTCCTTTTACTTTATTTATATAAATTACCTCTAGATTTCTAAAAGATGAGAGATTATCTCTAGCCTTTATGTTGGATATCACTTCCATTTTATCACTCATTATCTTTCGCTTCGTCTCTCACCTCCTCTATCTCACATGCGAGGCTCTATCACTTATGTCCCATCATGAGGCCTCATCATTGCTAGGAAGGGTGGGGGACAAGGCTAAGGGAGAGGTGATCATAGTACTAAGATTCTATAAGATTATGTGGTCTTTTATAATTGGATAAGATATATAACGAGATTAATTAGATTTAGATGATAGATATTAGCCAACATTAAATTAAAGTCCATATTATATTAGGATACCTTGGGAGATGCCCTTGATGAAAGGAAATCTCCTAATAACCTATCATAGATCCTCTGCTCTTGTATATAAATATTAGGATATCTTACGACTATTCTCTCATCTCCCTAAACCATCAATTTTTAGTGGTCCTGTGAAAATATAGGAAGAGAGGAGAAATGTTCTAGATCTATTCTAGTTCTCTTTGCAGATCGATGTTGCAGTGATATTCAGATCCAGAAGATGGTGCTTTTGCAGATCAAAAGGGATCCTATTCAGATGACATTAAAGGTACACACATAGTAAATAGATATAATATTATTTGATTTCAATCTTGGCATAAAAGTTTTTTGCATAACAGATTGCATGATTATATTTTTTACGCTTATAATTGGTATAAGAGCATAGGTTCTTAAGATCAAATATATCATATGCTATTTATGTTTATGATGCCTTAATGATATGAATGTCTTGTCGATCTGAATTCTTGTCTATTTTGTTCTGTCGTCTACTTGCGGATGATGTAAGTTGGATGAATGTTATGTGGGATTAACTGCGTTCGACTATATCTGCTTGCGGTGTGTGCTTGTGACAACATTTACACAGTCGACAACCGCGCGAAGGCAACAACTGCTTCCAGTGGTGGCCGCACGCGAGTAAAGGCTGCCACAAGCGACCAGCGGTGGCCGCGCAAGCGATAGCCGTGTGCAGCAAAAGTCGCATAAGTGGCGGTCGTGCACGAGTAAAGGCTACGCAGGTAGTAGCCGCACATTGGCAGCCATGCGCAAGCGGTAGCCCTATGCAGTAGCGACCGTAAGCGGGTATGCCACAAGTGGTTGGTGGTAGCCGTGTGCAACAGAGGCCGCACTAGTGGCGGCCATGGACGGGTAAAGGTTGCATCCAGAGGTGGTCGCACGCGGGTAAAGGTCATATCCAATGATGGCCACACGTGGGTAGAGGTTGTGCAGGTCGCAACCGTGCGCTGATGACAGTGCGTAAGTGGTAGTCGTGTCCTAATGGCAGGCGCACGGGCAGAGGCCGTGTAGGAGTCGTCAAACTGATGGCAGCGGCTATGTTAGTAGAATAGAATTAGGGTTATTCGGATAAAAATTATGATTTTACCCTTCTAACGAATTAGGTTAGAGTTTTTAGATAAAATCAATTTTACCCTTCTATCGAATTAGGGTTTCCCTTTCTCCATAGAAATTATAATTTTACCCTTTAGCTAAAATTACGATTTTATCATTTTGTAGAATATGGTTAATTATGATTTTGTCATTCTAGTGTCTCTGTACTCTCTGAATCAAATTATTCAGAATGATTAAAGTATGTGCAATTCACATTAGGAGTATTAGATCTTGATATTGCTTATTGAGAAGTCCACAGACTTAATTGATGAAAGTACTATGGAACAAGTCAATGAAATAAAGGCTTGAGAAAGATCTGATAGGCTCAATTTAATATTCATAACAATTACAAATAACATAAAGACTTAATTATCAATTGCAACTAGCATATAAGAATATTTAAAGGTTATTGAAGACAGATTTAAATCTGCTAATAAGTCATTGGCTGACACATTAATAAAAGAACCGACTATAGCTCAGTATGATGATACTTAAGGAATTCAGGATCATATCCTCAATCTTTCCTCATATAATTTATTATTAATTCTCTTCCTTCTCAGTTTAGCCTATTTAAGATTCACTATAACATAAATAAGGATAAGTGGGGCTTTAATGAGCTAACTAGTATGTGTGTTTAGGAGGAATCAAAATTAAGGTAGGAATGTTCATATAATATTATGATTACTACTCAAGGAGTTGGTAATAAGAAAATAAAATTGAAGAATCATCCATCAAATAAATTTGCTAAGTTTGGAATTGCTAGACATATTATTGAAAAGAAAGCTATTACAGTAAAGTGATTCTTTTGTGGCAAGAAAGGATATGTAAAGAAGGACTGCATTTAATGCAGGACTTGGTTCGAAAAGAAAGGTATAAACTTGACCTTTGTATATTTTAAATTAAACATTACAGAAGTTTCTTCTAATACATGGTGGATTGATTCTGATGCTTCAACTCATGTAACTAATAATATGCATGAATTATTTTTAATCTAGAAATTGAAAGAACATGAAAGATTCATATTTTGCTAAAATTAATGATAAATATGATAAAAAAAGTTAAAACTATCAGATCTGATAGCGGTGGTAAATTTTATGACAGATATGATGAATCCGATCAGAATATTAATCCTTTTGCTAGATTCCTAGAATAATAAGGTATTTGTGCTTAATATGTATTACCAGGTATGCCACAACAAAATGGTATTGCCGAAAGGCGAAATTATACTCTTATGGATATGGTTAAGAGTATGGTGAGTTATTCATTTATACTTGAGTTAATGTGGGGTGATGCTCTTAGGACAACTATATATATTTTAAATAGGATTCCTAATAGGTTGGTTCCATCAACTTCATTTGAGTTATGAACTAGTAGAAAACCCAATATGGGATATTTACATATTTAGGGGTGTCATATAGAGATAAGAGTATTTAATCCATATGAAAGAAATTGAATCTAATAATAATTTTAGATATTTTATTAGTTACCCAGAAAGATCCAAAGGATACATATTTTATTTTCCTAATCATAATATGAGGATAGTAAAATCTAGTAATGCAAAATTCTTAGAAAAAGATGAAATCAATGGGAGTCAAAAATCTTGAAAGATCAATTTTGATATCGAGGAGATTCAGGCTAATTCTCCCATATCATCTCCTATTAGAAAAATTATTATTCCTTAAATCCATGTAAGAACTAATGTGAGTGAACAACAAAATAGCATTGATGAACTCTCACATGATGTTGATGTCGTCGTTGATAGTCTTGTAGAATAATCACAATTGGTATATTTGAGAAGGTCTCAAAGGAAAAGGAAACATGTCATTTGTGATAATTATATGATATATCTACAAGAATCAGATTATGATATAGGAATTAAAAGAGACTCCTTATCGTTTTCACAAGCTATATAAAGTAATGATTCTAAAAAATGATATGATGCAATGAAAGAGGAGTTAAAATCAATGGACCATAATGGTGTCTTAAAACTCGTTGAATTACCCAATAATTATAAAGAAATCGATTGTAAATAGGTCTTTAAGATAAAACATGACTCAGTGGATAATATTAAACGATATAAAGTCAGATTTGTGGATAAAAGGTTTTTCTCAAAAAGAAGACATTGACTACTATGAGACCTTTTCTTCAATTTCTTAAAATAATTCATTGAGAATCATCATCGCATTAGTAACCCATTATGATATTGAATTATATCATATGGATGTGAAAACAATATTTCTGAATGGGGATCTAGATGAAAAAACTTATATAGAACAACCTGAAGGATTCATATAAAATGAAAAGGAAAGTTCGGTTTGCAAACTTAAGAAATCCATTTATAGCCTAAAACAAGCTTCCAAACAATGACATATGAAATTTCATGATACCATTTCTTCCTTCGGATTTAAGAAAAACACTTTTGATCAGTGTATACATATGAAAGTTAATGGGAGCAAGTTTATTATATTGATCCTATATTTGGCTAATATATTGCTTGCTAGTAGTGGTCTTGGTTTGTTACATGAAACCAATATATTTCTCAACAAGAACTTTAAGATGGTTTACATGAATGAGGCATCCTTTGTTATTAGTATTGAGATATTCAGGAACAGATCTCAATGTTTGTTAGGACTATTTCAGAAAGATTATATTAATCATATCTTAGAGATATTTAATATGCACCTTTGCTTAGCTAATAATACAACTATTGCTAGAGGTAAAAATTTCAGCCAAAACCAATACCCAAAAAATGACTTAGAAAAGGATCAAATGAAAAATATTTCTTATAGGTGCGCAATTAGAAGTCTATTATATGCTCAAACCTATACAAGATCAGATATCAGTTTTACAGTTGCATTATTGGATAGATATAAAAGTAACCCATGAATGAAATATTGGAAAGCTATAAAGAAATAATGAGATATCTGTAAGGGACAAAAGATTATATGCTCACCTATTGGAGATCGGATCAGCTTAAAGTGGTAGGATATTCAAATGCTGATCTTGCAAATTGCTTCGATAGTAAGAAATCCACTTCAAGATTTATGTTCATATTAGCTGGTGGGGTAGTTTCTTAGAAAAGTATAAAATAATCACTTATTATATTATCTATGATATAAGCTGAATTTTTGGCATGCCTTGAGGCCACAAATTAAGCTTTATGGCTGCGAAATATTATTCAAGACTTAGTGTGGTCGACTCAATTGCCAAGCTGCTGAAGATATTTTATGATAACATCACAACAGTTTTCTTTTCTAAGAATGACAAGTACTTAAGTGGCTCTAAGGACATTAAAATAAAGTACTTAGTAGTTAGAGAAAGAGTCCAGAAATAATAAGTGTAAATTGAAAATTTAAGTATCACTATAATAATTGCTGATCTATTTACTAAAACTTTGTAGTGCAAAACTTTAAAGAACATATTCTTAGAATGGAGCTTGTGAGCAAACCATAAAAGACATGGTGATGTATATTTAAGTGGATGCTATTATTGATATTTTTTACATAATTAAAGTTATTTATTTTTACTATCCTATTTGTATTTATGTTTATGCATATTATGGTTATATGCAATAACAAGATTATCTTGACAAGAAATTACAAGAGTTATTATAGACTATATAAGAAAAGACTAACAATGTTGTGGTACATCGAAGAGAGTGTGACATTGATAATACACAACCGCTATGACTCAAATTGATAGTTGGACTGAATACAGTATTATTGTGCTTATTAGACTTATTGACTTATTTTAAAAATTATGGCCTATGTATAAAATATTTTTAAAAAATTTAAAATACAATTATGTAAAATTATTTTTAAATAAATTTTATTTTATTTATATTGATTTTGAATATTTTTATATCTTATCAATTAATGAGCCAAGTGAGAGAATGTAAGATTATGTGGCCCTTTACAATTAGATAAGATATATAATGAGATTAATTGGATTATAATGATAGATATTAGTCAATATTAAATTAATGATATTATATTAGGATACTTTAGGGGATGTCTTTAATGAAAGGAAGTCTTCTAATAACCTATCTTAGACCCTCTGTTCTCGCCTATAAATAAACAAGACCTCCTCTAAACCTAATACGCTGGATAACAGTGTAGAAAAAAATACAAGAGAGAGATTATAACTATTCTCTCATCTCCTAGACGAATCTCAGTGGTCCTGTAAAAGGATAGGAAGAGAGGAGAAGAGTTCTAGATCTATTTTAGTTCTCTTTGTAGATCAACATTATGATGATATTCAGATCCTAAAGATTGTGCTTTTATAAATCAAAAGGAATCTTATTCAGATGGCATCTAAGGCTACGCACATCATAAACAGATATAATATTATTTGATTTCAATCATGACATAAAAGTTTTCTGTATAACATATTACATGATTACAGTTGTTATGCTTACATGTTTCTCTCTTGAGATGTGAGTAAAAGCATAAAAACTATAATCATATAATCTATTATATGAAAAACTTTTATGCCAGGATGGAAATCAAATAATATTATATCTATTTACAATGCACATACCTTTAGATGTCATTTGAATAAGATCCCTTTAGAGCTACAAAAACACCATCTTCTAGATCTGAATATCATCGCAATATCGATTTGTAAAAAGAACTAGAATAGATCTAGAACATTTCTCATCTCTTCCTATCCTTTCACAGGACCACTGTTATTGATAGTTTAGGGGAATAAGAGAATAGTCGTAATCTCTCTCTTATATTTCCTTCTACATTGTTATCCAACGTATTAGGTTTATAGGAGGTCCTATCTATTTATAGGTGATAGTAGATGGTCTAGGATAGGTTATTAAGAGAGTTCTTTCCATCAGGGGCATCTCCTAATGTATCCTATTATAATATGAACTTTAATTTAATATTAACTAATATCTATCATTAGAATCTAATTAATACTATTATATATCTTATCCTATTATAAAGGGCCACATAATCTTACATTCTCCCACTTGGCCCATTAATTGATAAGATATAAAAGATATTTAAAATCAAAATAAATAAAATAAAATTTATTTAGAAATAATTTTACATAATTAGATTTTAAAAATCTTGAAAAGCATTTTATATATAGTCATGATTTTAAAAATAAATCAATAAGTCCAATGAGTATAATCATACTATATTCAGTCTAACCATCAGTGTGAGTCATAGCGATTGTATGTCATCAATGCCACACTTCCTTCTACATACTATAACACTGTTAGTCTTTCTTTATATACTCTATGATGACCTCTGTAATTTATCTTGTCAAGATAATCTTGTTATTGTATTCAACCATAATATGCATAAACATAGATACAAAAATAAATAACTTTAATTATGCAAAAAAATTGTCAATAATAACATCCACTTAAACATGCATCACCATATCCTTTATGGCTTACTCACAAGCCTCATTCTAAGAACATGTTCTTTGAATATTTTGCATTGCAAAGCTTTAGTAAATGTATAAGCAATCATTATAATGATGCTTAAATTTTCAACTAACACTTGTTGTTTCTGGACTCTTTCTCTAACCACCAAGTACTTTATCTCAATGTACTTGGAATCACTAGAGTACTTGCCATTCTTAGAGAAGAAAACTATAATATTATCATAAAATATCTTCAACGACTTTACAATTCAGTCAACTATACCAAGTCCTAAGATAAAATTCTATAGCCATAAAGCTTAATTTATAGCCTAAAAGTATGCCACAAATTCAACTTCCATCATAGATGATGTAATAAGTGATTGTTTTACACTTTTTCAAGAAATTGCCCCACTAACTAGCATGAACACAAATCCTGAAATGGATTTCCTACTGTTGAGGTAATTTGCGAAATCAACATCTGAATATCCTATCACTTCAAGCTGATCTGATTTCCTATATGTAAGCATATAATATTTTGTCCCTTACAGATATCTCATTACTTTTTTTTGCAGATGTTCAATTCATAAGTTACTCTAGTATTTACCCAACATTACAACTGTAAAACTGATATATGGCCTTGTACAGGTTTGAACATATAATAAACTTCTAATTGTGCACCCATAAGGAATATTCTTCATTTGATCCCTTTTTAAATCATTTTTTGGGCACTGGTTTTGGCTGAATTTTTTACCTCTAGTAACAGCTGTATCATTTGTTGAGCAAAGCTGCATATTAAACCTCTCCAAGATATGATTAATATAACCTCTCTGAGACAGTCCTAACAAACCTTGAGATCTGTCCCTGAATATCTCAATACTAATAACATAGGATACCTAATTTATATCAACCATCTTAAATTTCTTGTTAAGAAATATCTTGGTTTCGTGCAACAAAGCAAGATCACTACTAGCAAGCAATATATCATCCACATATAGGACTAATATAATAAACTTTCTCCCACTAGCTTTCAGATATATACACTGATCAACAGTGTTTTCCTTAAATCTAAAGGAAATAATAGTATAATGAAACTTTATATACCATTGTCTGAAAGCTTGTTTAAGGCCATAAATTGATTTCTTAAGTTTGTAAGCCTAACTTCCTTTCTCTTTTCTATGAATCCTTCAGGTTGTCCCATATATATTTCCTCATCTGGATCCCCATTCAGAAATATTATTTTCATATCTATTTGATGTAACTCAAGATCATAATAAGCTACTAATGTCATAATGATCCTCAATGAGTCCTTTTGAGAAATTGGAGAAAAGGACTCATGATAGTCAATGCATTCTTTCTAAGGAAAACGTTTAGCCACAAGTTTGGCTTTATATTATTCGATATTGCCCACTGAGTTAAGTTTAGTCTTAAATACCCATTTATAACCAATTCTTTTATAATTATTAGACAATTCAACGAGTTTTAAGACATCATTTTGGTCCATTGATTTTAACTCCTCTTTAATTGCATCATACCATTTTTCAGAATTATTACTTTTTATGGCTTATGAAAACGATAAAGGATCTCTTTTCATTCCTATATCAAAATTTGATTATTACATATATACTACATAATCATTAGAAATTATATGTTTCCTTTTTCTTTGAGATTTTCTCAAATCTGCCAATTATGATTATTTTACAAGACTATTAGCGGTGACATCAACATTATGTGAGAATTCATCAATGTTATTTTGTTGTTCACCCTCATCAATTCTCTCATTAATTTGAGGAACAATAATTTCTCAAATAGAGGATAATACAAGAGAAGTGGCCTGATTCTCCTTAATATCAAAATTCATCCTTCGAGACTTTTGACTCCTACTGATTTTGTCATTTTTTAGGAATTTTGCATTACCAGATTCTACTATCCTCATATTATGATTAGGATAATAAAATATGTATACCTTGGATCTTTTTGAGTAGCTAATAAAATATTAAAAAATTATTCTTGGATCTATTTTTTTATGTGGATTAAATACTCTTATCTCTGTATGATACACCCAAATATATAAATGTCTTAAACTAAGTTTCGTACTTATCCATAACTCAAATAGAGTTGATGAAACCGACTTACTAGCAACCCCATTCAAGATATACATAGTTGTCTTAAGAGTTTTACCCTATATTAACTCAAATACAGAGGAATAACTCATAATGCTCCTAACCATATCCATAAAAGTATGATTTCGCATTTCAGTAACACCATTCTACTATGACACACTTGGTAATATATACTGAGCACAAATATCCCGTTGTTCTAGGAATTTAGCAAAAGTACCAATATTTTGATTAGATTCATCATATTCTATCGATCGATAATTTTAACTTTTTATCTAATTATCTCTCAACCTCATTTATGTACACTTCAAGAATGTCAACGGCCTGAGACTTTTCATGTATTAGATAGACATAGCCATATATGGACAGGTCACCTATAAATGTGACAAAATATATTTCTCCACTAAAACAAGGAATATGGAGTGATCCGTAGATACCAGTATGAATAACTTCAAAAAGTTCTTTACTTCTTATGGCATTTTTCTTTATATGCTTAGTTTGATTTCCCTTAATGCAATATATGAAAACATCAAAATAAGTGAAGTCTAAATTTTCTAAAATATTATCTTTCATTAATCTTTTAATTCTTTCCTCAGAGATATGCCCCAAACATCTATGTTATAATATAGAAGATCTTTCACTATTAGAATTGCATTTCATTCTAACACTTGATTGTAGGGTCAATAATCTATTTGCAAACTCAAGATTCAAATTAATTCTGTATAAACCATCACATAGAATTTTAGAACTAACTTTTATTGAATCATAAAATATATTGAATTTATCATTACTAAAAGAAACATAATATCCTAACTCATTAATTATAGACAGAGAAACTAAATTTCTAAAACTTATAGGAACAAAATATATATTTTCAAGATCCATCAGATGACTCATCTCTAGGTGTAAGCGATAAGTCCCTACTGATACCAATTTTATTTTGAGACGATTTCCTATAATTATGAATACTTCATATTCTTTTGGTTTCCGAATTGCAAGGAATCCCTGCATATTATTAGTAATATGAGTTGAAATGCTAGAATCAATCCACCATATATTAGAAAGAATTTATACAAAATTTGATTCAAAACATACAAAGGTTGAGTTTATTTCGAACCAGGTCCTATATTTAATACGGTCTTTCTTTACATGTCCTTTCTTGCTACAAAAAAATTACTTTACTTATCCTTATTTGTATTGTAGTGAATCTTGAATGGGTCAAATTGAGAAGGAAGATAATTAAGAATGAATTGCACAAGGAAAGATTCATCAACATTCATTTCTAAGGCCTTAAGTACTATCATACTGAGCTGTAGTCAGTTCTTTTATTAATGTGTCAGCCAATGACTTATCAGTAGATTTAAATTTGTCTTCAATAACTTTTAAATATTCATGTGCACTAGTTGCAACCGGTAATAAATTCTTTATATTATTTACAATTATCATCTTTGTGAATATTAAACTGAGCCTATCAGATCTTTCCCAAGCCTTCATTTCATTGACTTGTTTCATAGTAATTTTATCAGTTAATTCTGTGGGCTTTTTAACAAGTAATATCAAATCAAGATCTAATATGCCTAATGTAAATTACACATGCTCTAACTATTCTAAATAATTTTATCCATAAAGTATAGGGACACTAGAAGCATGAGAATATATGGACGAGAATACCACTACAGAACATAAAATAGCATTAATGCTTTAAGTTTATAAAAATATGACAAACTATTGATATCATAAATATTTAACCTTTAGGTAAAATATTGACATATGTAGTGTTCACTTAAGATCATTTATGGAGGACTAATACCATCATTGTGAAATATTTTTGCTATCTTTGGGTATACAATTCTAAACTGCAAGAATATCAAAAAATTATCATCTTACTCTATCACATAATTATTTAAAATAGATTATCCTTTGGAATTATCTAAATCTCCTAATTATTAATATAATTTTGAATATTATTTCCTTAATGTTATTCATGACTTGTTCCTTAATGTAATTTTCTAAATTATTAATCTAGGCCACTTTGGTGACTACAAGACCATTACAGTAATATAAAATATAAATTAAATTATCATATAAATGATAAGACTTTAATTATATTTCATATCCTATAAGCCTACCAACCTAGGCTACTTTAGCAAACTATCAATCAAACATAACTTAAGGAGATGAACTACGAATAATATTCATCAAGTTTATTTGATCTAATTTATGGTGAAACAGTTCAATAATAGAATAACAACTATAATAATTATTGAACACTTAATCAGCAAAAAAAAACTCATATGATAACTGAAATCATGATAATACATAAATCATATCTTCATGTAAAAAATAAATATTATTTTATAATTCCCAACATATGTATGTGAATAACTGAATAAATATCAAATATATGCATTTGATCAAAATAAAATTTAATCAATAAATAATCAAAATATAATCAAGATTAAATTTTATTAGATTATATATTGATCAATTTCATAATTAAAAAACCATAATTTCTCAATTTTATAATGGCAGAACTGTAATTCAAAAAGGATATAAAAAGAATTATAGAATTTATAAATGATAGAAATGTTATAGGATTAATAAAACACAAAAGGGTAAATTCATAAATAATCCAATTCCATAGAAGAATAAAACTATAATTTCGACTAAATGGTAAAACTATAATTTCGACAAAATGACAAAAACTATAATTTCGACTAACAGTAAAAATATAATTTCAGTAGAAATGTAAAACTGTGATTTCTACTAAAGGCAAAACTGTAATTTTAGCTGAATGATAAAACTGTGATTTCAACATAATGGCAAAACTATAATATTTTTTTGAAAAAAAACCCTAACCCTAATTTCTTCCCTCCTAGCTAGTGCAGTTCTTTGGCGTGCAAGGCCGCTTGCATGGCCTCTCACACGTGGTGGTCGCTGACCCCTTGCGCGATTGCGATCATATTGTAAACCCAGCCCCGCAATGCGCCCGGACGACACGACATGCATTATCGATAGTGACGCGCTTATGCTCGAGTGCCGCAGTGATCCGTCAAAATGTAGCGAGACTATTGTGTCTTTTCTACGATGCAAAAGACTAATATTTTTTATCTCAAAAATAATATATCTAATATTTTTTTATCTAAAAAATCTAAACTCTGATACCAATTGTAAACATAAAAAAATTATAATTATACAAACTATTATATGAAAATTTTTTATGTCAGGATTAAAATCAAATAGTAATAAGATAACTTTAGATATACAAGAGCACCATCTTCTGGATTTGAGAGAGTTATGCAGAGTATTGAGGTGCTAGGTTTAGAGGAGGTAAGTTATTATGAGAGAGTTACTTACCACATTTCCTAAAATATTATAATATAATATAATTTTAATTTAATATTAGCTAATATCTCTTAATAGAATCCAATTAATCCCATAATATATTTTATTTATATAAAGAGCCACATAATTTTACAAATTTTTTTATAAAGATTAAAAAACATTTGTATCAACGTATTCCTTGTCTTGCTTTAGTTTAAGGGTTGAAGTTATTCATCTCATATCTCGTTTCTTAAAAAAAAATTATATCAAGAAGAATTTATCTCAAATTCATATGAGTTAGTTTATTTTAGGTATATATATCTGTTAAATAACAAAAGTTAGATTCCAACCATAGACATTAATACGTCGGATGAGGTTTCAAAACCTCAGTAGTGAATTTGATATATTATTATTAAAATAATAAAAAATATTTAGTCGATTTAAAATTTAAAAGTGTCTAAAGTTTATCACTTTATATAACATTATTCTTATAACTATCAAATGAATAAGAGATTATTAATTTTAGATGCTTAAACATAACTCTCTTTTCTTATGATAATTGAGTGATATTATATATTTTACACACCGAGGCTAAGGTGTCATCTTAGTTTAGTTCTGTTCGTATACACATGGACGCCCAGGAATTCTTCATTGGTGCTCGAGGGATGTGCTGGCTCCTTGAGACGTTGGCTAGTAGATTGGGGATCTAGACAATCACCTTATGCTGGAATCGATTTGTAGTCTTTGGTGGAGCTGTAGCCGCTCGGAGTCTATTACGATGTTTTAGAGGGAGTTGTTTATCCTCAGTCAGAGGACCTTATTTAGTTGGCCTCCGTGGGTGAAGCTTCTCTCTTTGTGAGTGCATCTTCCACTCCTTAGCTAGCTCTCTAGTCATCAACATATATTACACCAAGGCCTAAGTCGGGCAATGGGGGCGTCTCGACTTGGCCCCTCTGATAATTGTTAGTGATGAGAAGTATAGTATTGGAGTGTAGGTTGCATAAGTTCAAATGTCCACCCCTCCTCTTTTAATCTAGGTGCTTTTTATACTACATATAGGATGAATAATTCGTATAAGGTTATTTAATGCATGCGAGCGCTAGTTCAAAGCTGTAGGTTGTTGTGCTCCTTGGGTGAGGAGCGAGCCATCGATAATGCTAGTTACAAGTGTCATGCAAGCCAATCACGTGAGTAATGGCACGTGTGACACACTGCATAATTTTTTTGCTCATGATTAATATTGGCATATTCTCACATTATCTATTACATATATATTGTGATGTCCTTGGTTTTGTGCAATGGGAGTCGGATCGTGATGATATCACGATAATAAGATCGATGTACCTTTAAACACAGATCCTAAATAATTCTTGTCATAGGTTTTATACTACATATATGATGAATAATTCGTATAAGGTTATTTAATGCATGCGAGCGCTAGTTCAAAGCTGTAGGTTGTTGTGCTCCTTGGGTGAGGAGCGAGCCATCGATAATGCTAGTTACAAGTGCCATGCAAGCCAATCACGTGAGTGATGACACTGCATAATTTTTTTGCTCATGATTAATATTGGCATATTCTCACATTATCTATTACATATATATTGTGATGTCCTTGGTTTTGTGCAATGGGAGTCGGATCGTGATGATATCACGATAATAAGATCGATGTACCTTTAAACACAGATCCTAAATAATTCTTGTCATAGGTTACTCAAGAGGGACATTGAGATAACCGGACAGATCGGTGTACTATATACCCGTCCATATGATGGAGGCGGTTGGTCTCATAGCTACTTGTGTAGAGACACTACGGATATAGTACATGTACTCATTAGAGAATGAGTTAATTATATAGTTTCAATTGTGTATCTGGTCCTTAGACTTGAGACACCAAGGATGCCTTGTATGAGTACTTCTTTCTTTGACACCAGACTTACAAGTTTGGAAAGTTTCAGATTTTGTACAATTGATTATCGGGATTGGTAGCCAATCGTATGAAGGTAATTGAGTATCAATAGAGGATAATTTACTCTCGATATCATGAGAGGAATATCTCATATATACTTGCTCAGACAAATCCTTGGCCAGGATTATTCAGATTGAGAGAGAAGGAGTTCTCCGGTAGAATCCGAATAGAGCAAGACAAACTGATTCTGTATGTGACCTGACAGTACTATGTACAATATACGATCTCTGGGATATTATTTAGATGAGGGATTATAGATACATGGTAACTATGGATAGACAGGTCTGACAGATTCGATCCCCCTGTACCGTCTGAGGACTATGGCGTAGCGGCATAGTACGTCCATAGTTGATGAGTTGAGTGAATTATTATGAGGATAATAATTTACTATATCAGAAGAAGTTCTGATGGGAGTGACTCACGGCCAACTCGGTATCGGGCCTACAGGGTCACACACATATGGTGGATGCTTCAACGAATAGAGGATTGAATAAAGATCCAATTAGCCCCTATTCTCATTAGATGAAACCCTATGCTGATGGACTCCTTGCTTAAGGCTCAATTAGAGGCCTAAGGAGATTATTGGATAGAGATCCAGTAATGTAAGGTTAGTGGGTTGTTGGATGGAGATCCAACACCCACTAAGGCAAGAGTCCTATGGTTTTTGGTGGCTCTCTATAAATATGAGGGGAGACTCATGGTTGATAGGCTGCAGCTTTAGCCACCACCTCCTACTCTTCTCCCTCCATCTGAGCAAGAGTTTCAAGATCAGATTAGAGGAGTTTCGCTGTAGAGATCCATCGTGTGGATACTGCTAGAGAGGAGGACGCTTGACCTCCATCTTCTCTATCCGGATCTAGCATACAGGGATATACGATCTCTCTAGGTAAAATCAATCTCTCACACATCGTGATTTTTTTATTTTTACAATTTTTCTTGCGACCCCAATCTTTTGCATGACGATTTAATCTGCGTAGGAAACCAATTTTTATTTTGATTTTCGTTGTGCATGTGATGCACCCGCTGAGGTTTCCCAACAGATAAGTCTGTTGATGTTGACTTGAGATCCTCAAACGGTGGACCAGGGTAGCACTCCTTCCTGAGACCCGAGTCCGAGCAAAGTCGAAAGTGTATACTCGGCTTTCACGGAGGCTGACATGGAGGTCAATGTTTGATAGGCCAAAACATACCCTATCATTCTCTCCACCCACCCGAAAAGAGAGTTGCGCCATGAGAGAAGCAAGGGTGTGCAACCTATGCTTGATTGTCAGCTTTATTTCAGGAGTTCTAACTTTTTGGGTTGAGACCAGAGTCGGCATGGACTGGTCGAGACCGAAGTTAGCATGGACTGGTCGATACTGAAGTCGGTATGAACTGGACCAGAGGCCGAGTCAGAGGTCGTGTTTGGAAACAAGGACCTTTATTGGTTTGATACATATAGATAACCCTTTGGAGGCTATTTGGAATCGGAGTTCCCTTGAGAGTCGTTCGAGGCTAGAAACCGATTAGGGAAGGAAGCCTTGCGGAAACCATTTAGGGTTGAGAATTGATGGAGGGCTCGAAAGCCCTTTGTTCCTGTATTGGGACTGAGAGCCCTTTGGGAGTTGTTTTGGACTAGAAGTCCTTTGGTAGCTTGGAAGTTCTCGAAAACTTGTTTAAGACTAAGAGCCCTTCCAGAGCTCGGAAGCTCTAGAAAACTTGTTCGGGGCTGAGAGCCCTTCGAGAGCTTGAAAGCTCTTAAAAACTTGTTCAGGACTAAGAGTCCTTTGAGGGCCCGAAATCTTTAGAAAAACTTAGTTGGGACCTGAGAACCCTTTGAATCGGTTTCGTGACTAAAAGCACTTTGGGTCTATTTCGGGACTGAAAGCCCTTTGGGAGCTCAGAATCTCTTAAAATCTTGGCCAGGATTGAGAGCCCTTTGAATTAGTTTTGGGACTAAAAGTCTTTTGGGTCTATTTCGAGATTGAAAGCCTTGTGGGATCTTAGAATCTCTTGAAAATTTATACGGGACTAAGAGTCCTGTGCTCGAGACTGAAAGCCCTTTAATATCGATCGGAATGATGCCCGAGCGATGTTGGTAATCAAGAAATGAAAGCCCTGTGAAGGGGCTAAAAGGTATTGAGATCGATCGGGATGATGCCAGAGCGATGCTACCAGTCAGTGGCTTAAAAGCCTTTGAGATCAGTCGTGATGATGCCTGAGCGATGTTGGTGATTAGGGGCTGAAAGCTCTTGCAATTAGTCAAAATCATACCCAAGCAATTCTAGTAGTCAAGGGTGAAAGCCCTTGAGATCGATCGAGATTATTAGGATCAATTGGCACTAAGAGAGAGGGGGTGTTGAATTAGTGCAAGTGTAAAAATAATCGATTTTAAAAACTTACTTCAAGTAAAGAAGAAATTAGAAGCATTTGTTGGACTTCGTTGAAAGAGAATAAGCAAACGATTTAAAACAAAGTTGAAAGATGATGCTCATGCCTTTTCTCAAACTAATTAAGAATAATTAAATACAATATAAAAGATAAGAGTAGGAAGCTCATAGATTTATAGTAGTTCGACCATAACTTGGCCTACATCTACTTCCTGAGTCCTCTTCGTCGAGGTCCACCAGTGTCCACTATCGATCTTCTTCAGGTGAAGACCAAACTTTTATACTTCCCACTTTATTTTCACAAGCTCAGGAGAGGAACCTTAAAAGCTTTATACTTACAACTCACAAGGGAGACTTTACTAAGATTACAATACTTTTGCTCACTCCCTTGCCCCCTTTCTTTTTCTTGCATACTTTTAGCACACTATTTTTCTCAGAATTCTAGCCTAATTTCTTATGGTCAATGCAAGAAGATTTGAGATATTTATATACCCCAATTGGCTTTAGAAATTAGAGCCAAAATTCAAATGTATCCGAAAAATCTGGGTATGGGAGGTACAATCGTCGGTGCCAGTAGTACTACCATTGAAAGCTACCCAAAAAATAGCACGATTATGGTACAACTATCGACCTAGGAGGTACGATTACTGATCTGGGCGGTACAATCGTCGGGAATCCTGGAAAAGTATTTTCTCCACTTTCTATTCCCAACTTATACCTTCAGTTGGCCCCTTTCCAAGTCCACCAAATGAGCTTAACTTGACTTAATCCAAACCCAAATGTGGACCCGGTTTGCCTCACTTGAGTTGATTTGGATTCCTTCATAATCTAACTCAAGTTGGATATAAACCTAACTATGATTCACTTGATTACAACCATACATGATCATCAAGTTCAAAGATGACCTAACTCCCAATAATCTGATAATCTCTAGCAATCTTTCGGCGAATCTTATAGTCTTCTTCTGGCGATCTCTTGACGTGTTTCCAATAAGCTTCTTGATTCCTTTGGCGAACTCCGAGTGAGCTCCTATCACATCATCTAAACCTTGGCTCGATGCCCAAACTTTATTCTGGCCCAACATCTAGTTGTAATTCATTATCTCCATTGTAGTTAATCTTACATTTATTTCTATAACACACATATTAGATCATCAAATCATCAATTGATTTCATCATTAAAATTCGAGATTCAATAATCTCTCTTATTTTTTTTATAATGACAATCAATTGATGACGTGAGTTAACATTTACTCCCCCTATATCCATGCCATAATCCAAATAAAGAAAACTTAAATTCAAGAGAACTACACGCTCTTGAATTCAATTATAATGATATTTATTTATCATATTCAAAAATGATATATCATGAATTTCAAAAATCATCAACCATCAATCATCAAAGATATATGATATAACATTAATGTCAAAAATTTTACCTTAAATCATCAGTCATTAAATCTTCAAAGATATTCCGAATATACAAACTTTATACATCAGTCATATAATTAATTTAAAATTTTCCCTCTTTGTTTATCAATTAAAGGATAAATGCTCCATTTTATTATTTTTAATATATATGTCATCAATACACTATTTCTCCCCCTTTGTCATTAACAAAAAGAAGTGAAATAATGAGCAAGTAATTTCAAGATACATAAAGTCATAATGTGTCAAATTTTTCATATTTGTACAAAATAAATATTGATTAAATGTTTAGTGCTTCATTGCTCCCCCTTAGTAAAATAGGATAAAAATATAATTTTCTCATGAAAATTTTTCTTCCTTTTTGTGAATCAGAAAGAAGAAGAAACAAGAGAGGGGAGTAAAAAAAAAAATCATAAAATAGGGCTCAATTTTATAGATGTAAATTCTGAAATCTAAGAAAAATTAAAAGCTACTCATGCAATTTAATTTATCTTATGTAGATTTCAAACAAAAATAGCAAATCATGCATTTTGATGGTTTATCATTCCTAGCTCTCTTCTAATAAAGTCAAATTGCTCTTCATTTAGTGACTTAGTGGAAATATCTACTAATTGATGGTTAGTAGCAACCAAAGATATGTTATGATTATTTATATGATCTCTAATAAAGCGATGTCTAATATCAATATATTTAGTTATTGAGTGTTGAACGAGATTTTTAGTTAAACATATGATACTTATATTGTCACTAGCTGCAATATATTCGACTTCAGCTATAGATAAGGCATTCGAATTTTGTTTATTGGAAGACCAAGAAATAAGAACATGCCATAAAAATTAACATCTCCTGATAGTTCTTTTTCTATCTATTATACACCCTTCAACTAATAAGTTTGATTATATTTCAAACAATCAACTAATAGCACATTTACAATCAAAAGGTTTGATATGTTACCTATGGTTCATTTCTCAATGATTTTACCTTTATTGTTATCTATGAATGTGAAAACTCCTTCATTTAGGCTAGTGAGCTTAGAAAAATAAGTTAGATCTTCGTTCATATGCCTTGAGCATCTACTATCAAAGTATCCTTTGGTGCTCCTAGCCTCCTTAATTTGGAGATAAACCTATAAGAAAGATGGTTTTAATTTAGGTACCTATTTTACTTTGGGTCCCTCATGAGTAGCTTTACCTAATTTATCTAAAGGTTTTTGGTTATTTATGGTTCCTTTAAGAACCCAAATTAATTTATGTGGACTATACTTTCTAAATAAACATTTGTAAGCTATATGTCCTAATCTACCACAAAAATTACATTTAATTTTTGGTGACAAGTTTAAAGTGGATTCTTTGACAAAGATAGTTGACTTTTGTTGAGTATTACTAACAAAACCTATACATTCTTTCCTATGAATATGATCTTTATTTGTAAGGATTATGTTTAAGGATTTATTTTCTATTTTAAATTTTTAATATTTATTTTAATACAATATTTTCTTTTCTAAGTTCATCTAAAGTTTCACATTTAGTTCATGAACTATGTAATAGTGATACTACATGTATTTCTTCAAATTTACTAACTCTTTCTTAAATAATTTATAAGACTTGCTAATTTTTCTAAATTTATTAAAAACTCATGAAAAATATTCAATAATTCAGTAAAAGAGATATTAGAAGACCCACTTACCTCGTCATGGATGGCTATGAGAGTATAGTTAGCAACTTCTTCCTTGATGTGGTCTTATTCATCTAATGAGCTTGTGTCATCCTAAGTTGCTGAGAGAGTCTTCTTCTTATGTGAAGCCTTTTTCTTTAATTGAGGACACTCATTTTTTAATCTCTGATTTCTTACATTCAAAACATATAATGTTATCTCTTTTTAGTTTATTTTTATTCTTATAATTTTTATTCTTTTTTATAAATTTTTTAATTTTTCTAGTTAATAGTACAATGTCATTGTCTTCATCACTCAAGGTTTCACTCGAAGAGTCATATGAAGTTTTTAGTGTCAAATCCTTCCTGTTCTTTGGAAGGGATTCTTCAATTTCGTCATGAGTTTTATAGCTTAGTTCATTAGTCATAAGAGATCTAATAAGTTCTTAAGGAGAAAACTTATTTAGATCTTTAGCCTCTTAAATTGTAGTTATTTTAGGATCCCAATTTTTTGGAAGAGATTTTAATATTTTGCTAACAAGTTCAAAATTAGTAAAATATTTACTAAGAGCTTTTAGACTATTGATGACATCCGTGAACTGGGTGTATATGTCTCTAATGGTCTCACTTGGTTTCATTCGAAACAATTAATAACTATGAACTAAAATATTAATCTTAGACTCTTTAACTCTACTTGTGCTCTCGTATGTAATTTCAAGTGTATGCCAAATATCATAAGTAGTTTCACAATAGAAACCCGATTAAATTCATTCTTATTAAGTGTATAAAATAAAACATTTATTGCTTTGAATTTAACAAAAAAATCTTTTTCAAATAATTTTATTCGTTCATTGGTTCGGAAGACTTTTCAAAATCATTTTAAACTATGTGCCATAAATCAAAATTTATAGAAATAAAAAAAATATATTCTTATTTTCTAATATATGTAATCCGTAACATAGGAGGATGTGTAATAGAATATCCCTCATTCATGCCAAATGAAACCATTTACTCACTTAGGTGTTTAGTCCAATGAGTCTCACTCTGATACCAATTGTTAATAATCAATTTTAAAAACTTGCTTGACAAATAAGCAAACGATTTAAAACAAAGTCAAAAGATGATGATCTTGTCTTTCTTCAAACTAATTAGAATAATTAAATGTAATAAGAAAGATAAGAGTATAGAAACTCATAAATTTATAGTAGTTTAGCCACAACTTAGCCTACGTCCACTTCCCGAGTCCTCTTTGTCGAGGTCTACCAGTGTCCACTACCGATCTTCTTCGAGTGAAGACCAAACCCTTGCACTTCCCACTCTCCTTTTATAGGCTTAAAAAAGGAACCTTACAAGCTTTACACTTACAACTTATAAGAGAGACATTTACAAAGATTACTCACTCCCTTACCCCCTTTCTTTTTCTTGCACATTTTTAACACACTAATTTTCTCATAATTATAGCTCAATTTCTTGTGCTCAATGAAATAAGACTTGGGATATTTATAGACCCTAATTGGCTTTAGAAAATAGAGCAAAAAATTTAAACATATCCGAAAAATCTAGGTATGAGTGGTACAACCACCAACGTCGGTGGTACTGCCACCAAAAGTTGCCCAAAAAATAAGGTGATGGTGGTACAATTGTTGACCTAGAAAGTACAATTGCTGACCTAGGCGGTACAACCGTCAGGAATATCAAAAAAGTGTTTTCTTTACTTTTCTATTCCTGACTTGTACTTCAGTTGACCCCTTTCTAAGTCAACCAAATGAGCTCAACCTGAGCTCAATCCAAACCCAAATATGGACCCGGTTTGACTCTCTTGAGTTAATTTTGATTCCTTCTAAATCTAACTCAAGTTAAACTCAAATATAACTATGACTCACTTGATTACAACCATACATAACCATCATGTTCAAAAATGACCTAACTCCTAGTAACCCAGCAACATCTAGTAATCTTCCGACGAGTCTTATAGTTTTCTTTTGGCGATCTCCCGATATATTCCTAGCGAGCTTCCCGATTCCTTTGGCTAACTCCTAGCAAACTCTCGGCGAGCTCCTACTACATCGTCCAAACCTTGGTCCAATGCCTGAACTTGATTCTAGCACAACATATGGTTGTAATTCTTTTTCTCTATCATAGTTAGTCCTGTATTTCTTTCTCTAACACACATGTTAGATCATCAAACCATCATTTGGTAATCAGGGGATCATGTTCGAGCAATATTAATAATCAGGGGCTGAAAGCCTTGTGAAGGGGCTAATAGCCCTTGAGATTAGTTAAGATCACACCTTAGTGATGCTAGTAGTCAAGGGTTGAAAGCCCTTGAGCTCAATCGGGGTGACGCCCGAGCGATGTTGGTAATCATGAGCTGAAAGCCCTGTAAAAGGGCTGAAAGCCCTTAAGATTGATCGGGATCATGCTTGAGCAATGCTAGTAGTTAGGGACTGAAAGCCCATGAGATTTGTTTGAATCATGCCCAAGCAATGTTAGTAATCAGAGGCTGAAAGCCATTGAGATCGGTCGGGTTCATACCTAAGCGATATTTGAGACACTATTGGGGGTTGATGAGCTACCCGACTCTACTTGGTTTACCCTAGTTGAGAGGGTTGCCAGTGGCCTTGAGATAGTTGCATCTAGCCCGAGTAGGGCCTTTGGAAGGTGGTGGAGGATGGCCTAAAGCCTTCTAGCTGACATTTCTACTGTGGGGAAGAGGATGAGGGTAGGGTTCCTCAAACTCGGACTAGGAATATACATGCAGGCGGCTCTGTCGGGATGTTTTCCCGAGTTCACATATGATGTTGGGCGCTCAAGCGATGCAGACCCTCCTTCTAGTACTAAAAGAATATTATACATTTTATATACCAAGGCTCAGGTGTTGCCTCGGCTTGGTATGCTCGCATACACATGGATGCTCAAAGATTCTTCATTGGTGCCCAAGGGATGTGCTGGCTCCTTGGGACGTTGGTTAGTAGATCAGGACCCAGGCGGTTGCCTCATGTCAGAGTTAACTTATGGTCCTTGGTGGAGCTATAGTCGCTCAAAGTTTGTTGTGATGTTCCCTAGGGCGTTGCTTATCCTTGGTAGGAGGACCTTGTTTGGTTGGCCTTTGTGGGCAAAACTTTCCTCTTTGTGAGTGCATCATTTCCCTCCTTAATTGGATCTATGATCGTCAATGCCTGCACCAAGGGTGTCTCAACTCGGCCCCTTCGATGATCAAGTTAGCGATGAGAAGTGAAGTATTGGAGTGTAGGTTGCACGGGTTCGAATGTCCCCCACTCCCTCCTTTTACTATTTACCTAGGTGCCTTTTATACTACCTGTGGGAAGAAGGAAGAAGAGTTTGTACGAGGTTGCTTAATGCATGCGGGCGCTGGTTCAAAGCCATACACTATCGTGCTTCTCAGACGAGGAGCAAGCCATTGATTTGTTTATTGATAATGTTGACTTGAGGTCATTGAGTGGTGGACCGGGGTAGCGCTCCTTCTTGAAACCTGGGTCCGAGCCAAGTTAGATGTGTCTACTTGGCTTTCGTCGAGACTGATACAGAGGGAGGTCGATGTTTGATAGGATAAAATATGCCCTATCAAGTGATATAGGTTTTGATTGGATTGCATGTGCTAAGAATCTAAATTGATTAAAAATAGTAATCATATTACATTCTAAGGGAAGAAAAAGCGCATGCATCTAGTGATTCATTTCATGTATAAGGGTGATAAATCAATATAGCTATTGTATAATATAGTTTTTAATAAAAATATTTAGTTGATTAATACATTGTTATATAAATGATAGATCTCATATTTGAATCCACGTGTCAATGACATATAAAATAATCCAAGTCAGTTGACTCTTGACCATTTTGTTGACTCCACTAGCGTGAGTTCCATCCTCCTTTGCTTCCATGTCAATGCTCCCAAAATAAAAAGCCAATCCTTCCGGGTGCAAAAGATTGCGTGCTCGGCTTGGGCTTTCCATCCTGTATTCTGTCATCATCAAGTTGAGCTCTGAGCTGCTGCGTTGCTGCCTCGGTGGCGTCGTCGTCGTCATCGATGGCGGACGTGTCGGCCGCCGCGTCGTCGTGAAGCGCACGCCGCCTCCCCCGTTTGCTTTCGCTGTGGTTTTCCTGCCTCCCCCACCCCTTCCCCGTCGCTTTCCCTTCTGTGGCCTCCACCACCGATGGCAGCTATCCACCTTCGCTTTCGTCCCCTCCCCCATCTTGAAGCAGCGGGTACGTCCTCCGCGTTCCCCGAAATGCCCCTGTACAGACTACTGTTGTGGGATAGAGAGAGAGAGAGAGAGAGAGAGAGAGAGAGAGAGTTGGAAAGATGAGACGAAGAAGAAAGATGAGAAAAATATATGTTCGTGAACGTACTACATGAAACCGACCTTACGTATCTATGTTCCATTCAACTTGTCACGAGACTAAATGAAACATGTTGACATGTTTCTTGGGGATTAAATCCAATCTCAAATGTACTTATCATTAACAAACACCATGTTCTGAACGATTAAACACAAGTTGTTAAATATATTTATATGCAATGTTAAATGTGTTTGATTACTAACCAATACCACTCCATGATATATTGGCATAACTTATTGATGATATATTAATCTAATCCTGTGTACTTACCTCCAGTCCATTTTTTATGTAAGATTGAACAATATGTCTCAACAAACTTGTATTAGTCATCTAAGGCTGACCAAAAAAATTTAAAAATTATTTTATATATAGTCATGATTTTAAAAATAAGTCAATAAGTTCAATGAGCATATTAATATTATATTCAGTCTAACTATCAATGCGAGTCATAACGATTGTATATCATTAATATCACACTTCATTCTATATACTACAACACTGTTAGTCATTCCTTATATAGTCTATAATGAACCCTATAATTTTCTTATCAAGACAATATTGTTATTGCATTCAAATATAATATGCATAAACATAAATACAAATAGGATAACAAAAATAAATAACTTCAATTATGTAAAAGAATTGTCAATAATAGTATACACTTAAACATGCATCACCATATCATATATGACTCGCTCACAAGTCCCATTCTTAGAACATGTTCTTTAAATATTTTGCACTGCAAAACTTTAGTAAATAAATCAACAATCATCATAGTGGTGCTCAAATTTTTAATTGACACTTATTATTTCTAAAATTTTTCTCTAACCACTAAGTACTTTATCTCAATGTACTTGAAACCACTTGAGTACTTGTCATTCTTAGAGAAGAAAGTTGCTGTACTGTTATCACAAAATATCTTTAGTGGATTGACAATTGAGTCGACCACACCAAGTCCTGATATAAGATTTCGCAGTCATAAAGCTTGATTTGTTGCCTTAAAGCATGTCACAAATTCAGCTTTCATCGTAGATGATGCAATAAGTGATTATTTTATACTTTTCCAAGAAATTGCCCTACCAGCTAGCATGAACACAAACATGAAGTAGATTTCCTACTATCGAGGCAATTTACAAAATCAGCATCTAAATATCTCATCACTTCAAGCTGATTCTTATACGTGAGCATATAATCTTTTGTTCATTACAGATATCTCATTAATTTTTTTGTAACTTTCCAATGTTTCATTCTTGGATTACTTTGGTATCTACCTAACATTGCAACTACAAAACTGATATATGATATTGTATAGGTTTGGGCATATAATAGACTTCAAATTGTGCACTCATAAGGAATATTCTTTATTTGATATCTTTCTAAGTCATTTTTCGGGCATCGATTTTGGCTGAATTTTTCACCTATAGTAATAGGTGTATCATTAGCTAAGCAAAACTGCATATTAAATCTCTCCAAGATATGATTAATATGACCTTCCTGAGACAGTCCTAATAATCCTTGAGATTTATCCCTGAATATCTAAATGCCAATAACATAGGATGTCTTATTCATATCAACCATCTTAAAGTTCTTGTTGAGAAATATCTTGATTTCATACAACAAACGAAGATCACTACTAGTAATCAATATATCATCTATATATAGGACCAATGTAATAAACTTGCTACTACTAAGTCTCATGGTAGTCAATGTCTTCTTTCTGAGAAAGATCTTTGGCCATAAGTCTGGCTTTATATCGTTCGATATTGCCCACCTAGCCGCGTTTAGTCTTAAAGACCCATTTACAATCGACTCTTTTATAATTATTAGGTAATTCAATGAGTTCCTAAATATTATTTTGGTCCATTGATTTTAACTACTCTTTCATTGCATCATACCATTTTTCAGAATCATTACTTTTTATGGCTTATAAAAATGATAATGGGTCTCTTCTTATTTCTATTTTAAAATCTGATTCTTGCATATATATCATATAATCATCAGAAATGACATGTTTTCTTTTCCTTTGAGATCTTTTCAAATCTGCCAATTGTGATTGTTCTACAAGACCATCAGTTGCGATATCAACATCATGTGAGAGTTCATCAATGTTATTTTATTGTTCACTCTTATTAATTCTCTTATTGATTGAGTAATAATAATTTCTTGAATAGAGAATAATATAAGAGAATTAACCTGAATCTCCTCAATATCAAAATTGATTCTTTCAAGATTTTTGATTCCCACTGATTTCGTTATTTTCTAAGAATTTTACATTATTAGATTCTACTATCCTTATATTATGATTAGAACAATAAAATCTATATCCCTTGGATCTTTCTGGGTAACTAATAAAATATCAAGAAATTATTCTTGGATCTAATTTCTTTTCATGTAGATTGAATACTCTTATCTCTGCAAGACACTCCCAAATATTTACATGTCTCAAACTGGATTTCTACTAGTCCATAACTCAAATGGAGTTGATGGAACTGACTCACTAGGAACCATGTTCAAGATATACATAGCTGCCCTAAGAGTATCACCCCACATTGACCCAGGTACAGAGGAATAACTCATCATGCTCTTACCCATATCCATAAAAGTACGATTTCGCCTTTCAGTAACATCATTCTATTGTAGCACACCTGGTAATGCATACTGAGTGTAAATACTTCGTTGTTCTACGAATCTAGCAAAAGGACTAATATTATGATCGTATTCATTATATCTGTCATAAAATTTACCACCCCTGTATAATTTTAATTTTTCTATCTAATTATCTATCGACCTCATTTATGTATAATTCAATAATATTAATGACTTAAGACTTTTCATGTATTAGATAAATATAGCCATATCTGGACAGGTTATCTATAAATGTGATGAAATATCTTTCTCCAATAAAATAAGAATATGGAGTGGTCTGCAGATATCAATATGAATAATTTCAAGAAATTCTTTACTTCTTGTGGCATTTTTCTTTGTATTTTTAGTTTGATTTCACTTAATGAAATCTATGCAAATATCAAAATAAGTGAAGTCTAAATCTACCAAAATATTATCCTTCACTAATCTTTTAATCTTTCCTTGGAGATATGCCCCAGACGTCTATGCCATAATATAGAAAATATTTTATTATTAAAATTATGTTTCAGTTCAACACTTAATTGCAGCGTCAATAATATCTTTGTGAACTCAAGATTTAAATTAATTCTGTATAAACCATCACATAGAATTTTAGAACCAACTTTTATTGAATCATAAAATATGTTGAGTTTACCATTATCAAAAGAAAGATAATATCCTAACTCATTAATTCTAGATAGAGAAACTAAATTTCTAGACATAGTAGGAACAGAACATGTGTCTTCAAGATCCATCAGATGACCCGTCTTTAGGCGTAAGCGATAAGTCCCTATTGATATAACTTTTGCTTTGAGATAATTTCCCATAATTATGAATATTTCATGTTCTTTTGGTTTTCGGATTGAAAGGAATCCTTGAATATTATTAATAACATGAGTTGAAGTACTAGAATCAATCCACCATGTATTAGAAGGAACTTCTATAATGTTTGATTCGAAACATTTAAATATCGAGTTTATACCTTTTTTTTAACCAAGTCATACATTTAATGCAGACCTTATTTACATGTCATTTCTTGCTACAAAATAAGTACTTTACTATAATAGCTTTCTTTTCAATACTTTGTTTAACATTTCCAAACCCGACAAATTTCTTTAATGAATGACATCTCAATTTTCTTTTATTGTTACTAGTTCCTTCAACAGTAGTTATAACATTATATGAACTTTATTATCTTAATCTTAATTCCTCCTGAATATACATACTAGTTAACTTATTTAAGTCTCACTTATCCTTATTTGTATTATAGTAAATCTTGAATGGGCTAAAGTGAAAATGAAGAAAATTAAGAATGAATTGCACGAGGAAAGACTCCACAACATTCATTCCCAATGCCTTAAGTTTTGTAGTTTTATCAGCCATATTAAGGATGTAATCCTGAATTCCTCGATTACTATCATACTGAGCTGTAATCAGTTCTTTCATTAATGTGCTAGCCAATGACTTATTAGTAGATTTAAATCTGTCTTCAATAACCTTTAAATATTCTAGTGCACTAGTTGTAACCGGTAATGAAGTCTTTATATTATTTACAATTGTCATTCTTATGAACATTAAATTGAGCTTATCAGATCTTTCTCAAGCCTTCATTTCATTGAGTTGTTCCATAGTACTTTCATCAGTTAATTCTGTGGGTTTTTCAACAAGCAATGTCAAATTAAGATCTAATATGCCAAATTAAGATCTAATATGCTCAATGTAAATTACATATGCTGTAACCATTCTGAATAATTTAATTTAGAGAGTATATAGACACTAGAAGTATGAGAATGTATGGATCAGAATATCACTTCAAAACATAAAATAACATTAATATTTGAGTTTACTAAAATATGATGAACTATTGATATCATCAATATTTAACCTTTGTGTAAAATATTAATATATATAGTGTTCATTCAAGTTCATTTATGGAGGACTGATACCATCCTTATGGAGTAGTTTTGATATCTTTGGGTATACAATTCTAAACTGTAAGGATATCCAACACAATATCATTTTACCCTATCATATAATTATTTAAAATATATTATCCTTTGAGATTATCTAAATATACTAATTATGCATGTCATTTTGAATATTATTTCCTTTATGTCATTTAGAACTTGTTACTTAATGTAATTTTATAAATCATTGACCTAGGCATTAATATAAAATATAAAATATAAATTAAATTCTCCTATAAATAACAAGAACTTAATTGTATTTCATATCATATAAGCCTATCATCCTAAGCCACTTTGGCAGCTAATGGTCAGATATAACTTAAGGAGATGAATTACAAATAATATTCATCAAGTTCCTTTAATCTAATTTATGTTGAAATAGTTTAATAATTGAATAACAACCAAAATAGTTACTGAGTATTAATCATACCTTCATGTGAAAAATAAATATTATTTCATAATTTCATACAACATATTTCAACAAAATAAATATTCAAGAATATGAATTTTATTTACCACATGCACTCAATAACTCATATGAAAAAACTATAAAAGAAATAATATTTTATAATTTTTAATTAAACTAATTAATTTTATTTAATTAGGAAGTCTATAGGCCCAATTAAATAAATTGATCAAAATAACATAAACTGATCAAGATTTAATTCTTTCCAAATTTAATCAAAACTAAATTTGATTAATGAATAATCAAAAATATAATTCATGATTAAATTTTATTAAATCATATATTGATCAATTTCATAATTAAAAAATAAACTAAAAATTTTTAATTTTAAAATGGCAAAATCATAATTTTATGTAGGATATAAAAGGAATTATGAAATATATGGAGGGCAGAAATGTTATAGGTGTAACAGGTATTAATAAAAAGTAGAATGGCAAAACTATTATATCTTCTCAAATAAGAAAAACACCTTAACCCTATTCCACAAGGGCAAAACCATAATTTTAACTAAAGAGTAAAATCATAATTAAGTCTATTATGAAGAAGGGCAACACCATAATATCATTTGAAAACTCTAATTCTATTTTACAGAAGGTCAAACCCATAATTTACTCTGAAGGAATAAAAACCTTAACCCCAATTCGGTAGAAGGGCTAAATCATAATTTTATTTGAAAACCCTAATCGCATTTGGCAGAAGGGCAAAACCATAATTTTCATCTGAAAAACCCTGATTCCCCTGTTGCCATTGCTTGTGCAGCAACTCCTATGCAGCCTCTGCCCGTGCGCCCACGATCGCTAGTGCGTAGTTGCTGCCTACGCAGCCTATATCTACACGTGGCCTTCGTTGGATGCAGCCTTTACCCACACGCGACCGCCATTGGTGCGGCCTTTGCTACACGCGGCCACCACTAGTGCTTGTGGCTGTCTTTACCGGTGTGCAGCCACCGTTGGATGCAGCTGTTGCCTTTGTGATCGGCCCAGCTTGGACCGTCCCCAGCGTGGTCGTCGCGGCTACCATCTATGCGACCGCCACTGTTGCACTTTCCTACTACGGTGCATATAGGCTGTCGCAAGCAGATCTAGCTGAACACAACGAGATTCTTGCATCTTTGGATGGTGCACGTCAATCATCCAAGGTCATATATCAAAAACTTCACATCGTTCACAAGCAAACGACATAAATAAATATATAGGAATTCAGATCCATAAGATATTCATATCGTTAAGGCATTACAAACAAAATAGCAAATCTAATATATTTGATCTCAAGAACCTAGGCTCTGATAGTAATAAAAAGGGTAATCATGTAATATGTTATGTGGAAAGCTTTTATGCATGATTGAAATCAAATAATATTATATATGTTTATGATGCATATATCTTTAGATGTATCTGATTAAGATCCCTTTAAATCTGCAAAAATATCATCTTTCGGATTTGAATATCATCGTAACATTGATCTGTAAAGAGAAATAGAATAGATCTAGAACCCTTCTTCTCTCTTCCTATCATTTCACATAACCATTGTTATTGATGGTTTAGGGAGATGAGAGAATAACTATGATTTCTCTCTTGTATTCCCTTCTACATCGTTATCTAGCGTATTAGGTTTATAGGAGATCCTATCTATTTATAGGCGAGAGCAGAGAGTTTAGGATAGGTTATTAGAAGAGTTCATTCGATTAAGGGTATCCTCTAAGGTATCATAATATAATATAAATTTTAATTTAATATTGGCTACTACCTATTATCAGAATCCAGTTAATACTATTATATATCTTATCCAATTATAAAGAGTCATATAATCTTAAGATAACAAATAAGAGCTGAGGGACGAAGTTGATGACCGCTGAGACCAGGGATAATCTATCTTTTACAAAATAAAGAATGCTAGGAATGAAACAAAAGGAGGAAACTTTGCAGGAAAAAGTGAAAATGTAATATATTTTAGAAGAATTTATCCAATATGTTCCATATATATGCCTCATAAATTCATACTTTCAATTTTGTATGCCTTCAAATTTGAGTTAAAATTTAAAAATAATTAAAAGTTTAAAGTGCAGTTTAAATTTTTACAAATATATCTAGTAATGTTAATTTTACTCTATTAAATGGATACAAATAAGAGTGATACATAAAGGATTTACATATATATATATATATTATTCGTAAAAGGATAAATATGCTATTTAGGAAAAAATAAATATAAATTATGAAAATTCCAACAACATGGGAGAGCTCCTCCTTTATAGAATTTGTGGAAGTGCACCAATATTCTCATATGCCTAAAAAAAAAGCCCTTCAACTAGTCCATTGAACTACCAATTTAGATGGACATACTACCAATTTAGATGAATCAAAATGATCCAGAATCTCTAAAATAATAATAATAGAACAATTAATACGACAAAGACACCTGTAAATAAGTTGCATCAAAAGTAGTATCAAGATAAAAAAATAAATCAAATAATATTATAGAAGCCACAAAAATAAAAAAATAAACAGAATTAATGAACTGACTATTTATATCATATATTTTCCCTTAATGATCACTTGATTTTGCAATGGAGTGCAAAATAGTTCACTTATGATTATAATATCATATATTTTATCTAATTCACTGGAATCCTTCAACATAACATATAAATATGACATATATAATGATTTCCATTGGGGATTCTATTTTTAGATTATTTTAAAAGTTTTGAAGTCAAATGTGATACCTTTTTTTTTTTTGTTTTGTAATAAAATATTACAACATTCATTTATGAATATAACATAGTTGTTCAGCTCACCTTAATCTTTTAATACAATTTACTTTTTATATTTTTAGATAATTTTAAGGACTTTCAGGTTGAACTCAGTTTATCACATATAATAAAACCCAAAGGACCTATATAAATCATGTAATAATTTTTAAATAACAACGACACATTTGTTCTTTTGATATTTTAGGACTATTAGGGGAAGAATTAGTTTAGTGATGTCGCAATCAACCCAATATGGTTCGGCCACTGGAGGTTTCCCGATGTCAATGATTCTGAAGTTGAGTATGGATTATTGGACCTGGTCCCTCCGACGCCAATGTCAACTCTGTCGCTCTGTTTCCTTTCTTTTTTTTTTCTTTTTTTTTTGTACAGATTTGACTTAGCTTTGGAGACTTTGTTGGGCACTGAGAATTTCTCCATGGAAGATTGTAGATAGCAACCGACTAATATTGGTGGCTTACATGACTCCAAATGAGATGCGAGCGTCCACTTATATGATTGACTATTTACATATTACGGCCTAGAGTGGATCAGCAAAACACAGTCTCCATGAAAACTTGAATCCATGTACTGTTGACTACCAAAGTTAATACATTGAGGTTCCGAATACGAAAAGAGACACCTTCCCGTATGTAGAGATAGGAGGATACGGGAGTTTGGACAAACAGCTTACTCCTCAGTCAAATTTTGTGGCTTCTCAGGAACAAGCGGGCGAATATTCACCAAGGAGGGTTGGCACGTACAACATAGATGGCCCTACTCCTAATTCCTGAGCATAATTTGGCATCAAATAGGTTTTTTTTGACTATTGTACAAATCAGAATAACTGGAAAAATAAGCTCGTGGAACCATCCCCGAATGACCTAAGGTCTGCTGGTTTAACCAATGCTCTACACAACGGACATGTCCTTTCTCTCTCAAACCTGAAAAGATACGAGGATGCATCTTTTAATTCTCAAAAGCATCTGACTGTCGCATGTGCATGATTGTATGCATAATAAAATATAACTGGGAACATATGTTTAAACAGTGTGCTAAACCAGGCGCAAATACCAGAGGCTTGAAAACTGAGGCACCATTACTGTCTGTTCTTTACTTAGGCGATTGAAATATATAGGAAAAGCTTCTAGCACAGCTTGGGTGGGCATCTGCATCAGACTTACTGTTGGGTCTACCTCAAAGAAACCGGTAATGAGGCTGCAGACCGGATCCAGTGGCATACAGTGGTGTGTGTGTGTGTGTGTCTGTGTGTTTGTAATTTGGCTTCCAGAAATTTGTTTAGTTTAAGCATGCAAGGATAATGAATGTAAGAGGAACTCCTCTGTTCCAGAAACTGACTGCAGATGTAAATTTTCATTACTGATGAAGAGTATAGACATTTACCATTCAGAGACGCAGTCCTCGCAGAAGATGTGTTTACAGCTGAGTAGGATAGGAGCATGCATCTTCTCCTGGCAAATAGCACACAGATCGCCAGCAGCAATAACCTGCATAAGTTCCATAACATGTGAGTGCATAGTAATATCCTTATTAAACTACATATAAATTTCTTGCCTAACTAATACAAACAGGTTATCCCTCGTCTTGCACAAGTAACATAATGAAAAACTACAAATAAGAAACAAGATGATTAAAATTTCCAAGTTCTTTCAGATTATTTTTCGATGACGAGTGTTGCAACATTGTCCAGTATCATCATAATGCAAATCTTAAATTCACAACCTTCCTTCTTTGGTGCAACCCAACAACCCAACAGATGCCGCAATCTTGTGCAGAGCTATGAGTGTGTATCTTGGCCTACTCACCTTGTGTAAATTGGCTTCAATTATTGCAGAGCTCTTGATGTTAATAGAATTCAACTTTTTTTTATATTAGAAAGATGCATGGTTTTATTCCATTTAAAAGAATATTTATACATGATAACTAACTTATGAAAAAGGAAGTCACCTTTAGAAGTTATATATAAGGCTAACTATTTCATAACTAATTATAAAAATATTTTAAAATGGTAGTTTGCAGAAAGTGAACCAATCACCAGAGAATAGCACATGGTGAAGGTTGCGGCTTAATGTCAGCAACATATATATCACTAGTCAACTATCGCAACATAGTGGCTCAAAATCATATCAAAAGAAAGAACTAGTGCTAACTCTTCAAGCAGTGATAGATGGAAAGGGCGAATAGAACAAATAATCGCAATGACCTAAAGTAACTTATTAAATTAGAGCTGAGATTTAGAGTTTGTTTCCGCCAGTAAATGATAGCCTTTGTGAAGCATCTTATCAGAAATAGTTCCTTAATCCAACAATCCAATGATAAGGTTTGTTAATGGTGGGAAAGAACTGAGACCTGTTCCATTGTTGCATAGGAGCCATAAAGTATTTCTTTCCGTGAGAGTGCCTTCAATGCAGCAACAAAGGATTGAACCTAGAATCAAATTTGAAAATGTCAAAGCTTCAAACCACATCTTTTAATAAAGTAAAATCTATGGGTGCTGAAATTTTGAGGGCTTGCTTGACTCTACCAATATCAAAAACAAAACAAACATAAACTCAAAAGTTAATATCATAAAGAAGTGGAATTCCATCATACCTTCTCCACAACCGAAGTCAGCTTAAAGGTAAGGTACAGTCCTGTAGTCAGAGAAGAAAAGAGGCTTCCATATTCTTTGTTTAGGAAGAACCGGTACCAAACTGGTGTCGGCAACAAGGCACGGTACAGCAGTAGGAAATACTCTATAAGAGTTAGCATTTGACCCTAATAATGTAAAGGAAAATACTAATAAATATGCTTTCTTCAAAAATTGATATAACTTTTTTAAAAGAAAACAATAAATAAGTTAAAAGGTATTTATTAAAAACACAGACAAGCCCCAAATAGAAGCTAGAATAACTACTGACTTTCCATTTTGCAGTAGCAATATCATTTCTACATCTTTCTAGTCGCTTGCACATTAGTTTATAACTAAGTGGTGGTTATTTCTTAAATTTAATTCACAATAAGATGCAAGGAAATATTCAGTGAACATATATGTAAATGCCATCCTGTTTTATTGAATAGAGCACCCACCCTGCACAGATTACACATGCAGGCATTCCAACCTATTTTAGTGGAGGGATGCACTATTTGTTACACCCATTAGTTTGTAAGGGCTTCAATGCAGACTTTGATGGGATCAAATCGCTGTTCATACAACTTTATCTTTGGAAGCTCAAACAGAGGCTCGTTTATTTAAGTTTTCTCAGATGAATCTCGTCTCCAGCTATTGGGGATCCCCGATAGTGGAATCGTATTAACGACACATAATGTGATTCACTCAGTGCAAGGCATATCACATTTTGATTTGCTAATTGTCTCCAGGTCGTTTTTATTTTCATCTGTTTGTTTCCAATTATCACAAAGGTCAAGCATGGGTGCATTGCAACATGTTTTTGTCTTATTTTACTTCATATTAAGGCTTATATCTAGGTATCTTTCGTCGACATGACATAAATGGATGACCTATAAGCTGTAATGCTATCTTATACATCTGTGAAAAAGATAAAAAGAATAGAAGAATCTAGGACTCCATTTGGCTGCATGTCCAATCACTTGATACACTTCTATTATTAGATCAGAAAAAGTAAACTGGGATATAAAGTGGTAACCATGGTTTAAAATTTCAGATAATGGATTCATACCAGTTGCTGACCAGACTGGTATGGGCCTAGCACATACCAGCGTACCAGCAAATGGCACACTGGTATATGATGGCAGTACAGAGGAGGTTGGAGGCAAAGGGAAGGAGGAGGAGGGAGAGAGGGAGGAGGAGAAGAAAAAGGAAGAGATGGTGGAGGAGAGGATAAGTACCGGGCTATCACAGTTTTTTGACAAAGCTGTAAGCAGGGTGTTCAATGTAATGCTCATGTATGTCTGTGTCTTTCGGTTTTGTTCATGCTTTGCGCAGCATGTAAATGACTTGCAGTAGGTTTGACAACCTCATTTTAGTTGGCTTTTGTAATCATTTAAGGCTTGTAAACGTAGGTTGTGTTCAGCCATCATACAGAGGCAAAACTGTCTAGAAACAGACCATCCAGGCAGCCATTTTGGGGGTTTTCTAGCTCCGCAGAGTGGTGTGGAGTCTCAACCAGTACAACACCCAAGAGCTACCTGAGTGGTACATGGCTAGATGGGCCTTTAGGGTAATGAATACGACTGATTCGCTGTCTTGTTCCACAGCAGTGTCATGTGGGCACTTATGAGAACTTTTGGCCATGGTGGACCACCTTAGACCCTTTATCGTGTGACCATTTAGAGCTTGTGAATTCTATGTTTGTAATTTACATTGCCTATTAGGTGTTTTGCTGAAATGACTACTTATGGATCTCGAGTTAAATACTTTCTCGAATTCTCTTTAGGTTCTTAAGTGGGAACATAAGAGGTTTCAGGAAGGTTGATCATTTTATGGATGGACACGCAAGGGAGACACATAACTTAGGCAAAACTAACGTAGTCCGTGACATATAGTATCAGAGTGAGACAAACACACTTAGAAACACTTGGCATGCAAACGTGGGGGACCTAGTAGGGTTGGGTTGAGGGCAACCAACACACAGGATTGTTTGCGGGAAACATGCATTGAGATGTAGGGTAAAGAGTCGCTCGGATGAGCCAGCATCAGAGATTGACATTTAGAGGAATGACCAACCCTTTCACGCGAGAGATTCCACGAGGATAAGCGAGCTAGAAAGAACGTGTAAAACACAAAGGTAAGGATGGCTGAGTTTGAGCTATGGCTTGACGTTGGCAACTAAACTTGACAATGCTCAAGGCAAGTAGATGCTTGCCAAAGGATGAGACTGTGCAAGGTGGGATGGGTTGCTCAACAATCAGAAAAGTTGTGAAAAGCTCACAGAAGTGAGAGGAATTGCTAACTCGAAGAATTCGATACACATGCAAGAGCTTGTATGCGGACGATCGATTGTCCGTGGTCATCCCAAAGCAATTGAAACTTGGCGCTATAGAGCATTGAAACTTCCTCTTCAGCATGGAAAAACACATTGATAGGAGGCTCAAGTATGCAACAAGTTCAGCATGTTGCTAGGTTTTAAGAGGTGTAACGAGGGTTGTATTGGCAAAGAGTTGCAATCTAGCAAGTGCATTTGTAGAGGCAAAACAGTGCACAATTTGTTTAACAATGCAGGGTAGTCCAAGGGGATGGTGGTCTCTAAAACTTACAAAGGGAAAGGTGCAAAGAGAGAAGTTACTCCAACAGGACATATCTCTAGGAGGGATAAGTCTTGGTTCTCTAGAGGGAGGATCATGTGCAACGGACCACACATGTTGAGGAGTACCTCAAGACAACTCCATAGCTCCACGGACCAAGCAAGCGACAATGAGTCCTTGCATGAGGTAATGCATTAGTGGATGTATTACGAGATCAGGTGGGGGAGAGACCCAAGGCAACACCAAATGAAGGCACCACACCGCGGTCTGCAGTAATCAGGCCGAGCACGCGAAAACAGAGCTATTTTGGACAATTTTAGCCCAACGCAATAAGCGATCGAACTGCAGCATTACAAACTGTTTTTTATTACATTTCTCAAGCAAAAACCACATAAAACTAAGACAAAACAAGCTGCCAAATATCTGTATAAGCATGCAAAAGCAATAAACGAACGGTTCGTTGAGCAAAGATGTTGCGGGTGCACAATACCGTTCGTGACAGCATAGCAACGCCATGGTACTACAAAGGTGGGGACTTTCGTGGAGTCATCAATCTCTTGCTCTCATTAGAGGGAGAGCACTTGGTCGTGAAAAGGATCGAAGAGGTGGAGAGTGCAGAGGTAAACTCCAAGAACCGAGACAAGGCTAAGGGCAAAGGCCAGGGAACTTCGTAAGACCAGTGTCAACAGGCTTCTTACCAAAATAACCGAAAGTGGAGGACTTCAGGTCGATGCAGGAGTGCTCAACCAAGATACGAAGTAGGTAGTACGTGATGTTGCACCTTTTCTACTTGGAGTAGGTAGTAGAGATGATGGAGAAGACGATACAATCCTAAAGGCGACCAAAACTACTGAAAATTTGCTCCAAGTCAAAATAAAATTATGCTCTTTTCAGACAAAACTTCTTGTATTCCAAAAGTTTGATGGTAATGAGAAGATGAATCACAAAGCTAACTCAACGCAAATAGTACAAACACTTCGGGTGCTTCGGAAGTGTGAGCAAAGAGCAAGCAAAGGCTAGTAACCAGCTCGATACATAGAGTACAACCCTCGAGGAGGCGGGCGAAGTCGAGTAACCTTTACCTTCTCAACTCTTAAGAGAATAGGCAAAACCAAGTACCTCAGTTCTCTTATTTATCTAGCAAAGGAGCTCTGCACCGGTTCAAAGACACTTCGAAGAAACTTAGTAGAAGATAACAGTTGTCAAATCCTCACAAATGGTGATTCATGCTATCGAGAGTCTCCGCTTCATTCTCCAACAGAATGTCAATCGAAAGCGAAAGTGATGCAAACCTACTTGGAGGTGACAACTAAGTAGAAGAGGAGTCGATGGGCAAATTTTGCAGAGGAAAGACCCCAAAACCTTCAAAGTCTATGACGTAATACTAATTAAAGCTCCAACAATCAACCACCCAGTTCAAGCGGCATGAGACATTTAAGAAACAACGTATAACAAGAAAGATCTTTTCCTTCAACTGAAGGATCTACAGGAACCAACAAGGATCAGCACAACTCAATCGATCCCACACCAGAATCAGAGTCGTTGGCGAGTTAAAACAACATGGTGAACCAAAGTTCAACCACTCAACAACAGAGGTGGAGTGTAGCTGGGAGTAAGAGGCATGTTGCAACTGAAGTAGAAGATTGAATATTCAACGAAGGTAAGGAAATGCAATGTCCGTAAAGGCTTTGACGAGAACGTCGAAGGAATAAGTGGGGGAGAATATCACGAACCAAGCTGTAAATAGGGTGTTCGATGTAATGCTTGTGTATGTCCATGTCTTTTGGTTTTGTTCATGCTTTGCATAATATGTAAAGGGCTTGCAATAGGTTTAACAGTCGCATTTTGGTTGGCTTTTGTGGTCATTTCAGGCTTGTAAATGCAAGTTTTGTGCAGCCGTCGTGCAAAAGCAAAACTACCCAGAAACAAGCCATCCAAGCAACCATTTTGGGGGTTTTCTAGCTTCGTAGAGTGGTGCATAGTGTCAACTAGAACAACACCCAAAAGTTACCCAAGTGGCACATGACTGGATAGGCATTTGGGGTAGTGTCTACGGTTGGTTCGCTGCCTTATTCTGTAACAATGTCATGTGGGCACTTATAAGGATTTTTGGCTGCGACGAACCACCTTGAACCCAAGGATTGCAATATTGGGCGGTACGTACCGGTCCGCCAGCTGACCGGTACGTGGACCGCCTGCTATCAGGCGGTATCGACAAGTAGCAACTGTTTTCGCCTCGTTACCACCCAAAATCGACTAGTAACAGTCGATTCCCGTTCTTGCCATTGTCAGTCGATCGATTTCGATTCGACGGTCGGTGCATCAACCGAGGGAGGGAGAAAGAAAAGGAGAAGAAATACCGAGTCTGCCGCTCTTAGCTCGACAATCCGCTCAGCGATTTCTTCTCCTGCATAGGGAGAAGGAACAAGGCGACATCACCTCAACGACGCCGCCTTTTTTTATTTTTTTAATTTTATATTATATTATATTATATTATATTATACTGAGTGGTACACCTGTGCATACCACTCGGTACCTACGTACCATACAATACCGAACCGAGCTCGGTAGGCCGTTACGGACTGGTACGACGAACCTTACTTGGACCCTTTATCATGTGACCGTTTAGAACTTGTGAAGCCTATGTTTGTAATTTGCATTGTCTGTCAAGTGTTTACTGAGATAGCTGCTTGTGGATCCCCGAGTTAAGCATTTTCTCTAACCCGTCTTCTCATTTGTAGGTGCATAAGGGACCATAAGAAGTTTCAAGGAGGTTAAACCTTTTGTGGACGGACACACAAGGGTATCGCACAACTTAGGCAAAACTAGCTAAGTCCATGATAGAGTGGGCAGCTGAATGGTAGCTTGCAACGGGCAAAGAAAGCAACGGGGTGTGGGTCAATAGTGAAGGGCATCAAGAGGTGAGGGAGATAAGGTGGTGTGAGGCATGAGAGAGATTGAGAAAGAGAGAGACAAGAAAAAAGAGGGGAGGGGTGGGGGGTTTAACCCTAAATTAGAAACAAAAAAAGGTTGCATCAAAGGACACTAAAAAAGGATCGGTCATATGTCAATTCATTGTTAGACCGGTAAAAGGATTCCTTTTTATTCTATAACAATGTCAAACATCCATCTACATCCTCATCTTGAATACATAAACATTTATGTTTATGTTGTTTTTTAGCTTCCCAGAGTTTCATTAAGCATAATTGGACTTACAACTGTCTTATAGGATTCTTCTTTTTACTTAGAAGGCACATGATGATCAAAAACCATATTCAATGTCCTTCACAATAGTTGTCCTTGTTGACTCTTTGAACAATGTATTGATCAATTAACTTTCTTATCCAAATGTACTAAAAACCGATTGTCATTAGATTTTGTTGCCCTATCAGAGCTCAGAAATTATATATAGGAAACCTATGTCATAAGCTAACAAGAAAAAAACAACTATAAATAATTTTTCTACAAACATAGATCATAAATGTGAAAGAAAAAGTTGAGTACCTGCTTACGATATTTACGGCCCCTACTATTTTTGTAATACATCAAGAGCACACACTTGACCACCATAGCAGCCTGGCGCACCAATGTATCTGATAACAATAAAATCAGTTATGAGCTGTGATTCATATAACACAATGATTTCATTAAGACAGTTCCAAAGGAGTTTATAACAAGAATGCAATAAACTAAAGACAGTCTAATTTCTGAGCGGTTCTAAATTATTGATACTAAAAGATGTTAACCATCTAACTAGTGCTGCCACTTAAGTACAGTGTCCTAATAGCAAAAATTACAAGGTGATATATCTTACAAAAAAGAACTCCAATTACAGAATGTAATTATCCTCCAATACCTGAATGAGACCTCCAGGTCTCCATTAAGGGGAGCAGTAATAAAAATATTAAAAAAAAGACTTATATCTTTTATTCAGTAGGTAGTCTTTTATAACTTTATAGCTCTTATTTTAAAAGTTTCATATGCTTGTATTTTTATGAATATCAAAATCATCAGAAGCCATTGGAGAATTGTTAGAGAAGGGGCCCAGCACATAAGACTCCTGCCATATAGGGTGTGGGAAGAGTCTTGAGTAGGTTGGAAGTAAATAATTATTTGATACAGATGTTTACACGAGCAAGCAACCATATAGTGGCATGCATGAAATAAGATATGAGGTGATGTCTTCTTGCACCTTGCTTCTCTTCATAAGTTGCATGAACCACTACATTCAACTTGCATTGGAAATGCTCCTAAATATTTTCAGATTATTTTGCATTCTTTGAGGACATAAAGTCTGTCCAAAATGGTAAAAGAATGACAATTCTACAAACAGCAACAATTGCAAGCAAATTTCTGTTTTTTTGCGGGGGTGGGGGAGGAGAAATCTTGTGCTAGATGGAGATAGCATGGTGCAAGAATCTAAAACATTTTCATAGTGATTGCTTGATGGTAATGCTCTAAATTGTTGATTCTGATGTCACATAAGCATGAAATAAATCAACAAGTCTCTTACTTTGCTTTATAAGCAGAAAGGCAGATCAGCATATCATAACATCAGAATACCCTAAAAAGCCATGATCCAATCCAACACGAGGTCCCATTCCCTTTAACTAGTATGGATTTGTTTTATTATCTTGCAATCTAAACGACCAGGCAATGATTTAAATAGGCGCTTAAGCACTTGCCTTGGCGCTCGGGCGAGACGAGGCAAAGCCCGAGCACCTCATGTATGGACCAAGCAACGTGTTTCAATGAGGCACCATGTTTCAATAAGGCGCTGCTTGGGTGCTCGCTCGAACCCAGGCACCGGGTGCTTTGAGTGAGCGCCCAATTCAAATAAGGCTTCAATAGTAGTTAGTTGGTTCGATCGAACCAACTACCACAATATCTTACCCTCAAAAGCCACCCTTCATGCCCGTATGACCTCGAGCCAACCCTAGCACTGCTTCTGCCTTCATCGCTGATGCTTTCTGCCACTACCTCCGTCCTAGACACAACAGACCGAACCTTCCTCTATCGCTGATGGACGGGTTTGACGACCTAGCAAGAGCTCATAGCTTCCTTCCGTCACCGCTCCATGTCCAGTTCCTTCCACTGTCGAGGGAGAGGACTACAGGTTCCTCCACCTGACGGCGTAGCAAGAGCTTGTAGCTTCCTACCGCAATCGCTCCATGTGTAGTTCCTTCCACTGTTGAGGGAGAGGACTACAAGTTCCTTTGCCACCGACAAACACCCTTTGGAGCTTTTGCCACTTACGCTACTGCCATTCGCGGTGTTGTCGTGGCTATCATAAACTAATCCTCCGCCGTTGTTGCTACCAGCTTCTCACCGTTGTTTCCGCCACTTTCCATTGTCGGCTTCCACTATCAGTGACCCTTTTATCCCCCGTATCACTATTAATAGTTCTTTTCTCCCCCTACTGTTAATATTAAGTAATATATTGTTAATAGTACATTTTTAATTTAATATCATATTTTTATTTAAATAATCATATTTATTTATTATATTATATATTTTTATATTTTAATATTTCAGAGCGCCTCGTTTCACTCGAGCGAGTGCCTAGCACCTCAGGCATTTTGGGACCTTGGCATCTTTTGGTGCCTAACGTTTTTTAAATCACTACAACCAGGCTTTGACTAAAGAAAACGTGTCTATTTGTATGCGTAAGGTTATGTACATTGACCCTCCTCAGATGCCATATCCTTGTGCATTGGATTTTCTTTTTTATATATGTATACTAGGATTGTGGAAATCAATTTATAAACTGAGAAACCCCTATGACGACCTTAATTCCTTCCCCCACCCCCCCACTGTCCTTCATCCTCTTTTTAACCTAATCCTCTTCTCTTACTGCCAGTTTCATTACAAGACAAAAACATGAAGTGTCCTCAATAACTAATGATTAACCTGATGTCAATTGTCTTAGGAACAAATTGCTAATGAACACAACAACAAAAACTGATTTCCAATAAGTCAAGCTAAAGATCGAAGCTAGATAAAGAGCATGAAATATGGCATTGTGAAAAATCAGTTGAAGGTTAATCACTATGAGAAAACTAAGCTATAGCATAGTATAATAATAAAGCAGATGCAAAAGTTAAGGTGCGTCAAAGACATAACAACCAAACATGACAGTGACCAGTAGAGTAGAATACCATTAACCATAATGATAAATATGGCATGCCAAAATGGAGGTACTTCTTTAGGAGGAAGCATGACCAGTGGGTACAGAAGGCCTTCATTCCTGTACCACCAGTAAACTCCAAACACATGAATCATGAAAACTAGTGTAATTCCAACAAGTATAGATATTCTTCGCTCTCCCTGCGAAGATCAGTGAACTTGTCAGAAATACAAATCACAATAATGATCATGGTTCTAAGCTATAACACTTCATGGAGAAATAGTGACCAATGTTAGCAGTCTTATAATATTAGATGGAAAGCTTCAGAATCTAAGCTAAGCAGATAGGATAGTCATACACCTCCAAATGATAACAGAAAACTAACAGCACAGGTCGAACAAACAGAACACTATATAGCAGTCCAATTAAATTCTAATGAAGCCCATCTAGTTGTTCAAACCTGTCCCACTCCTACCCCCTTCTATTTCCCTCTTTCCATTAGTGTGAAAATAGTTCAGCACATAAATGCCAAATAAATCAATTATTGCACCACCATAAGACTCTCCTCGGAGAAACATTAGACGTAATGATTAAAAAGAATGGATTGCATGTTTCTGTCAATAAAACTTCTACTTCTTTCATTAATACCCACATATATGTTGAAAGTAAGGCCCAAAATTATTTTCACACTCCATAAGGTTAAACAAACTTAAAAGATCCACAGTAGTATTATAACCAACCTTTAAAGCAGTTTGCTTTCTCAAAATATCATTTGACTTAAACATCATTGCAGCAATCCAGATAGTGACAAAGAAACCTGCACATTTTTTCCAAAGCCATACATAACAAAGTCGAAAGACGAAAGAAAATGCACATGCAACAGTTGCGAAGACAAAAGTGCTAACAACACAGTTAACTTCTTCAGCTAATTTGAAAGTCTTAAATATATAGCACAGTAAAATTGCTAGAGCATAAAAAAAGTAAGAGAGCTTCGTCATCCTAATTTGCAATAGAGCAGCTGTTCAGTCAGAAAAGCTCATCAGCAAGGATAAAGAGAGCAATTAACTAAGCTAACATCATGTAACATACTGTACCATAGATAGGTTTTCTTTTCAATTAGAAAATAAATAACACAAGTGAATGCTGGACGAATCTACATGAACCTTAACTTGCAACATATGGTAACAAGATACATGCACCAACCAAGGCCTAGACCAAGATATCATTCACACCCAAGTAAAAATAAGAATTGTTACTGGATCAACGACCCATTTCTACAATTCTACATATTTGACTATCTAATTTCTATCATAGAAACGAAAGCATGCACGAGATGTATAGCTGACTGAGAGTCACACAAAAACCTCAGCACTTGAGAGAGTTATTCTTTGCCAATAAACGATAAGGGTTAAACAACTGCAAAGTTGAGAATGGATAAAGAAACATATGTACAGGTAGTGGAAAAAGGAGCAGCTACATCAGTGCCACTATGAACTCGAAACATTTCATTAGACAACGTCAATGAATTTGGATAAACATTTGTCTGCACCTTCTCAAACTCAGGAACCAATAAGTCCATTGCTGTTTGAGAATGTACAAGAAATAGTCTCAGGTTAAAAAAAAAAAAAATAATGGTGAAAGCAAGGATTGCCATATTGGTCCGTACTAGTGTACCGAGCTCAGCTCGGTATGGTATGGTACCTGATATTGAACGGTACACCCTGGTATATAATATAGTATAATATAATATAATATAAGTTAAAAAATAAAAAAAAGGGGCGTCATCGCCTCGTTCATTCTCCGCACGCAAGGAGAAGAAATCGTCCAGCGGTGAAGAAATCGCCTGCGGGCGAAGAATTGCCCATGCGATCCATTGCCCACGAGCGACGGATAGCGCGGGGGAAGAGTAGCACGACTCTAGGTTTTTCTTCTCCCTCCCTCGGCTGATACCGGCCAAAATAGACCTTTACCAGTTGATTTCAGGTGGTAACGAGTGGAAACAATCCCAATCGATGGTACCGCCTGATGGCAAGCAGTCAGCGTACTAGTCAGTTGGCGGACCGATATGTACCGCCTATATCGGGCGGTATACGTCAAAATGACAACCCTTGGGTGAAAGTATATTCTCCAACAATACTGATAGATATTCAAAGAATGAAGCTGAATATTCATGTAAAATGACATTCAATACATCATTTAAAGATCTAGAACCAAATAAATTATAACAGCTAAAATATTAAAGGGCAGAATCCAAAAACAAATACCTTGCAGATGCTGTCTGATGAACACCACCAGTAGAAGCAACGAGAACGGCAGTACCTGCTCGATCCACCTAGCAACCTGTTGTATGTCATATCTCTGGTACGTCGAGTCTCTGCCGTGACCACCTGCATTGTTCACCTCACCATCCGCGTTCTGACTGCCACCGCCCAAGTTGGACGCCGGAAAAGAAGAAGAAGAAGGTCCTATTTCCCCAACGCCAATATCGCTCCCTCCATCTCTTCCATGCCTTTGAGGCATAGTGCCAAGCAGCTCGCTAGATACACCAGCACCACCAGGGTTCCCCTCCCGGCATGGCCCAACAGCCAAAGGCTGCATCTGGCTAGGCCCCATCCTTGAACCCTCGTGATCCCCGACCCCAATTATCCTTATAGCCACCTCCCCGCTGCCGCTTCCACCGACGCCAGGGAGAGAAGACTCCCCAATCCGACCAGGGCCATGGTCGAGCGTGGTCTCATCGAGCATGATCTCGCCCTCCGAGTGGCCCGCCCGAGTCCGCAAGATCCCAGAGTACTCCAACAGCGTCGAGAGCGGCGCCTGGATCAAATTGGACGGCGAAAACCGGATCCGGAACCTCCTCGACGAACCGCCCCCGCCACCGGCCTGGCTTCTGTAGGGATCGGAGCTGCCGCCTGAGGTCTCCATCATCGCCGCCCGAATCAAACCAAGAAGAACTAGGGAACAACGGTGGAAACAGCGGAGATGGAAGAGGAATCGGACGAATGGGAGGTGGTTGGGAGGGTGCCCTGTGAAATCGACGGGCGAATTGGAGAAGATGAGGACGGAATCGATCAACCCGGTGGAATTCTCGGAGAACCCTACGCCTAATCGAATGCGTGTAAACAGAACATGGAATTCTTTCTACATGCCGGCGTTCAATGGGAATCGAATGAATTAGAAGTCTCTTATTTCTCTCTCTTCTCTCCTCTTTTATTGGCTTGGACGATGGGGTAGTTGTACCATTACATGTTGGGAAACATATTTTTAAAATCAAAAAACAGAAAAGCAAGACAAAACTAGGAACTCTGTTTTCATTCCTAGAAACACAAAACACGGCCTTGTCCGTGTCGCATTTGCTTTCTTTGTTTGTGCGAATGGGTTCCAGAGGCTCTGCTCCGACGAACTCCCGATTAATTCTTGGCCGCCGAGCGCCTCTTCTCTTCCGGCAAGGTTCTGTTCTTGAGCTCGACCCGCTTCAGCTCCAGCCGCCCTCCAATCCCGCATGCCCAAATCGCATGTCTTCTTGGGTGCTCGCTTCCGGCTGCAACTGTTGCCCCCCGCCATGCTGCTACCTTTGGGTTCCGGGGTCATGGGGGCTCGGTCGGATCAATGAGAATGGGTACGGTTTCAGGTTCTTCTAATTCAAAAACCTGAAACCGTGGTCGATGGACATAAGCCGGCCGTTTCCTAGTTGTTCTTGCGGTAGCGGGAGGTGGTGAGATAGCAAATGCGGGCGGCGCTGCGGTCGTCGTTTGCTTCATGGTTTGAGTTCGGTATCACCTTCGTTGGGCAACTGGAATGTATGGGCTTCTTGCTATTACTCTTAACAACAGCAGGGCAGCAATTCTCAACACCAGCACGGATTCAGTCACCGGAATCGCTCAGCTGCTGAATCAACAGCACGGATGAATCCAAGACTTGAGGTGTATCGTCAATCCCCGTCAAAACTCGACCATCCCTGACTTGGACGTCAACTGTTCGACCTCAAACTCTCCCTCCATTGCTTCGAATACTCGATCAAGTGGCCCAGTTCCAAGTACAGCCACTTGCTCTCCGTGACCTCCCACTCGAAGTGCCACCGAGTCTTTGGAATGAAGTTGCCCGAACAAGCCATCTGAGGGTTGCAACCCACCCGCAAGCGGTCGTCCTCAGAGCATCCATTCCGCTGCACAAAAAGGTCAGCCATGCCCTGACAAGCCAGTTTCTCCCTGTTGATGACAATGGAGTACCAGTTGCAGCAGATTCAAACAGTGACACTGGCAAAGGGATGACCTCCGGAGGCTGCCTCAGGTAATGGTGATCCTGCTGTTAGAGCTTCAGACGAGCCTATGAAGGCAAGAGTGAGCAAGCTGCATATCCAAGGAGAGCTTATTGGCATGATGCTATTCTGCTAAAAGAGGATTCCAAGAACTTGAATTGGCCGAACAACATGGAAGATTAATGTGATCAGAGCCACTGATCCCTTCGAAGGCTGTGAAGCTGCAGCACTGAAGAAGGATCACCAAGCTTTTTCTTAAATAAAAAAAAAAACAAGAATTAGGAAGAAGAATTTTTTATTACATTAAATAAAGTACAGAACACTTAATTCATGCTTGAACCACAACATCAATTCCACATCATGATTCTTACCATGAATCCTTGTAAAAACCTCCATGTCATACATACATACTATAACAAGTCGTAGTCACCTAATTATCTTAACAGCCGACTTTTTTTTTTTTTATCAAGAATGAGTAAATTCCAGTGTTGGGGTGTGGTCACCGGCGGAAGCTTGATGTGTTAGATGCACATCTGGGACCGGGTTCAAAACGGAGTCGACAATTGGGATCCACGTCCGGGTGGGAGGGAGAGGCCATCGTGTGGTGGGAACGGTTCCTACGCTCCTCGTCGACACCGCCCGATCCCCCGGTCATTTCCCTATCGCTCGTTGCGATTCCAACGCCACCCAATTGTGTCTCTGCTATCATCGAATAATTGATCACTACGAGCATCCGTAGAAGAGGAACCGCGATCATGTAGGTATTATTTTCTCGATTTGATCCCTGTTGCTTTCCATAAGGGAAGAATTGGGCGTAAATTTTTCTGAATCCTGATCGGGACCTTCTCGGTTGTCCTGGTGGTAATTGTTGCTGCTATAATCTTGTTCCTCGGATTATGTGGGGCGTTCCTTTCTTTGCGCCTTCTTTGAATGATTTTGACGTGTACGTCTAGTCTCACGGCAGCGCACTTGTGGATCGTGGCTCACGGCGGATCGAGCTCTATGTTTTGATTATAAAAGCACGCTGTTGCAGGGTAGGTTTTTGGATCTATGAGGTTGTGATCGCTAACTTTTGTTTTACGATGGAGCGCAATTGCTAACTATTATTGCTTGGTTGATGGAAAGATTTCACTGTTATTGTTGTTGTTGTGGTTGTGGCATCATGGTGCTATTTATCAAGTTCTTTGGATATTGGGAGGGAAATCCATTTGGGCAACAGTTATCTATGCCTTTTTCTTAGTAAAAATGCCTCTATAACATCCGACCGCCAATTATCTTCCTTGAGGAAGGGGCTCACTGACATGCCCTTTGCTGGAAGAAACCAAAAAATAAAATAAAATAAATATCATTCATGTAAGAAAAAGGTGTAACCGGCTCTGCTAGTGACCTACAAAGTTCTAATCATAAATATTGAGGAGAGATGAATGAGATGTTAGAGATTGATGAATGGATGAAAATGCCACCAGTTTCTGGTAGTCTTGATTGAGATTGTTTGGTTGTGAACTATGGTATAGTGATGTAACCATGCAAATGGTTCATATGCCAAGGCTAAATCATGCAAAAAATTGGCAGTAAGTAGGTTGCTAATTCCACTAGATATAAAGGAACTTGCCAAATTTGACAGGCAATCCACTACAACCCAAAAGATTGAGCTCAGAGGTTATGGCTCAACTTGTAAAATACATATAGCTAAACTTGTAGTTCCTTAGCTATGTTGGATTATTTTCAATTGTCCAACAATTTTCTTGGTTTAAAGAACATTTGATAATGTACACCGGGTAGTGATCAAGCATGATGTAATTCTCTGTTCCTCTTGTTGGGATCTTGGGTTACTCTTCGATGGTATTGTTGTGTGAATACCATTCTTTAACAAAAGCACAAACTTTCATTATGCTTACTACATCACATCCCTTATATTTAATGCTTTTCCTTTGTTGTTTTCTGTGACAGCAATTTTCCACAATTTTCTCAGGCAAGTCAGCTTTCCATTTTTTCAGTTTGTTTTTCCCCAAGGTAAAATGTTTCTCTATGGAGTTCAGATATTTTGCTCTTTATTCCATTGCATGAGTCAATTTGACACCGTCAATGGGCTGGCAAGTATTCTAGCAAAGTTGTTCACATTGTGCTTCATTTATCAAGTGCAAGAGTTTCTCAACAACCAACTGTAGCATGCATTGGTTTTGGAAAGGGCTTGGTCTAAGACTATTAAGTTAAATCTGACACATGTCATTCATTGGATACCTTCAATCCAGTATTGACTTTTTACCTCTAATGCCTGTGTTGGAGTCCATTTATGGTAGACGTCTAGTTCAGTACTAAATTTTAGTTTCCTTTTACGACTATTAAATGCTTGACACATAGAGAAGTTAGATATTACTTTTATCACACTCTTCCTTATTGCCTTTCTTCTCTTGGACCATGCCAACCTTATCACCTTATTCCTTTCGGCAAGAAAGGCTGTACATTATTTTCAGAAGTCAACAAAATTAGTTACATACATATATTGGCCTTCCTCAAACTAAGTTCTGTGCCTTCTGGTACATTTACATGGTTTCACATTGTATATTAGAATCTTTGAGCACTTTTTTTATTAGTCTCTATGTGCATGTGTAAGTTGTAAGTTCATAATTTGAGGTTTTGCATAAGTACCCTGCACAAGGTCATTAAAAAAGTATATATACATACATCATCATTGGTATGGTTATGAGATTTAATTTAAGAGGGGTTATACATGTAAATTAAGATACTCTTATGGCTTCTTATGGTCTTGAAGTACAAATAAACAATAGACAAGCCTCTTATGGTCTTGACATACAAATGAAGATGCTTCTGGGGTCACATAACTGTTATGTGCTCATTTTCTATTATGGGTTAAGGCATACTATTGATGTTTGTGTTCAGATCCCTTTGTTCATGAGTGAACTTTCCTGATTAAGGTACACACAGGTTGATCACAGAGCAGAACCATTTGATTAATTTATTGAGGTTAGCACTCTTGTTCCTCCCCTAAGGAAGCTAATCAAGAAGTACTTTAGGACTAATTGTTAATAATTGTTGTGAGTGATTCAACATTTGGTTTGGATGCATCCTTTCCTCTTTCATCAGATTCATGTTTGAGTTTGACACAAAGTTGTTGTCGCCTCAATTTTTTGACCGCTTCACATAATATTGAATTATTCATTTGTGACAATGTCCTTATTTTAATTAGTTTCTTGTTTTTGAATCTAGCGATTGGAATTATCCACCATGAGCTTTTACACTTTTTGATTCTTGCGTTCTGACCCTTCCTATTACAGTTGATGATCTGCAAGAGTTCTATATTTTGAACATGAGAAGCTGTTAGAATTGAACACCTTTGTTACGAAATCTAGTTATTTATACTTGTTGCTTCTGATATTCTGGGAGTTTATGTACCTCAACTAAAAATTTATTTTATGTTTCTGAATTATACTAATGATTTAACCTGAATTACAGGTCTAGCTGGTCTTATTTTTCTTTAGCATCTAAGTTCTGCCTTCAGGTTATTAAAATAATCTTTTTCTTCAGTTTTATTTTCCAGCAGTGGCTGGTGAACTTCTTGTTTGTACGGGGCTCTCAAGTCAAATGGGAAACTGCATGAGAAAGGTCAGTCGTTTTCATAGATAATAGCGGAAATTATGGTGACTGCTTATGGTTACAGTTCAAACATTTATTTGTTATTGTTTCTTGTTAGTAAACATTAACAAGTTATTGCTTAGTGAGTTTTTCCAATGCTGCCTGTGCTCTTCCTGACCCTTTGTTTGTCCACCATTTATCTGTGTACTATTTTCTTTTAACATTTAGCGTCTCATGGATTTCTTGTTTCACATACTATTTTCTGAAGTAGCATCAGAATTGAGGGGGCTGAGCTTGAAGTTCAGTGGTTATATATCTGAGGTCTATGAGGTTGAGTTGTTAAGTTACTGCTGCTTGCATCATTTCAGCATTTAGGTCCCACAACACATGTTGCAGCTTTGACAGTGCTATATGCTTCTTCATGATTTGTTGGCTGCACAGATCCTTCAGATGTTCTCTTAAAATGAAGTTTTCCTGGTTTTTATTCGCTCATTCTGATTGTATGCCTTTTGTAGAATGTTGCTATTTATGACCTCTGCAAAGAAGGAAACTCAGGTTCTCTTAAACTGATGCTTTGCTGGTTTTGATTCATTCTTCCTGATTGTATGCCTGATTGTCATTTGTTCCTGGTTATGACCTTGTTTTTGAACTTCATGTCTTTTATCTTCTATATCAGATTAGTTAAGCATGTTTCTCTAGCATTTATCATATTGGATGATATTACCTACTGCCTAATGGTTTCTTTTTTTTCTTAATTTTACTAGAATGTTGGAAGTAGTGGCAATGAAGATGAGGTAGATTTTCGAGGTGGAAATGTGCATGTGATAACCAGCAAAAGTGACTGGGAACAGAAGATTGCAGAAGCAAACAAGGATGGCAAGATAGTAAGCAACATTAGAGAACCCACATGTATTTGTTTCCTAAATTGCTAATACATCACAGAAGCACAAATGTAGATGAACAATTGAAGTTTCATGGCATGCTTGTAGAATTGGTTCATAGAGACTTCTGATTAATCTTAGTCTACTTGCAATTGCGCAAAGCACTTGCAGCTGTAAGAATAACAGATTGCTCTGGATTTCATCATTAAATCGGGGCGCTTATTGAATTTACAGTTTAGTATGAAACTGAAGCTCATTTTTTATGAAGTCAGCAGTTTTTCCGTCTTTGACCATTTAGCTAGATTTAGAATGTGTTGATGCCAATATAAACCATTTTCATCTTATGCTAGATTCATTTCTGAATGGATGCTATGGGATCTGTTAAAATATTTCACTACTCAGAAAAATCTCCAAGTAATTCTATCCCTGTTAGAAGGTCTTTGTCATCACTGAGATTAATTTGTAATCTTGTACTGATGCTATCTTATCGAGTTGGGTCGTACCATTCCAAGTGGACCTTGATGCAGCACTTCTTGCATATGATTGTTTTCAAACAAGTACAGATCATTGTTTCATCAGGTCAATGTATGGGTTCAGATGCCTATTGGGTCCTTTAGAGAATAAATATAAAAATTACTCGTAATTATTACAGTGCAAAATAACATCCCAAAAAACCAAATAAAAGCTTAGTTGATTTAGAGGAAACAAGATCTACGTATTCGGTATTTCTAATCCTTATTGTTTCATGGAAATAAGATATCATCAAAATTTCCAGAAGCAATAAAAGAAGATAAGAATGCCATGGGAAAAATACTAGTAAAATGGAAACTGAAGTTATATTTGACAAAGTTCTCATTTTTTATAGCAAGACTGTATGGAAGGTAAAGAGACTGGTAGGGTTGCACATCATATATAAATACAGACCAATTATTCAAACCTTCACGATATATCTTGCTGTATAGGTGATAACAAAAGGAGAGGACCTGTTGTAAGGAAAAACAACTACCACTGATTACCTTACAATTATGGTAGGTGTGATACTGCTGTAGAGACTGTTACTCTAGAACAAAGATGTGAATAGTCCACATGGTTAATAACTAAAACTACGCTAGGTGTTATGCTTTCAGATTATACTGGTGTCCAACTACCATAAGTTACATGCACCAATTTGATGTTAGTACTTCTGTAAGGAAAGCTCCTCCCTTATGTAAGGAGAGCTCTTCCTAACAATTACAATCAAAGCTTATAAATTTCCTCCATGGATGCGTCTGAATGCTTGCGGTTAATGTGCATTTGTATAACTTTTCACAGGTTGTGGCAAACTTCAGTGCGACTTGGTGTGGTCCATGCAGGACGGTTGCACCTGTTTACAGGGAGCTATCTGAAAAGTATCGTTCACTGATATTCTTGACAATAGATGTGGATAATTTAATGGTAAGATCTGCTTTCATCTTCATTTAGACAATTGCATTCCCTGTTTGTTGCTTGAATATGCCATTGTTGTTGAAGATGCCTGATTTTTTCTAGCCTGGTTCCCACTTCCTATCTTTCTTCCAATTTCTATCCTTCTGTACCTACATTTGCTATCCTTGAGGTTGCCTGAGTAGGTTCAAATTTGTTTTATTGGGCAATTTGTATTAATTCTTTGATTGCATTTTGCTATGCCGTCACAGGTTTTCTTGATACAGGTGAGATATTAACACTGCCATTTTTCTATTTTGGTCTAAGAGATTCTCTAGAATTCCCTAAAGTCAAGCTACATAGTCCCCTTAGAATTAAAGAAGCTATTGGCTAACTATTGATGGTGTTCACACTTCACATAGAAACCAAATGAAATGATCATGTTTGAAAACCTGAATTAGATTATCTTGGTAATAACTCTTGTTACTTTTTGCATAAAAGGCCTTACAATTGTTTAAATAAATACATGTAGGCTAAATCTTCCCTTGAAAAGGCATGGAGACAGATGTTTCTTTAGCATTTTGGCTTTTGGAAAAAGAAAAAAGAAAGAAAAATGTATGGACTCAATTTGTAATGCCTTTGCATTTAACTCAGTTCCACAATATCCCCGGTATGATTCTAGGCCTCCATGTGTTATAACTCATGTCTTTTTTCTAGCTTGTCTGTTTCCAAGCTATTTTCACTATAAGTTAGAATGAACAAAATCTTTCAATATTAAAGATTCTGTAGTAGCTTATGCTTGAAGATTCAAATTTGTAATTCTGTAACTTTTTACAGTTGAGTGCACTCAGTTGATCTAAGCTTTATTTGATCCCTGATGTTGTTGGTCCCCTTGGGATGCAATTTTGAATTTATTCTGTGAAGATTGTGATATTGGTCTTAACTTTCTAAAGAACACTTCTTAGAGCTTATCAGTGTAGTTTGAAACAAAAGGGGACAGGTTGATCGGCAAAAGATTGTTGATCAGCGATGTAACAATAGTAGAACTTCAAGAGCAAGCTTTTCACAGAAACATGTGAAACATGAGATGCAGTCAGAACAACTTTAGTTTGCATTCTGGTCACTTGTCAACCATACCTCTCCTGCATTCGAGTTTATAAAGATTTCTAATTGTTGTCTGTTAAGCATATTATGATAGGGCACTGTTTCTTGGACCTGTTAATCTAAAATAACCCTATAATAATTGTGATCATCTTTGACAGTGAACAACATAATTTTCAGGAAAATCTTTTCTGCAACGCATTATGAACATGAAAGCATGAAACACTATTCGGTGCACTTCACTTTTTATTTTTAGAGTTGTATAATTGCTGTTTGAATTATGAAAGGTATGCTTTGGGAATAGCTGTATAGATTCAATCTCCGTTGCAGGATTTTTGTTTGTCGTGGGACATCTCAGCGACCCCCACATTCTTCTTTCTGAAAGACGGGCAGCAGCTGGATAAGCTCATCGGTGCCAATAGGCCTGAGCTTGAGAAGAAAATACTCATGCTTGCTGGATCAAACATGCCAAGCTCCAACTGATGCTATTCTCCTGCTACGTTGAAGAAAGGTATAAATTGCCCAGAAATCTGTATATGTTGATTCTACTGTGTTTGTACCTTTCTGGAAGTTTTCATGTGGGTTCCTCATGGGCTGTCTCTCAGGGTCTCCCATCTACTCTCAGCCAAAATGTGGTGCATATTGATTGCTTGATGTTTTAAGTTAAAAAAATATATCATCTTAGAATTTGTTTTAAGTTCATAGATTGTGTTTGCTATTTGGTGGGCCTATTGTTCCACCATCTAATAATGCCTGCCTGGTTTGGTAACCACTAGGGAGGTCAGGAAATGACATGGATGTACTTGCATTATCAGTGAGTTAGCATAGTAAAGCTTTGATACAGAGTTAACGCTGCATCTAAGTGAGCAATAGTTTGACAAGGGACAAGATTTGAAGAGGCCGAGCCAGTGTAGTAGAGGTTGGTAGTCGATTCCTTCTAAAAGCAAGTAATGTTTGTGATGTGGGATCTCATACCAAGAGGAACCTACAACATTGATCTATTTTCATGCAACTGGCATGTCTATTCTCCATCTTGCCCCCTTCCTATTTTGGGGCAATGTATTTAGTAGGTTTTGCTTGTCAACATGTGGATCAAAGCGTTTAATTGTGTAAATAGATCATTTGCAAAACATATATATATATATATATATATATATATATATATATATATATATATATATATATATATATATATATATATATATATATGCAACTAGGCTCATATACGCTGCAAGTAGAATTGGGATATGAAATACCATATGTTTTTGCACTTAATACTTTTGAGGTGCAAGTTAAATTTGGATTTGGATGTCCTCTTTTGTTCTGTCATGCATTATATTATATACTCGTTTCCCGCTTTGTTTTCCTCTTGCATTTTAGTTTATATGCTGTTCCTCCTTAACAATCCGCACATGTGGTTGCGCGACCTTCTTCGGATGTAATACCGCTAGTTGCATTCTCCATCCCTCAATTGATCTTGTTCAATTATGATAATAAACATTTCCAAAGACTCTAAGGGGGTCCTTTGGCATACGTTCGTTCAACACACTCTTACTCTTGACGCTCAGTTGATTAGCCTTTGCGGTCTCATGATATGTTTTTTGATTTTGATGAAAAAAATAAAATAAATAAATAAATTATATATATATATATAAAAACTATTCAACAAGCAACCTTCTGTCGGTTTGGTTCTCAATTATTCAATCGGAAATGTCAAAGTTGGATTGGACTGAAATCAACCGATCATATTTACATGAATCGAAAGAAAGACACAAATCACGATGGGATCGGTTTTAAAATGTTCGAAAATTATTTGAATCCTCCACTTCCTATTTGTAGTCGTCATCGTATAAGAATTTGTTTTTCTTCAAGTGTAAATTATAATAAATCCCGTTTAAAAGATGCTTACTTTATCAAACGAGAAATTTTGTTATTTTAAGATTTCCAAAGCAATTCTCCAAATTCCAGAAATATTATTTTAATATTTTCAGATAAATTACATAGATAAATGAACATATATCGTAAAAAAAAATAAAACTAAAACTAGCGAAACAAAAATATTCAAAGTTCAAATCTTTCAATGTTAATCTTGATCCTGGTCTCTTTAATATTTTTAGTCATTTCAATTCCTATTTGAGTGGATTTCATTTTTTTTCTCCCAAAAAAAAAAAAAACTCATTTGGTACAAACCCATATAAACATTAAAAAAAGAACAAAACTGTTATAAAAATATTAAAGAACCGGATCCTCCGACCCCAGTGTTCCGCGATCTTAGAGAGAGGAATAGAGGTGCTCGGTTCCCTTCAATTTCGCCTTCAATTTTCCTGTAAACAAAGTGGAGCTAGGTCTGGTCTTCCGGAAATCCTCATTTGATGGTGTGTGTAGTTCGTGGAACGAAGCTGTTCGCTGATTTGTTTTTGTTGATAGGTTTAGGTTTGGGGGTTCTGAAGATAGGCAACATGGCGGAAGAGAACCCAAAGGATATGAAGGAGGAGGTGCCAGAGGTAAGGTTTCCTGACCTTGTTCTACTAATCTCGTGAGTCGGACCGTGTTTCTTTAGTTAGCCATTTTACCGATTGATTCATCTTGATGCTTTTGATTCTAATCAGATTCGTACTATCTATCCAATTTTGTGCCGGTATCTGCTTTTCTCTATTATTTTCTGGTTATTTTCCTTTGATGATTGGCTATTCGTGCGTGCTCGGTCTACTAGTCATTTGCAAAACGTTACCAAATTCTATACATGACCTCATACGATGATGAGACTTTCTTTCTTTCTTTTTTTTGGGGGGGGTCTTTTAAGTGTAATATATTTTTGATCGAGTGTTGTAGTTGGCGCCCTTTGATTCAACCAAGAAGAAGAAGAAAAAGAAGGTTGTGATTCAAGATCCTGCTGAGGAGGTGGATAAACTAACTGATAAGACAGAAAGTTTAACAGGTAATGCTGTTTCTGATCCTATCACTGATTATCTCCAGAGGCTGTTTGGTTTACACGTCATGTTGAAAACTTATGCTTTGATTAATCAGCTTAAAATGTCCGGACTTCTGCTAGCTCACATTGATATATTGGTGCATTGCAGTTGACGACATAACTGAGCCTAGTTTTGTTGGCCTGAAGAAGAAGAAGAAGAAACTGGTAAGTATAGATGCATTTGCCTGGTGTTCGGTGTTTTTGTTAATCTTTTGTGGCTATATTGTTGCAGAACAATCTCACATTTATGTTGTATTGTTGATTAAGGTGGAAACTGACTTTTTGAATGACGAGAATGGAGATGCCGGAGAAGATCTTAGTGGTAGAGTTCTTTTTAATTTTTGCGCTATGTTGGCTTCTCTTGAGATTGAAGATTTCAGGATAGTTTAGCAAACAATATGCTTTTAGCAATTCATAAGTTAAATCACAACTGATTAGTAAACATTATTTGCTATTTTTATCGCGATACAGGTGATCAGATTGGAGGGGATGAGGAAGGAGAGGGCATTGTATTAGGAGTTGTTCGATACCCGTGGGAAGGAACTGACCGTGATTATAAGTATGATGAGGTATGCTGAATTTATTTTCTTGCAAATTCCCTTGCTGTACTGGAGTTTGTTAATCAAACACATTGATTCTGGTAGTATGCTTTCTTTTTCTTTATTCAGTTTTGTCACTTTGTTTTAGCAATCATTTTTCTGCATTCTACCTGAACCTTAGTAGTGAATTGTTTGTATTTTGTGTTATATCACATTGTATGCCAACTCAATTGAAAGAGTATCGGCTTTTAGGATGCAAGGTTGTGAAGCTAAAGTAAACTTTATGTGGATAGACTGTCTATGCAAGGTCGTGAAGAATTTTAAGTGTACCTCAACTTTTCTGCTGATCGAATTGGTTATAGACATGTGATTGCAACAATCAGATTAAAAACATAGGTTCACAAGTTACCTTTGGTTATGCTAATGATTGGATTTAAGCCAGTGATCATTGTTCATCATGGTTTAATTAAATTGAAGTAAAAACTACTTTATGTATTCCAGTGATGATTGTTTCTCAACTTCGATTCATTTAGATGATGTCTTGTGTGGAATAACTAAACTTATTCCTGTCATGTACGAGGACAGGGGGGCAGATTTAGTGGCATCCATAAGCTGCAAATTATGATGCAATAGTTCTACCATTTGAAGCTCCATCTCGTGTCCAAACCAAAGATTATATTAATCACAAGTTTTAAAAGGGTATTTTGGGGCATAAGGGATCATGTATACGCACCATTTCGCCTATGAAGGCATTGGGTCATAAATGTGGTGGGAACAACAGATGGACCAAGGATGTTAACCATTTTGGTTCCGGCCTTGTGTTTCCAGGCTTTAATTATACGTGTGCAAAATAACTATGACGTTTTGGCGTTGACATCTCTTTGATAGCATCATAGGCTGCTTTTTCTGGCACACACTATACCATTTCACACTGGTCGACGTGACATACAAAGTAACTAAGTTGTGCCGGTCGTGTAATACCAACCTGATGGTAGCATACTTTCAGTCGTAAATGATCCTGTGTAGCAAGTTCTTTGTGGGAACAACAACACATTTTTAGCCAGCTGGCTTTTGTTGTTGATCTTATATGTCACATGGAAATTGTCTACAGTGCTTGTCTGTGTTTTTATCTGTTGTATGGTTTTTCACTTGATATATATTGTGCCCTCTAAAAGATTTTCTTTTGACCACTGGAAGGTTGATGTTTTATCATTGATCATGCAGCTTCTGGGTAGGGTGTTTAATATATTACGCGAGAATAATCCAGATCTTGCTGGAGATAGGCGTCGGACAGTCATAAGGCCTCCACAAGTTCTGAGAGAAGGAACTAAGAAGACGGTTTTTGTTAATTTTATGGATCTCTGCAAAACGTATAATGCTCATCCCTTCCTTCACTGTGTTATTTGTTTATCTTTTGCTGATTCTATTGGTAACTTTTTATTACACAAATTCAACTGTGTATGCCTTTTAGGCATCTAATTTTGTATTAGTGAGCATCTTACCTTTTTTATGATATTTACATTTTCGAATTGAGAATAAGAAACAATGTGCATATCCGTTGAATGATCATGGTTATAAAGTTTACAATTGAGCAAATTGTGTCAAGAACATATGCACTATGAGCTGCATACTGAAAAACTGTTTGGTCCACAGGATGCACAGGCAACATGAGCATGTAATGAATTTCTTGCTTGCTGAAATGGGAACAAGTGGATCCCTTGATGGGCAGCAGAGACTGGTGGTTAAGGGGAGGTTTGCTCCAAAAAATTTTGAGGGTATTCTAAGAAGATACATCAGTAAGTTAAATACATGTTTGTCAAAATTTTATGATAGCAACTGTTCCATGTAGAGCTTGTTTATTGTGATCTTGATTCTTGAAGTATGGAAATATCAGTAACTTGTTTGAATGTTGGTAATGATCGTGTAATCCCGTCTTAAATAATTTCCTATATGTGTATATATCTTTTGCATGTTTGTAGGCGTGCATGCAATCCATATGTGCTTATCATATATTATATATTTTGCATGCTATATTCTGGTTGTGTACATAGTTAATTATTCTTGCTTAGCCAGTTCTCGTAGTTTCCAACTTAAGGGCAATGCTAGTAATGGACATAGATAAATTAAAATGTGGTATCTTGCTATATGCCTGAGTTGTAGATATTGAAGGATGACCATTCTGATAACAACAGAAATAATGGTCAACTTGCAGAGTGTCCTGACATTATAGGATTTCATCGTGGGGAAGGGAAGCATGGCCGTGTAAGTTAGTTCGTATATGCCTATTGGTTCTGACTTCTGAAGTTGGTAAAATAGTACTTGGTGATTCAGAATATCTTTCATGAGAAGTCTAATGGGAAACTAGGTTTGATACTTACATGTTAATGGGTAAAATAAATTATGATGATTTTACTGACTGAGCTCATTCCCGGCTTTTCTTGCAGATGAATATGTTATATGTAATGGTTGCAAAAGTCCAGACACAATCCTTTCCAAGGAAAACCGATTGTTCTTTCTTCGATGTGAGCAGGTAAACACTTTAACCCATAATTTAATTTTTGTTTCATAAACTGCAATCCTATCGTGCTGCTTTTTTGTTTGCAAGGGCTATGATGATCAGCCAATAAGATGCATACATTTTTAATTATTTTGTGATGAGTATCCTTTGTTGTTTCGAGGCCGCAATCTAGACGCATTATTGGGCATAAAGATTCAACTGAGTTCTTTTTCCCCTCTTCTTTGAAAATATCATTGTGAAGAGGGACACGTTATCCATCGGACTGGTTTGTGTTGTAGTTGAGCTATAATGAAAATTGTCCCTGTCACTCCAGAAAAAAAGAGAGAGGAAAAGAGAAAGTCTCCAAATTTCCACGTATGTCATTTCCTATAAAATTTGCCTTTTCTGCTGATTGAGCCCCGATTATGATCCAAATTTGTTTCCAAAAGATGTCCCATACTGATTGATACATGCCTTTGATGAGTTGCAGAATTGTTGCCTACATTGTTTGAATTTTTAAATTATGATAAGAATCTGCAAAACTCTGAGGCACTTGGAATGACAAAATTACAGTGGAATTTTCCCTTGTGATTTTACGACATTTTGATCAGAAAGGATTCTGATGGGTTTGAGCGGGAGTATATTTTCTCTTTTTTTTTTTTTTTTTTTTGTGGAGTCAGCAGAAGATCCTGATGTTTTGAAAAGCTAATTACGATGAGTGGTGATTTTGTTTTTGTTTTATGTTTAGTATGCCATCTAATGCTCCTGCATTCATTTTTTTGTCTTTGATTAAATCATTCAATTTGCAGTGTGGTTCTTCACGCTCAGTTGCGCCTATCAAAGCTGGTTTCGTTGCTCGTGTCGGCCGCCGTAAGGCCGGCACATGAAGATCTGTAAACCCTCCTTGTCATCGCTGCCACTCCAGAAGCATTTGAAGGGAGAACTTGCTTTGCCGTTGTGGTGTTTACCCTTTGCTATTGTTTTCTGCACTCAATTTAGTTTGAACGTGTAGTTGTTTTGGCAAGCTTTGTTGTTGGTACTGATGTGGTAAGTGAATCATGAAGAGTCTTCTGTTTGGAATGATGTTCCTCCAGGTCAAAATGTTTCTAATTTGGGCTACTGATTGTGGTATCTGTTCCAATAATGATGCTAAGTGCCGAGTGTTTGACAAAAATAAAAAATAAAAAGAAAAATCCAAAGGTTTTCTACTTACCCTTTGTATTTAGGAAAAGAAAAGAAAAAGGTTCAAGTTGGTTATGCAGCAGAATGATCCCGCTGAATTAATTCATGTAATAGATGAAGAATTTTTATTTTTTTTTCAAATGAGGCTAATCAGAAACATGGTTTACTAATCCCACAGCGATCACAATGTTTGGAGAAGCAGGTCATACCCATAGCGGTTTCTATCGTTCTCGCTCCGTGGAGCTCTTAAATAAAATTCATCAATCCGATGATCAAAAGCGACTTATCACGAAGTGGTTTTTGGGGATCATAATTTTTCAATCGTTTAAGATGAAACATCACATTACATGCAATAGAAGGATGATATACCAGCTTGTCGATCGACATAATTTTCTCATCATTATTGGCCACACTATCATTTCTGTCTGCAATTCCACGAGTTTTACATTCCAATACTTGATTGACATGCACGTAAACTACGTGATGCCCTCGAAACATAACCCAAATATCTAATATTTTTCATATAATTCTCCAACTTTGGATGAACATAGCAATCCATCATCAATTTCGACTACCAGTTTTGTCTCTTTGTCCTAAAAGAGCCCACGAGTTATGGGTTAATTAAAAGATATGATCATCTCCCCCAAAGTAACTCTTTTCCACACCGATCCATTCTCTCTCTCTCTCTCTCTCTCTCTCTCTGTGACCAAGAATTTCTCCAACAGAACTCCATCTACTACGATGCAGCACAGTAAAATTCTCATGCCGAAAGAAAAGGTCATCAGATGGGAGTTATAAATCTACACTAGATTCTTATTCTCCTTCATACCAGTTTCTTACTTGTTAGTGTTGCAGATAAAAAAAAGAGAGAGAAACCAAAAGAAAGAGAGAGGCAGTAACATTCCATCATGAAACTTCTCTTCTCTTCCCTCCTCCTCGTGACTTCGTGGGCTTCCGCTGCGCCGTCGCAGAATGGAGGAGCTTCCGGCGTGCCGGTGTGCCTCAGCAAGCTGATGCCATGCGTATCTTTTCTGCACTCGTCGGAGCAGCCCACGGTGGTGTGCTGCATACCTCTCAAGTTTGCATTGGCCAACGATGTCGATTGCCTCTGTGATATATTCTACAGCCAAGACATCCTCAGGACCTTCAATGTCACCCAACCGGCTGTAAGGGATCTTCCTCCACGTTGTGGATTGCCTCCAGTGGATTTAGGCAAGTGCAAGAACTCTTCAGGTAAGCATGCCTGCCTCTCCAGACTCCATCCCAATAAGCTTATATCTTCGTTTCTCGACACCTTTTACTTCTTCACCTGAGGAACAAAATTCATACATTAATTACTCTTTTTTGAATGCACAATATACTACTTACTATACATCTCCTCTCTCTTCTCCTCCATAAATTTTTATACACATTTTTCTGCTCTTTTAAGATTTATTAAAAAATGATAGATAGTCAGTCGTCACCTAATCTTTTTAGCAGCACATATAAAAAAGAAATGGTCACTAGAACAACTGAGTTTTATTGCTCGATGATTTTATCTTTAACAAATATATTTATTTGATATTCTTGGACCCTTTTTTTTTTTTTTCTTCTTTTTATGCAGCTGCTCCAAGCTCACCATTGCCACCTCTCAATGTTACATCTCCTCCAAAAGGTAAACAGTTTCTTGATTCATCATTATGTTAAAAATAAAAAATATATATTTTATGTCTCATATAAATTTTATGATTATCTAATCATATATTATTACCATGTGTCACTTAAATATAATGCTTTGAATCTACGATCATGACATGTATGTAGTTTAAGAAGAAAACAAAATGTCATTTCTGGTCAACTGGTAACAGCAATAAATTTTTTAGTTTTATAGTTATGAATTAAATCAAAGAAAGTTATTACTAAAATTAGGCTTGCAAGTTTTGTAGCCATGGATTATATTTCTAGAATTAAAAAACAACCAATAATGTAAAAGGATAATAACAACAACCCTATTTTTTTATGATAAAAGTTATCAAAGGAATTATCTTGATTATGCAATATTTGTATGTGCCTGTATAGCAGTTAACTGTGCAATACATACTGTTATCTTCTATTCTCCAAAGCACTTGGTAATCTTAACTAATGCAAAAAAATATGGCCAATCTAATAGTTTGCTATTATTTATGACTATATTAGACATAATACAGCCTAGTCATGTTTTGATTTTTACCAAGCTGCATAACTTTTTTTTTTTTCTTCCTTTTCCTTAGAAACTGTAGTCTATATTGAAAACTTACACATTGCTTATACTCTAACTTGGAATCAATTAAATCCATATCAGGAAACCAAATACTAATTGAAGCAGTGTCATCATATTTGGTTGGTTAGACCGACTGAATTGGAACGACCAAACTAAGAGAATTCTGACCTTAGTTGTAAGCTATTTTGTGCATGGAGATAGTCGACACAAGTTTGCATGTTGGTGTTGTCTTTATATCTCAGTGATGAGATTAATAGAACTGTTGCAAAATCAACGAACTAATACATGATTGTTTGCATCCATTTAATAGTGTTTTAACGTTTAGTGTCATATGATCAATAATATTGTTATACGAGTAATGACAATATGATCCAACATGTTCTTCCTCTTTTGCAGGGACACCTTCAAGTAGTTTAGCTCTTGGAATGAGCATCATAAATGTGGTCTTTCTCACCCTACTAGGGTTCTATTGTTTCATATTATTTTTTTAGGTCTACTCTTTGTGTTTTCATCTATTTTTACCTTTGAACTACTTAGCAAGTCAAAACAGAAATAAATAGATCAGAGATCAAAACTTGGGAAACTAAGGATGCAGTGCTACTTATAATCTTTATTTGGGAAAACCTTATAAAGCAAAAAAAAAAAAAAATCATCTAAAATTTTTAAAATAATTTTGTATTCTCATATTGCTGACCAGCATCTATAATGTTTGGATCTCAACCATTTTAGTTTTACCTAATTCTAGATTGCATGTTCTCTGGTGGTGCTGTAAATAATTTGTTTGAATCTTTAAAGAAAAATGTGACTATAAATGAGGGCAAAACAATTGTAAATCATCCCCTATTAGAAATCAAAACAATTGTAACATGTCTCTACCATTCTTCCCAAACCACTTCACTGACCCAAGGTTATATCGATTGGGTTAGAAATTATTGTTCTTGATAACATTGGAATATACTCTGCCATCACTCCCCTTAATTTTGTTTGATTCAATGCAACTGCAAATTCACAACAATCATTGAAAAAAAAGGGAAATGCTGAAGGTCACCATGCTTGATCAATAAAAAAAATGATTGAGGTTATGTAATTTATTAGTGGTATATACTGACTATCTAGAACTTGCACTGTATTCTAAATATTGAAAAAAATAAAGCTTGCGCATCGAATTATTTAAAGGTAAATGAAAGATGAGTGGTCAATAATTCCAAAAGCTTAAACTGTTAAAAAAAGAATCCAATATAAATCTATAATTATAATATCTCCTCACGTATAAGCCAGTCCAGAAGAGTTATCGGATGAATGAAATCCAGGTGTATGATTTTTTAAATCTAAATGAAGAATGAATATGACACAAGATAAAATGCCTTGACATCATGATAACAAAAAGTACAGAAGGCAGCACAAATAATAAAATTGTGGACAACAGGGTTTGGATTTATTTACCTTTGTTATAGCATTAAAAATTAGGTAGCATGAATCTTTGCTTGCCAATAATACTTTGTGCTCATTTGTTTGTCAATTTCACATTTTTCATGTTTGATTCTTCCACTGGGAATGCCACATTCTGCGATTAGCATTGTGCAGGTTTGGTTTTGGTCAACAAGTGGTTGATGATAGCATCTTATGCTTATTAATTAAAACCCACTCGAAAGCCAGTATGATTTGAGAGGATGCTACAATCTTGTGCTTCAAAAGCAAACAAGAGACAAGTGGGTATTGAAATATGTGTGCCTCTCAAGACATCGCTGTATATGGTAAATGGGTGCAGATTTTGGATGCATCTGTGTATATAGATTTAGATCAATATAATGCTTGCATATAAAGAAGTTATTTGTGTAACTTTTAATTTTCGCCACTCTGGTCACGGAAGAGCAATCTTATTGATATAGTCAATTTTTATCGTCAATTCCACTTGGTTAAATTGATTCAATATGACTTATTTAGGAAAAATTATTATGCACTAAAAAGTAAAGATCATGCGGACTCTAAAAAACTTGGATGAGGTAAATTCGTAAGCATAAAAAAAATTACTTAAATTATTATATGAAAAATTTAAAAATTAGTGAATACAACCGACTATCGTTAAGAATAATATTAGATTTGTTTACGATACGTACCTTTAGATATCATCTAAATAAGATCCCTTTAGATCTATAAGAGCACCACCGTCTTCTGAATCTGAATATCACCGAGATGTCGATCTATATAGAGAACTAGAATAGATCGACGCTAGGTTTAGAGGAGGTTCTATCTATTTATAGGCGAGAGTAGAAGGTCTAGGGTAATTTATTAGGAGAGTTCTTTCCATCAAGGGACTCTCGTAACATATCCTAATATAGTATAGGCGTTAATTTAATATTAGCTAATATCTCTTATCAGAATCTAATTAATCTCATAATATATTTTATTCAATTATAAAGGGTCACATAATCTTATATTCTCCCATTTGGCTCATTAATTAATAAGATATAAAAAGATATCCAAAATCAAAATAAATAAAATAAAATTTATTTAAAAATAATTTTATATAATTGGATTCTGAAATTTTGAAAAGTATTTTATACATAGTTATGATTTTCAAAATAAACCAATAAACACAATACTATATTTACTACAACTATAAATGTGAGTCATAGTGGTTGTATGTCATCAATGCCATACTTCCTTCTATATACTACAACACTGTTAGTCTTTCCTTATCTAGTCTATAATGACCCTTTTAGTCATATTAAGATAATCCTGTTATTGCATTCAACCATAATATGCATAAACATAAACACAAACAAGATAATAGAAATAAATAACTTTAATTATACAAAAGAAATATCAGTAATAGCATCTACTTAAACATGCATCACCATATTCTTTATGGCTTGTCATAAGACTCATTCTAAGAACATGTTCTTTAAATATTTTGCACTATAAAGCTTTAGTAAATGGATCAGCAATAATCATAGTGGTGCTGAAATTTTCAGTTGACACTTTTTGTTTCTAAACTCTTTCTCTAACCACTAAGTACTTTATCTCAATTTGCTTAGAACTACTATAGTACTTGTCATTCTTGGAGAAGAAAACTGCTGCAGTATTATCACAAAATATCTTCAGCGACTTGGCAATTGAATCGATCACACTAAGTCCTAAGATAAAATTCTGTATCCATAAAGCTTAATTTATGGCCTCAAAGCATGCTACAAATTCAACTTTTATCGTAGATAATACAATAAGTGATTGTTTTACACTTTTCCAAGAAATTTCTCCACCAGCTAGCATGAACACAAATCCTGAAGTGGATTTCCTACTATCGAGGCAATTTGCAAAATCAGTATCTGAATATCCCGTCGTTTCAAGTTGATCTGATTTCCTATATGTGAGCATATAATCTTTTGTCCCTTGCATATATCTCATTACTTTCTTTGTAGCTTTCCAATATTCAATTCATGGGTTACTCTAATATCTACCTAGCATTGAAATTGTAAAATTAATATCTGGTCTTGTATAGGTTTAAACATATAATAGACTTTCAATTGTGCACCGCACCCATAAGGAATATTCTTCATTTAATCCCTTTCTAAGTCATTTTTCGGATACTGGTTTTGGCTGAATTTTTCACCTCTAGTAATAGGTGTATCATTTGCTGAGCAAAGCTACATATTAAACCTCTCCTAGATATGATTAATATAATCTCTCTGAGACAGTCTTAACAAATCTTGAGATCTGTCCCTGAATATCTCAATGTCAATAACATAGGATGCCTCTTTCATATCAACCATATTAAAGTTCTTGTTGAGAAATATCTTAGTTTTGTGCAACAAACCAAGATTACTACTAGCAATTAATATATCATAATAAACTTGCTCCCACTAGCCTTCAGATATATACACTGATCAATAGTGATTTTCTTAAATCCAAAGGAAGTAATAGTATCATCAAACTTTATATATCATTGTCTAGAATCTTGTTTAAGGCCATAAATGGATTTCTTAAGTTTGCAAGTCCAACTTTCCTTTTCTTTTTTTATGAATCCTTCAGGTTATTTCATATAGATTTCCTCATTTAGATCCCTACTCAGAAATATTATTTTCATATCCATATGATGTAACTCAAAATCATAATGAGCTATTAATGTCATAATGATCCTCAATGAGTCCTCTCGAGAAACTAGAGAAAAGGTCTCATGGTAGTTAATATCATTCTTTCTAAGAAAAACCTTTGGCCACAAGTTTGACTTTATATCATTCGATATTGTCTATCGAGTCACGTTTAGTCTTAAAGACCCATTTAAAATCAATTCTTGTACAATTATTAGGCAATTCAATGAGTTTCCACATACCATTCTGGTTTATTGATTTTAACTCGTCTTTCATTGCATCATACCATTTTTCAGAATCATTACTTTTTATGGCTTGTGAAATTGATAAGTCTCTTTTCATTCCTAAATCAAAATCTGATTCTTATAAATATACTACATAATCATTAGAAATGACATGTTTCATTTTCCTTTGAGATCTTCTTAAATCTATCAATTGTGATTGTTCTACAAGATTATTAGCGACGATATCAACATCATGTGAGAATTCATCAATGTTATTTTATTATTCACTCTCATCAATTCTCTCATTGATTTAAGGAATAATAATTTCTCGAATAGAGGATAATATGGGAGAAGTAGCCTGAATCTCCTTAATATTAAAATTCATCCTTCGAGACTTTTGACTCCCACCAATTTCATCATTTTCTAGGAATTTTACATTACTAAATTCTACTATCCTCATATTATGATTAGCGCAATAAAATCTGTATCTTTTGGATATTTCTAGGTAGCCAATAAAATATCTAAAAGTTATTCTTGGATCCAATTTCTTTTCATATGGATTGAATACTCTTATCTATGCAAGTCACCTCCAAATATATAAATGTCTCAAACTGGGTTTTCTACCAGTCTATAACTTAAATGGATTTGATGGAACCGACTTACTAGGAATCCTGTTCAAGATATACATAGTTGTCCTAAGAGCTTCACCCCACATTGACTCAAGTATAGAGGAATAACTCATCATGCTCCTAACCATATCAATAAGAGTACAATTTTGCTTTTCAACAATACCGTTCTACTATGACACACCTGGTAATGCATACTAAGAACAAATATCCTATTGTTCTAGGAATCTAGCAAAAAGACCAATATTATGATCAAATTCATTATATATATCATAAAATTCATCACCCCTATCAGATCTGATAATTTTAACTTTTCTATCTAATTGTCTCTCGACCTCATTTATATACACTTCAAGAATATTAACGACCTAAGACTTTTCATGTATTAGATAAACATAGTCATATATAGACAGGTCATCTATAAATGTGATGAAATATAAGGAATATGTAGTAGTCCACAGATATCAGTATGAATAATTTCAAGAAGTTCTTTACTTCTTGTGGCATTTTCCTTTGTATGCTTAGTTTGATTTCCTTAATGCAATATATGCAAACATCAAAATCAGTAAGTCTAAATTTTTTAAAATATTATCTTTAACTAATCTTTTAATTATTTTCTTAGAGATATATCCCAAATATCTATGCTAATATAGAATATCTTTCATCATTGGAATTGTGTTTCATTCTAACACTTGATTGCAGGGTCAATAATATATTTACGAACTCAAGATTCAAATTAATTCTGTACAAACCATTACACAGAATTCCAAAACTAACTTTTATTGAATCATAAAATATACTGAGTTTACCATTACCAAAAGAGACACAATATTATAACTCATCAAGTTTAAACAGAGAAACTAAATTTCTAGAAATTATAGGAACAAAATATGTGTCTTCAAGATCCATCAAATGACCCGTCTCTAGGCATAAGCGATAAGTCCCTACTGATTCTACTTTTGCTTTGAGACGATTTTCCATAATTATGAATCTTTTATGTTATTTTAGTTTTCGAATTGAAAGTAATCTCTGTATATTATTAGTAACATGAGTTGAAGCACCAAAATCAATCCACCATGTATTATAAGGAACTTCTGTAATTTTTGATTCAAAACATACAAAGGTCGAGTTTATACTTTTTTTTTAACCAAGTCCTACGTTTAATGCAGTCCTTCTTTACATGTCATTTCTTGCCACAAAATAAACACTATACTGTAATAGCTTTCTTTTTAATAGTTTATATAACATTTCTAGACCCGACAAATTTCTTTGATGGATGATGCTTCAATTTTTTTTTGTTACCAGCTTATTAAGTAGTAGTTAGTACATTATATGAACTTTCTTGCCTTAATATTAGTTCTTCTTGAACACACATACTAGTTAACTCATTTAGGTCTCATTTATTCTTATTTGTATTGTAGTGAATTTTGAATAGGCCAAACTGAGAAGGAAGAGAATTAAGAATGAATTGTACAAGGAAAGATTCATTAACATTTATTCCCAACGACTTAAGTACTATCATACTAAGCTATAGTCAGTTCTTTCATTAATGTGTCAGCCAATGACTTATCAGCAAATTTAAATCTGTCTTTAATAACTTTTAAATATTCATGTGCGCCGGTTACAACCGGTAATAAAGTTTTTATATTATTTACAAGTATCATTCTTATGAACATTAAACTTAGCCTATCAGATCTTTTCCAAGTCTTCATTTCATTAACTTGTTTCACAGTATTTTTATCAATTAATTCTATGAGCTTTTCAATAAGCCATATCAAATCAAGATCTAATACGTCATATGTAAATTGCACATGCTCTAACCATTCTGAATAATTTGATCCAAAAAGTATAGGGACACTAAAAGCATGAGAATGTATGAACGAGAATACCATTGTAGAACTTAAAATAACATTAATGCTTTGAGTTTATCAAAATATGATGAGCTATTGATATCATCAATATTTAACCTTTGGGTAAAATATTGGCATATCTACTGTTATATATGGAGGACTGATAGCATCATTATGAAATAATTTTGCTACCTTTTGGGTATACAATTCTAAACTGCAAAGATATCCAAAAAGTATCATCATACTCCATCACATAATTATTTGAAATAGATTATCCTTTGGGATTATATAAATCTCTTAATTATGCATGTAATTTTGAATATTATTTTTTAATATTATTTAGGACTTGTTCCTTAATATAATTTTATAAATCATTGATCTAGGCCACTTTGGTGACTATAAGAACAATACATTAATATAAAATAAAAATTAAATTATCATATAAATGATAAAATTTTAATTGTATGTCATATCCTATAAGCTTACCAACCCAGGCTGCTTTGGTAGCTACTGATTAGACATAACTTAATGAGATGAAATACAAATAATATTCATCAAATTCATTTGATCTAATTTACGCTGAAATAGTTCAATAACAGAATAACAACCATAATAATTATTAAACACTTAATAAGTTAAAAAAATCATGTGATAATTGTAATCATAATAATATATAAATCATGCCTCTATATAAAAAATAAATATTATTTCACAATTCCCAACATATGCATGTTAATAATTGAATAAATATCTAAGAAACAATAATTGGATTTAACACATGCAATTAATAATTCATATGAGACTATAAAGAAACAATAATCTATATTTTTTATTAAACTAATTAATTTTATTTAATTAGAGAAGCCTATAAGCCAAATTAAATAAATTGATTAAAATAATAAAATTGATCAAGTTCCATTAATTGTAATTTGATCAAAATAAAATTTAATCAATGAATAATCAAAAAATAATCATAATTAAATTTTATTAGATTATATATTGATCAACTCTATAATTGGAAAAATAAACCATAATTTCTTAATTTTGTAATGGCAGAATTATAATTCGAAAAGGATATAAAAAGAATTACAGAATTTATATAAGGTAGAAATGTTATAGGATTAATAAAAAATAAAAAGGGAAAAAAATATAAATAATCCAACTAGTAGAAGGATAAAATTATAATTTTGACTAAATAGTAAAACTGTAATTTCGGTAGAATGGTAAAAATTATAATTTCAGCTAAAGGTAAAACTGTAATTTCAACATAATGGTAAAACTATGATTTCTGCTAAAGTCAAAACTGTAATTTTAGTTGAATGAAAAAACCATGATTTTAGTAGAATGACAAAACTGTAATATTTTTTTATTGAAGAAAAAACCTTAATCATAATTTCTTCACTTACTATTGCCGCCATCGCCTCTAGCGCGCGGTTGCGACTGCTGATGTGTGAGGCTGCCGCTTGCGCAGCCTCTACTGCACGTGGTGGCCGCTTGACACGGCCCTTGTTGCACGTGGTTGCGGTGGTAAACCCGCGTAGCACCGTCGCTTGATGCAACTGCCTGCGTGACCAGCCTAGTGCATGGCTTGTGTCGTCGGCAGCATGGTTGACGCTACTGCCTATGCGCACACTCAGAGCTACCACAGGCAGATCCAACCAAAACGCAGCGAGACTGCTACATCTTTTCCACAGTGCAAAAGACTAATATTTTTTCATCTCATAAATAATAGATCTAATATTTTTCTATCTAAAAAATCTAGACTCTGATATCAATTGTAAACATAAAAAATTATAATTATACTATTATATGAAAAAATTTTATGTCAAGATTGAAATCAAATAGTAATAAGATACCTTTAAATATACAAGAGTACCATCTTCCGGATCTAAGAGAATTATGCAGCGTATTGCAATGCTAGGTTTAGAGGAGGTAAGTTATTATGAGATAATTACTTCCAATATTCTCTAAAATATCTCAATATAATATGATTTTAATTTAACATTAGTTAATTCAAGTAATCTCATAATATATTTTATTTATATAAAGGACTACATAATTTTACAAAATTTTCTTTATAAAGATTAAAAAAATATTTGTATCAACGTATTCCTTGTCTTGCTTTAGTTTAAGGGTTGAAGTTATTCACCTCATATCTCGTTTCATATGAGTAAGTTTATTTTAGGTATATATATATATATATATATATATATATATATATATATATATATATTAAATAACGAAAGTTAGATTGCAACCATAGACATTAATACGTCGGATGAGCTTTCAAAACCTCAGTAGTGATTTGATATATTATTATTAAAATAATAAAAAAATTTAGTCGATTTATAATTTGAAAGTACCTAAAGTTTACCACTTTATATAACATTATTCTTATAACTATCAAATGAATAATAGATTATTATTTTATATGCTTCATGACTCTCTTATTTTTTTTTTGATAATTGAGTAATGCTATACATTTTACACACTGAGGCTAAGGTGTCATCTTGACTTGGTTCTATCCATATATATATGGATATCTAGGAATTCTTCGGTAGTGCCTGAGAGATGTGCTGACTCCTTAGGACATTAGCTGGTAGATCGAGGATCTGGGCAGTCACCTCATGTTGGAGTCGACTTTTGGTCTTTGGTGGAGCTATATCCGCTTGGAGTCTATTGTGATGTTTTAAAGGGAGTTACTTATCCTCAGTCGAAGGACCTTATTTAGTTGGCCTCTACGGGTGAAGCCTCCCTCTTTGTGAGTGTATCTTTCCGCTCCTTAGCTAGTTCTCTGGTCATCAACGCCTAAGGCCTTAGTCGGGCAATGGGGGTGTCTCGACTCGGGCCCTCCGACAATTAAGTTAGTGATGAGAAGTAAAGTATTGGAGCGTAAGTTTCATGAGTTCAAATATCTTATCCCCCTCTTTTACTATTTTACCTAGGTGCCTTTTATACTACATACAGGAAGAAGAATTTGTACGAGATTGTTTAATGTGTGTGGGCGCTAGTTCAAAGCTGTAGGCTGTCATGCTCCTCGGGCGAGGAGCGAGCCCTTGATATGTTTGTTGATGTTGACTTGATGTCCTCAAGAGATGGACTAGGGTAGCGCTCCTTCCTGAGACCTTAGTCCAAGCAAAGTCAGAAGTGTATACTCAGCTTTCGCGGAGGCTGATGTGGAAGTTAATGTTTAATGGGCCAAAACATGCCCTATCATTCTCTCCACCCACCCCGAAAGAGAGTTGCGCCATGAGATAAGCAAGGGTGTGCGACTTGTGCTTGATCGTCAACTTTGTTTCAGGAGTTCTGACTTTTTGGGTTGAGACCAGAGTCAACATTGACTGGTCGAGACCGAAGTCAACATGGACTGGCTGATATCGAAGTCGGTATGGACTGACCTAGAGGCCGAGTTAGAGGTCGTGTTTGGAAATAAGGACCTTTGCTGGTTTGCTGCATGTAGATAGCCCTTTGGAGGCTATTCAGAATCGGAGTTCCCTTGGGAGTCGTTCGAGGCTAGAAACCAATTGGGGCAGGAAGCCTTGCAGAAACCATTTGGGATTGAGAACTGATGGAGGGCTCGAAAGCCCTTTGTTCTTGTATTGGGACTGAGAGCCCTTTGGCAGCTGTTTTGGACTGAAAGTTCTTTGGAAGATCGGAAGGTCTTGAAAACTTGTTTGAGACTAAGAGTCCTTTCGGAGCTCAGAAGCTCTAGAAAACTTATTCAAGACTAGAGCCCTTCGGGAGCTCGGAAGCTCGTATTTAGGACTAAGAGTCGTTTGGGGGCCCAAAATCTTTGGAAAACTTGGTTGGCACTGAGTGCCCTTTGAATCTGTTTCATGACTGAAAGCCCTTTAGGTCTGTTTCAGGACTAAAATCCATTTGGGAGCTCAGAAGCTCTTGAAAACTTGGTCGGGATTGAGAGCCATTTGAATTAGTTTTGGGATTGAAAAGCCTTTTGGGTCTATTTCAGGACTGAAAGCCTTGTGGGAACTCAGAAGCTCTTGAAAATTTGTACGGGACTAAGAGCCTAGTGCTCGAGACTGAAGGCCCTTTAGATTAGTTGGGATGATGCCTAAGCGATACTTCTAGTCAGGGGCTTAAAAGCTTTTGAGATAAGTCAGGATGATGCTTGAGCAATATTGGTGATCAGAGACTAAAAGCCCTTATAATCGGTCAAGATCATGCCCGAGCGATTCTAGTAGTCAAGGGCTAAAAGCCCTTGAGATTGGTCGGGATTGTTAGGCTCAATTAGCACTTATATGTGGGGGTGGGTGCTGGGGTAGGGTGAATTAGTGCAAGTATAAAAATAATCGATTTTAAAAACTTGCTTGAAGTAAAGAAAAAATTGAAAATGTTTCTTGGACTTTGTAGAAAGGGAATAAACAAACGATTTAAAACAAAGTTAAAAGATGATGCTCCTACCTTTTTTTCCAAACTAATTAAGAACAATTAAATGTAATAGAAAAGACAAGAGTAGGAAGCTCATAGATTTATAGTGGTTCGACCATAACTTAGCCTACGTCCACTTCTCGAGCTCTCTTCGTCGAGGTCCATCGGTGTCCACTACTGATCTTATTTAGGTGAAGACCAAACCCTTACACTTCCCACTCTCTTTTCATAGGCTCAAGAGAGATTATTGAATCTTGGATTTTGATGATGAAATCAATTGATGGTTTGATGATCTAACATATGTGTTCGAGAAAGAAATACAAAATTAACTACGATGGAGAAAATGAATTACAACAAGATATTAGGCTAGAATAAAATTCAGGCATCAAGCCAAGGTTTAAACAATGTGATGGGAGCTCGCCGGGAGTTCGCTAGGAGTTTGCTGAAGGAATCGAGAAGCTTGTTGGGAACATGCCGAGAGATCATCGGAAGAAGACCATAAGATTCACCGGAAGATTGCTAAAGGTTGTCGGATTACTAGGAGTTAGGTCATTTTTGAACTTGATGATTATATATGGTTGTAATCAAGTGAATCGTAGTTAGGTTTACATCCAACTTGAGTTAGATTAGGAAGGAATCCAAATTAACTCAAGTGAAGCAAACCAAGTCCACATTTGGGTTTGGATTAAATCAAGTTGAGCTCATTTGGTTGACCTGAAAAGGGGTCAACTAAAGGTACAAGTTACAAATAGAAAGTAGAGAAACACTTTTTTGGGATTCCCGACGATTGTACCGCTCAGGTCAGTGATCATACTACCCAGGCCGACAATTGTACTGCTACCATGCTATTTTTCGGGTAGCTTTCAATGGTAGTACTATCGGCGTCGACGGTTGTACATCCCATACTCAGATTTTTCGGATACGTTTGAATTTTGGCTCAAATTTCTGAAGCCAATTGGAATCTATAAATACCCCAAGTCTTCTTGCATTGATCTTTGGATATACTCCCTCTATATCTATGTCATAATCCAAGTAAGAAAAACTTAAATTCAAGAGAACTACATACTCTTAAATTCAAGGATAATAACATTCATTTATCAAATCCATACATAATATATCATGAATTTCAAAAATCATCAACCATCCATCATTATGAATTTCAAAAATCATCAACCATCCATCATTAAAGATACATGATATAACCTTAATGTCAAAAATTTTACCTTAAATCATCAATCATTAAATCTTCAAAGATATTCCAAGTATACAAAATTCATGCATTAGTCATACAATTAATTTAAAATTTTTCCTCTTAAGTCAATTAACTATTTTTCCCTCTTTGTTTATCAATTAAAGGATAAATGCCCCATTTTATTCTTTTTCATATATATATCATCAATATGTAATTTCTCCCCTTTTGTCATTAACAAAAAGAGGTGAAATAATGAGCAAATAATTTCAAGATACATAAACTCATCATGTGTCAAAATTTTCGTATTTGTACAAAATATATATTGATTAAATGTTTAGTGTTTTATTGCTCCTCCTTAGTAAAATAGGATAAAAATATAATTTTCTCATAAAAATTTTTCTTCCATTTTGTGAATAAGAAAGAAGAAGAAACAATAGAGGGGAGTAAAAAAAAAATCATAAAATAGGGCTCAATTTTATAGATGTAGATTCTAAAATCTAAGAAAATTAAGAACTACCCATGTAATTTAATTTATCTTATATAGATTTTAAACAACAATAGCAAATGATGCATTTTGATGGTTTAGCATTCAAAGCTCTCTTCTAATAAAGTCAAATTGCTCTTCATTTAATAACTTAGTGAAAATGTCTGCTAATTGATGCTTAGTATCAACCAAAGATATATTATGATTATTCACATGATCTCTATAAAGTGATGTCTAATATCAATATATTTAGTTCTTGAGTATTGAACAAGATTTTTAGTTAAACATATAACACTTGTATTGTCACATTTGACAGAGATATTTTTCAAATAAATTCTATAATCTTCTAATGTGTTTTTCATCCATATAATTTAGGCACAACATGCACTAGCTTCAATATATTCGGCCTTAGCTGTAGATAAGATAACCAAATTTTGTTTATTAGAAGGCCAAGAAATAAGAGCATGCCCTAAAAATTAACATCTCCCGATAGTCCTTTTCATATCTATTATACACCCTCCAAAATCTGTATCTGCATAAATAAGTAAATCAAAATTTTTAGATTTTAGATACCATAAACTTAAGTTAGAGGTTCCTTTTAAATATCTAAATATTTGTTTAACTATTTAGAGGTGAGAAAGTTTAAGATTAGATTGAAATCTTGTACATAATCCAACACCAAATATTATATCTGGTCTAGTAGCAGTTAAATATAACAAGCTACCTATCATTCCTCTATATGTTCTTTGATCAAAATTTTTTCACTCATTATCTAAGTCTAATTTTGTAGAAGTGCTCATACGTGTGTTTATAGCTTTAGCATTTTTCATATTAAAATATTTTAACAAGTCTAAGATATATTTTGTTTGACTAATAAAGATACTATCATTTAATTATTTTATTTACAATCCTAAGAAAAAAGTGAACTCACTCGTTAGGCTCACCTCAAATTTTAGGCTCATACTTTTGATAAAAGATTCACATAAGGATTCATTTATTGAACTGAAAATTATATCATCAACACAAATTTGAATAATAAAAAATTATTTTTAAAATTATTAAAAAATATGATATAAACCTTACCTTTTAAAAAATTATTCGAAATAATGAAAGAGCTAGGTCTTCCAAACCAAGCTCTAGGGGCATGTTTTAATCTATAAAGAGCTTTAGAAAATCTGAAAACATGATTTGAAAAAAGATTATTTTCAAAAATAGGGGATTGTTCAACATACACCAATTTGGAAATAAAATCATTAAGAAAAATACTTTTAACATCCATTTGAAATAATTTAAAATATTTAAAAGATGCAAAGGCAAGGACATCTTTTATGGCTTCAAGTCTAGCCACTAGAGCAAAAGTTTCTTCAATCCTTTGTTTTTCGTTGAAACTTTTGATCACTAATCTAGCCTCGTTTCTAATCATGATAGTATTTTTATTTTACTTATTTCTAAAGACTCATTTAGTGCCAATTATCAAACGGTAACTAGGTCTGGGAACAAACTCTTATACATCATTTATCTCAAATTGATTTACCTCATGTATTGCAATAACCCAAAAGTCATCTCTTAAGGCTTCATCCATACATTTTGGTTTAACTTGAGAAATAAATGTAACATTAGCACAAAAATTTTTAAAAGAAGGATGAGTTTGAACATCTATTGATGTAATATCTTATTATAAGCTCCTTATGATTAGCATTTACATACTTTCATTTCTTAGGTAAAGATTTGAAAGTAGATTCATCCAAGTTGCTATTAGAAGGATTATCATTTAAATTTAAAGAACTTAAATCAAATTCTTTATTAAAATTAATTTTTTTAAGTTCAAAAATCTTATTGAAAACAACATGAATAGATTCTTCAATTATTAAAGTTCTTTTATTAAATACATGATAATATTTTAAAATAGAGGAATAGCCAAGAAAAATGTCTTCATCAGATTTTGCATCAAATTTTCCTAAGATATCATTTTTCATTCAAAATAAAACATTTGCAACTAAAAACCTTAAAATATGAAATATTGGGTTTTTTTATTATTCCATAATTCATAAGAAGTTTTAGAGAGTAATGGTATTACAAAAACCCTATTCATAACATATCATACCGTGTTAATGGCTTCGACCCAAAAATAATTGGTGTAGGCTATAGTCATTCAACATGGTTCTAGCCATTTCTTATAAGCTCCTATTTTTTTCTTTCTACTACTCTATTTTGTTATGAATTTTTAGGAGTAGAAAATTTATGAATATGCTCATTTGATTCACAAAAATTTTAAGACTCGTTGTTTTGAAGTTCACCACCATGATCACTATGTATCGATGAAATCATAAAATATTTTTATTTTGATTAATTTTATAAAATTTTAAAAAAATATTTAAAAGAATCACTTTTATGTGCTAAGAAATAAGTCAAAGTATACTATAATCATCTACAATGGCAAATGCATACTTGCTACCTCCTAAACTTATAATATTAATTGGTCTAAATAAATCCATATGAATCAATTGTAGTAGCCTAGAGGTGCTTATTTGATTTTTGACTTATAACTACTTTTTGTTTACTTTCATAGTTGGCAAGTATCACATATTTTATCCTTAACAAACTTAAAGCTAGATAATCCTCTTACTAAATCTTTAATTGAGATTTGGTTTAGCAGTTTCAGGCTAGCATCACCAGTCTCCTATGCCAAAACCAAGCATCATTATTGAAAGCCGAAAAGCATGTTTCATCATAAAACTTTTCAATATCAATAGTATATATATTATTGTTTCTTAAGGCAATCAAAGATTTATTTTTATATGGCATTTCAATTATACAAGCATTATGTTCAAATTTAATAATATACCCTTTATCATATAATTGGTTAATAATAAGTAGATTATGTTTCAAACAATCAACTAATAGCATATCTTCAATCAAAATATTTGAGATGTTACCTATGGTTCTTTTTCCAATGATTTTACCTTTGTTGTTGTCTCCGAAGGTGAAAACTCTTTCATCTAGGCTAGTGAGCTTAGAAAAATATGTTGGATCTTCATTCATTTGCCTTGAGCATCCATTATAAATATATCCTTTTGTGCTCCTAGCTTTAATTTGGAGATAAACCTATAAGAAAGATGGTTTTAATTTAGGTACATATTTTACTTTAGGTCCCTCATGAATAGCTTTATCTAATTTATCTAAAGGTTTTTGATTGTTTATGGTTCCTTTAAGAACCCAAATTAATTTATATGGACTATAATTTCTAAATAAATATTTGTAAACTATATGTCCTAAAAGTTACATATAATTTTTTATGACAAGTTTAGAATGGATCATTTGACAAAGATAGTTGACTTTTGTTGAGTATTACCAACAAAGCCTATACATTCTTTCCTATGAATATGATCTTTATTTATAAGGATTATGTTTAAGAATTTATTTTTTATTTTAAATTTTTTTAATGTTTGTTTTAATACAATATATTTTTTTCTAAGTTCATCTAAAGTTTCACATTTAGTGCATGAACTATGTAATGATGATGCTACATGTATTTCTTCAAATTTACTAACTCTTTCTTAGGTAATTTATAAGACTTGCTAATTTTTCTAAATTCATTAAAAAGCTCATAAAATAATTCAATAATTCAGCAAAGGGGATATTAGAAGACTCACTTACCTCATCATGGATGGCCATGAGAGTATAGTTAGCAACTTCTTCTTTGATATGGTCTTATTCATCTAATGAGCTTATGTCATCCCAAGTTGCCGAAAGAGCCTTCTTTTGGTGTGAAGCCTTTTTCTTTATTGAGGATACTTATTTTTTAATGTCCTGACTTCTTACATTCAAAACATATAATATTGTCTCTTTTTAATTCATTTTTATTCTTATGATTTTTATTTTTTCATAATTTTTTTAATTTTTCTAGTTAATAGTACAATGTCATTATCATCATCACTCGAGATTTCACACAAGGAGCCATATATAATTTTTAGTATCAAATCCCAAAAAAGGGGTTCTTCAATTTCATTATGAGCTTTACAGGTCAATTCATAAGTCATAAAAGATCTAATAAGTTCTTCAAGAGAAAATTTAATTAGATCTTTAGCCTCTTAAATTATAATTATTTAGGATCCCAAATTTTTTAAAGAGATTTTAATATTTTACTAACAAGTTCAAAATTAGAAAAATATTTACTGTGAACAGGGTGTATATGTATCCAATGGTCTCACTTGGTTTCATTTGAAACAATTCATAACTTTGAACCAAAATATTAATCTTAGACTCTTTAACTCTACTTATTCCATCGTATGTAATTTCAAGTGTATGTCAAATATCATAAGTAGTTTTACAAATAGAAACCCGATTAAATTCATTCTTATCAAGTGTATAAAATAAAATATTCATTATTTAACTAAAAAATCTTCTTTTCAATCATTTCATTCGTTCATTAGTCTCGAAAACTTTTTAAAATCATTTTCAACTATGTGCCATAAATCAAAATTCATAGAAATAAAGAAATATGTATTATTATTTTTCAATATATGTAATCCGTCCCATTGAACATGGGAAGATGTGTAATAGAATATCCCTCGTTCATACCAAATGAAATCATTTACTCACTTGGGTGTTTAGTCCAATGAGTCTCACTTTAATACCAATTGTTAGGATCAATTGGCACTGGAGGGGCATGAATTAGTGTAAGTATAAAAATAATAGATTTTAAAAACTTGCTTAAAGGAAAGAAGAAATCACAAGTGTTTCTTGGACTTCGTTGATAGCGAATAAGCAAACGATTTAAAACAAAGTCAAAATATGATGCTCGTCTTTCTTTAAACTAATTAGAACAATTAAATACAATAAAAAAGACAAGAGTAGAAAAGCTCATAAATTTATAGTAGTTTAACCATAACTTGGCCTATGTCCACTTCCCGAGTCCTCTTTATTGAGGTACACCTGTGTCCACTACTGATCTTATTCAAGTGAAAACTAAACCCTTATACTTCCCACTCTCCTTTTCATAGGCTCATAAAAGGAACCTTATAAGTTTTACACTTTCAACTTATAAGAGAGAACTTTAAAAAGATTACAATACTTTTGCTCACTCCCTTACCCCCTTTTTTTTTCTTATACACTTTTAGCACACTATTTTTCTCATAATTCTAGTCCAATTTCTTGTAATCAATGTAAGAAGACTTGGGGTATTTATAGACCCTAATTGGCTTCAGAAAGTAGAGCAAAAAATTCAAACGTATCCAAAAAAAATCTGGGTATGGGCGGTACAATCGCTGATGCCAGTGGTACTACCACCAAAAGCTACCCAGAAAATAAGATGATGGTGGTACAACCATCGACCTAAAAAGTATAATTGTTGACTTGGGCAGTATAACTGTCAGGAATATCATAAAAGTGTTTCCTTCACTTTTCTATTCCTTTGTACCTTAAGTTAACCCCTTTCCAAGTCAACCAAATGAGCTCAACCTTAGCTCAATCTAAACCTAAATATGGATCTGGTTGACCTCTCTTGAGTTAATTTTAATTCCTTCTAAGTCTAACTCAAGTTAGACTCAAACATAACTATGACTCACTTGATTATAACCATACATAACCATTAAGTTTAAAAATGACCTAACTCCTAATAATCTGATAACATCTGATAATCTTTCGATGAGTCTTACAGTTTTCTTTTGGTGATCTCCCGACGTGTTCACAGCGAGCTTCCCGATTCCTTTGGCGAACTCCTAGCGAACTCCCGACAAGCTCTCACTATATCGTCCGAACCTTGGCCCGATGCCTAAACTTTATTCTGGCACAACATACCATTGTAATTCCTTTTCTCTATCATAGTTAGTCCTGCATTTCTTTCTCTAACACACATGTTAGATTATCAAACCATTATTTGGTAATCAGGGGATCACGCCCGAGCAATGTTAGTAATCAAGGGCTGAAAGCCTTGTGAAGAGGCTGATAGCCCTTGAGATTGATTAAGATCACACCCGAGTGATGCTAGTGGTCAAGGGTTGAAAGCCCTTGAGGTCAATCGGGATGACGCCTGAGCGATGTTGATAATCATGAGCTGAAAGCCTTGTGAGAGGGCTGAAAGCCCTTAAAATCGGTCGAGATCATACTTAATCAATGCTAGTAGTTAGGGACTGAAAGCCCATAAGATCGGTCTGAATCATGCCCGAGCAATGTTAGTAATCAGGGACTGAAAGCCATTGAGATCGGTCGGGTTCACACCTAAGCAATATTTGAGACACTATTGGGGGTTAGTGAGCTACCCAACCCTACTTGGTTTGCCCTAGTTGAGAAGGTTGCCAGTGGCCTTGAGATAGTTGCATCTAGCCTGAGCAAGGCCTTTGGAAGGTGGTGGAGGATGGCCTAAGGCCTTCTAGCTGACATTTCTGTTGTGGGGAAGAGGATGAGGGTAGGGTTCCTCAAACTTGGACTAGGAATATACATGCAGGCGACTCGGTCGGGGTGTTTTCCCGGGTCCGCATATGATGTTGGGCGCTTAAGCAACACAGGGCCTCCTTCTAACGCTAAAAGAATATTATACATTTTACGTACAAAGTTCAGGTGTTACCTCGGCTTGGTATGCTCGCATGCACATAGACGCTCAGAGATTCTTCATTGGTGCCCAAGGGATATGCTGGCTCCTTGGGACATCAATTAGTAGATCGAGACCCAGGCAGTTGCCTCATGTTGGAGTTAACTTATAGTCCTTGGTGGAGCTGTAACTGCTCAGAGTTTGTTGTGATGTTTCGTAGGGAGTTGCTTATCCTTGGTAGGAGGACCTTATTTGGTTGGCCTCCATGGGCAAAACTTCCCTCTTTGTGGGTGCATCCTTTCCCTCCTCAGTTGGATCTATGGTCGTCAATGCCTACACTAATGCCTTAGTCGGGCGACAGGGGTGTCTCAACTCGGCCCCTTCGATGATCAAGTTAGTGATGAGAAGTGAAGTATTGGAGTGTAGGTTGCATGGGTTCGAATGCCCCCCACTCCCTCCTTTTACTATTTACCTAGGTGCCTTTTATACTACTTGTGGGAAGAAGGAAGAAGAGTTTGTACGAGGTTGTTTAATGCATGCGGGCGCTGGTTCAAAGCTATACACTATCGTGCTTCTCAGACGAGGAGCAAGCCATTGATTTATTTATTGATAATGTTGACTTGAGGTCATTGAGTGGTGGACCGGGGTAGCGCTCCTTCCTGAAACCTGGGTCCGAGCCAAGTTAGATGTGTCTACTTGGCTTTCGTCGAGACTGATGCAGAGGGAGGTCGATGTTTGATAGGATAAAATATGCCCTATCAAGTGATATAGGTTTTGATTGGATTGCATGTGCTAAGAATCTAAATTGATTAAAAATAGTAATCATATTACATTCTAAGGGAAGAAAAAGCGCATGCATCTAGTGATTCATTCATTTCATGTATAAGGGTGATAAATCAATATAGCTATTGTAGAGGGAATAATATAGTTTTTAATAAAAAAATATTTAGTTGATTAATACATTGTTATATAAATGATAGATCTCATATTTGAATCCACGTGTCAATGACATATAAAATAATCAAGTCAGTTGACTCTTGACCATTTTGTTGACTCCACTAGCGTGAGTTCCATCCTCCTTTGCTTCCATGTCAATGCTCCCAAAATAAAAAGCCAATCCTTCCGGGTGCAAAAGATTGTGATGCCCAGTGAGGGAGCTCAGGATCTAATGCTGCTCATGTTACGTCCTTCCTCTCATTGCGTGCTCGGCTTGGGCTTTCCATCCTGTATTCTGTCATCATCAAGTTGAGCTCTGAGCTGCTGCGTTGCTGCCTCGGTGGCGTCGTCGTCGTCATCGATGGCGGACGTGTCGGCCGCCGCGTCGTCGTGAAGCGCACGCCGCCTCCCCCGTTTGCTTCCGCTGTGGTTTTCCTGCCTCCCCCACCCCTTCCCCGTCGCTTTCCCTTCTGTGGCCTCCACCACCGATGTCAGCTATCCACCTTCGCTTTCGTCCCCTCCCCCATCTTGAAGCAGCGGGTACGTCCTCCGCGTTCCCCGAAATGCCCCTGCACATACTACTATTGTGGGATAGAGAGAGAGAGAGAGAGAGAGAGAGAGAGAGTTGGAAAGATGAGAAAAATATATGTTCGTGAACGGACTACATGAAACCGACCTTACGTATCTATGTTCCATTCAACTTGTCACGAGACTAAATGAAACATGTTGACAAGTTTCTTGGAGATTAAATCCAATCTCAAATGTACTTATCATTAACAAACACCATGTTATGAACGATTAAACACAAGTTGTTAAATATATTTATATGCAATGTTAAATGTGTTTGATTACTAATGAATACCACTCCATGATATATTGGCATAACTTATTGATGATATATTAATCTAATCCTGTGTACTTACCTCCCAATCCATTTTTTATGTAAGATTGAACAATATGTCTCAACAAACTTGTATTAGTCATCTAAGGCTGACCATTAAATGTGTCCTGAATTGATAATTACTTTTGAAATTTTTTAACAATAAGATCGCTTGAAGAATAAGGCTACAAAGTTTAAAAATAAATCTTAATATTCAATCTATCTTACGGAGATGAAATATAGTTTGAGTGGTCTCCTAGTCTTCTCTATTATATTTAGAGAATTTTAGATGAAAAAATTATAAAATTTATGTGAGAGGATATACGAGAGATTTCGAGCTTCAAATTAAGTTTATACAAGTGTGTTTTATTCCTTGTATTTGATTATTTTCTTATAGCAATTTTTTTTCCTCTATTGATATAGGTAAGGAATGTCATACCAAATAACTCCTAGGGTAATTTTTGTAGTTAGTAGTTGATTGTTGATCCTTTATAATTCTTTTTCCCAACAAAACTATACTTACTACAACATAAATAATAATGTGAATACTTAAGTGGAAGTTATTGTATGAAAATTTTAATTTTTTCTTAGTTTATAAAAATTGTTATAGAACATCTTAATGTTTTCGACTCAAATCTTACCTTTATCATTTATTTTTTACAAAAAATAATAATAATATTTCTTTCGTCCCTCTATATATGTCTCTTGCTATTCTTGGATCACAAGAGTCTCTCTATTTATTTATAGCGAGAGAATAGTGACGATAAGATTAGAGAGATATTATTATAATAAAAAAGTAGAAATCAACGATTGAGAATAAGATCATCGACAAAATAAATAGGTAGTTGATAGGATAGATAATGGGCCGAGTTGATCATCATGGGCCACGCTAGCCCCTAGAGCCAGCTCGTCAGACAACATCATCCAGTGGCCTAGGACAGATGGCATAGCCTCGACCGACGTGGCACAGTGTCGGTCGAGCTACCATAGTGTCATCCGATTTAGCACAATGTCGGTCGACTTGTCACAGCAACATGCTCAAGACCTGGAGAGCGACGTCGTCTAACACCAACCCATTGACCGAGGCCTTGAGACTCAACAGTGTCGTACCCCTGGTTTAGCCCAGGATGTTATCGGCGTTAAGGGCCGGGGTACGACTGTCTCTCGCCCGACGAGTATAAAAGCTATCCTTGAGAATGGCTCCAGGGGCTTTCTTGCTTTCTCTCGGACTCTCTATATACATGCTAAGCTCTTTGAATCACACCGATCGGGGCACTAACTTGATCGTCGGAGGGACCACATCGGGCGCCCCCACCTTGACGAGGCCTTTGTGTAGGACTCCTTAGCAGACCCTAAGAAAGGAGGAGATACGATGTATTCTTAAGCAAGCCCGACTGACTCTCTCTAGGATTCCCAGCCTCTTCTCGATTGACGAGGGCGAGCTTATGCACGCGGGCTGAATCGAGTTGTGTTGACTTTGTGGTCACGACATAAAGTCCAGCAACATTTTTGGTATTAGAAGGAGGGCCCGATATCGCAGGAGCACCTGCAGAACAATACGAATGAAGAGCACCTCGGGGAGGAGGGCGCTATCGCCCCACAAGCACTCGACATTAAGGGCTCAAGCTTATTTCCTCCCCCCAAGGAAGAAAACCCGCCCGCCCTTACTCCGAATCGCTATTGGATGTTGTTTAACGACCCGGGGTTCTCTCCCCCATATTGAACCCTGGGCTACCTATTGTCACTGTCGAAGCTTTCCTTGGCCTCACCCACTAAGTGCAAGTATTAGCCGGGATGATGTAGGTAATTATCTCGCATATTCCCTAGGTAGTGCACCCGTCGATGCTCCCACAGTCGATGCCCCAAACAGTGGCCCGACATGCTCATACCTCGGGAGGATCCACTCCCATCATGACTTGATACCGAAGGACAATGCTTCCCCTGAGATCAAGAACCCCAGAACCCATAGTTGGACTCCCGACGCATGATCTGAAAGCCTTCACCCCTAGTCTTCCTGAGTCAGATACTCTCTCTTCTGACATAGCAAACTCCCTCTGTGCATAGTTGCGCTAGGTAAACCGGCGACTAAACGAGATCCAGAAAAAAGTTTGTCAAGGGAGGAGCTCGGGGAAAGCTCCAAGGGTGACTCACCCTTCACACAAAAAATTCAAGACAAACCAGTCCCTCGATTTTCAACTCCCGACACTTGAAGCCTACAATGGTAGCTCGGACCTTGCAAAGCATGTTGTAGCCTTCTAAGCTCAAATGGCCCTCTATGATACCTCGAACGCATTGATATGCAGAGCTTTCCTAATGATCCTATGGGGTTTAGCTTAGATGTGATATAGCCATCGCCTCCTTCGACCAACTCGTCAAGGAGTTCGAGTTGAACTTCTGGCCAGCACCTGACCGAAGCCTACCATCGCATCGCTCTTTGGCTTAAGCTAGAAAAATGATGAACCCCTGGCTCAGTTTGTCATGTGCTTCGCAATGGAAATATGAGGGATTCCCGATGCACACCCCTCACTGGTAATCCAAGCCTTTCTGATGGATCTGTGACCCTCAAGGTTTTTCTGGTTGCTAGTTGAGTGCTCGCCCGCAATAGTCCCCAAAATGTTATAGAGGGTGAATGAATACATCATCATCGAGACCTTGGTGGCCAAGAAACGCGAGGACCATAATCATCCCCACGTAAAGCAATCCCAAGGAAAGCTCTCAGGACCCCTAAGGAGGAGACTAGGCAAGCTTGAAATACCAACTCTGAGGCTGTCACCAGCACCTCTTAATACCCAGGCTGAAATCTTCCTCCACATCTACTAAAAAGGGCTTCTTAGGAACCCCAATCTGATGAAACACGTCCAAGGCATAGGACAAAATGAGGTACTATTGTTCCCATCATGATTACAAGCATGACATTGAGGAGTGTCACAATCTTAAGAACCAGATCGAGGATCTCATTCACTAAGGGCATCTCGGGTATTACATCTAAGAGCCACATCAGGCCTCGGATGGCCGCTACAGTAGAAACCCCTCATCTCGCCCCAAAGGGCCAATAGAGAAGCAAATTGATGTCATTGTCGATGGACCCACTTCTAGGGGAGATAACTCTTCTACCTGGAAGGTGTACGCTTGGGTAGCGGTGGAGAAGAGGCCAAGACACTAGTGAGACCCCGAGATCACCTTTAGGTCGGGGGAGGAAGAATACCCTGACCATGATGATGCCTTAGGGATCTCGGCACGAATCGCAAATGCTAGGGTCCAGAGGATTATGGTCGACACAGGGAGTTTGGTCAATATTCTATACCTCGTTGCTTTTTAGAAACTAGTTTTAACTGATAGGGACCTTGTCTTTATGACTTCTACCTTAATAGGATTCACCGGAGACTCCATCTCCCCACTTGGCACCACCACCATCTCGGTAATGGTCATAGAAGAGTCAAGGTTGAAGATCTTGATGGTCTTATTTGTGGTGGTCAAGCTACCCTCCGCTTACAATGCAATCATCTATAACCCAACCCTCAACAAGTGGAGGGCGATCGTTTCAACATACTATCAAATCATGAAGTTCCCGACCAGGTCCGGGATCGGTGAAGCAAGGAGCAATCTTTAAGAATCTAGGTAATTCTACTTAACATCGATAACCCTGCCTAAAAGGGGAAGATCGGAAGCGCTAATGACCGATCCTTAGGAGCTCACAAAGCCACGCCATGTCCCGAGCCTATGAAGCAGGTGTTGGAGGTTCCCCTTAACCCAAAACACCTGGACAATGTTGTAAAGGTTGGTTCGGTGCTCCCTGAAAGCCAACAAATCTAGCTTGTGCAATTCCTGGAACAGAACTCCAATGTCTTCGCATGGTCCCTAGGGATATTCTTGGAATCAACCCAGAAGTGGCACATCGCCATCTCAACATAGCGCCTGGAGTGCGACCGATGAAATAGAAGCCACGGATGTTTGCTCCCAACTGACAGAGGGCCATTGAAGATGAAGTGGATCAGTTGCTAGACACAGGTTTCATTACAGAGGTCAAATTCTCAACTTGGTTATCCAATGTTGTACTAGTTACAAAAAACTAATGGAAGTGAGCGCATGTGTATTGATTATATCAACCTCAATTGGGCATATTTAAAAGATTGTTACCTACTCTCGAGGATTTATCAATTAGTGGATGCCCCCTCTGGCCACGAGCTACTTTCGTTCATGGATGCATTCTCAAGCTACAAACAAATCCAAGTGGCTCTGAAAGATTGGGAAACCATGGCTTTCATCACCCACCGAGGCAATACTGCTACGAGGCAATGTCGTTCGAACTCAAAAATACCGGAGCCACCTACTAGTGAATGGTCAATCATATGTTCAAGGACCATATCGGGATAAATATGGAAGTCTAGGTCGACGACATTATCGTCAAAAGCAAGTTCGGTTGCACCCACCTTTCAGACCTTGTCGAGACATTCCAAACACTAAAAAAGTATAAGATAAAGCTTAACCCTGCTAAATATGTATTCAGAGTATCCTCAGGAAAGTTTCTCGGCTTCATCAGACACCAATATGAAATTGACACAAATCCCAAGAAAGTAGGGTTGATTATGGGGATGCAATCACCTCAGAACATCAAGGAAGTCCAACAGCTTACGAGGAGGCTGGCCGTGTTGATTCAGTTCATCTCCCGAGCGAGCAATAAGAGCCTACCTTTTCTCTGAGCCCTAAAGCATGCCAATTTCAATTGGGTGTGAGGAAGCTTTCCAGCAACTCAAGTCTCATCTCACATGGCTCTCGTAACTTGCCTCAGTCACTTTAAGAGAGTCCCTCGGGTTGTATCTCGTGGCATCTGAATATGCATTCAACTTTATCCTAGTCAAGCTTGATGGGGAAAAGCAATAGCCAGTGTACTACTCCGGTCATATATTGAATGGTCCCAAGGAATGCTACCCACCAATCTGTTGAATCTCATATTTTGATGTTGAAATCAATTGATGGATTTTATGATCTAACTTGTGTGCTAAAAAAAATGATGTAGGATTAACTGTGATAGTAAAGGGCAGTACAATCAGATGTTGGGTTGGAGTCAAGTTCGAGCATTAGGCCGAGGTTTGGATGACGCAATGGGAGCTCGCCGAGAGTTTGCGGAGGTTGGCCGAGGTTCGGACGATGTTGTCAGGAGCTCACCGAGAACTCACTAGAAGTTTGCCAGGAGTTTGCCGATAGGTTGTCGAGAGCTCATCGAGTATTCATCAGAAGAATGATGGAAGTTCGTTGGGAGTTTGCCGAAGGAAATCGAGAGCTCGTCGAGAACTCACCATAAGTTTACCGAGAAGTTCATCAACAGGTTTTCAGGAGCTCACCGGGTTCGTCGGAAGAATGCTAAGAGTTCACCGAAGGAAATCGAGAGTTCACCAGGGGTTCATCGAAAGGATGCCATGAGTTCATCGAGAGACGATCGGACAATGAAGATTGTGTGTTGAGGGTCGTAGTTAGCATCATAATCAGAGTTAATTTTTACTAACTCAATTAAGAGGCCATTGGGCCTTAATTGGGACTGATTTGGACTTATTATAAAAGTCATTTCAGTAACCCAAGGTCAGATGAGATATAGTCTTTAAAGACATAGTCTCCAAGATGATATAATCTTCGAAGGTGTGTCAGGCAGTTGAACCGTCTAGACACGGTCTCCCAGACTGTCAGATGGTTGAACCACCAAAATGCAATCTTCGAGACTAGCACTCAGGAACCTTTAAAATTTGACTTTTAGCTCCACTTTTGAAGCCATTTGGGGCCTATAAATACCCCACCCTTTCTTGCTAGTGAATGAGCAAGAATCAAGAGTGAAAAACTTGTGAAAATACTATTGTAATCCCTTGAGAGCTCCCCTTATTTCTTCTTGTATAGTTTTTGTTTAAGGGAGAGCTGAGAGAATTGTAAAAGTTATCTCCTGAATCTATAAAAGGAGAATAGAGCTGTCAGAGGGGTGTTTGATCTTTGCCTATTGAAACAGATTAGGAGTGGAAGTCGGTGGCCTCAAGTAAAGAGGAATCGGGAGTAGACATAGGTCAAGGGGACCGAACCACTATAAAATTAGTTTGCTTCATCTTCTTTGCTCTTTACGTTCATTGCTTAATTGTCTACCACCTTTGATTGCACTCTTATAAATATCTCTATGCTTAAACGCATCTCTATGATTAAATATTTTTCTGATATGATTTTTATTGAGTGACTTTCTATCACATGTCCTCCTATATTCAATGGGAGATACTACACATCTTGAAAAATTCGAATGCGCATATTTCGATAGATTTTAATTTGTAGTTTATTGTTGAAAAAAGTTTTCAAAAGTCATCCAATCCAATAAATAATTGGAATGATTATGAAAAATAAATATTTTGTTTAAATACCAGGTTATGAATGCCTTATATTGTGCTCTCAATAAAAATGAATTTGATCAGATTTCCTCTTGTGATTTGGCTTTTGAGATTTGGGATACATTAGAATTAACACATGAAATCACACTGTATCTAAATGAATCATTAAACAAAATATCTTATAAAAATGAACAAGAAGAATACCTTCATAAGAGTAAGAAAAAATTGACATTGAGAACCCAAAAACACCTTCCAAAGGACAGGAAGGAATTGGAACTAAAGAGAACACATGACTCCTCGAATGAAATCTCGAGCGATGTGAACTTTGAATATTTGACAAATGAACCGGATAAATTAATCAACATAAACTATAAAAATGATTTAAAGATGGACAAAATTTCTTATTATGAACACAAGAAGCCGAGGCGCTCTAAAGATGAAGAACACAATCAGGAAGAAGTGGAAGATCACGTGCTCGTGGCCAACCACGATGAGGTAAGTAACCCACCCGAAAGCTCTTTTACTTTTAATAAGTTATTACTTTCTTTTCATGAGCTTTATGATGAATTTAGAAAGATTAGCAAATCCTATAAATTACTTAAGTTAAAGCATGCATCATTAGTTAGTAAACTTGATGAAATGCATGAAGTAGCACTATCACATAATATATGCACCAAACATGAAAACTTGCATGATACTTTACCATTACATAATTTTTGCTCTAAATGTGAAACACTAGATAGTATTAAAGAATAAAATATCATGCTTAAGACTACATTAAAAAAATTTAAAATTAGGAATAAATCCTTAAATATGATCCTTGTCAATAATGGTCATATTAATAGAAGAAATGACATAGATTTTGTTGGTAACATTCAATAAAAGCTAACTATTAAAGGACCTACCTTAAATTTATCATCAAAAATTAAATATAATTTTTACGGTAGATTACGATATATGGCTTACAAATGTCCATTAAAAAACTATAGTTCTCACAAATTAGTTTGGATTCATAAAGGAACAACAAATAACCAAAAATCATTAGATAAGAAAGATAAATTTCTTTATATAGATCTCAATGTAAAACGGGTACCTAAATCTTTCTTATAGATTTGTCACCAAACTAAGGCTAGAAGTAAAATGGAATGATATTTTCTGGATGCTCAAGCCATTTGACTTGATATCTAATTTAATTATCAAGCTTCCTAGCTAAAATGTGAAAAATAAGAAAAATTATTTGAATTAAGATGTTTGAAGCTTAATAATCCTTGTTTCTATTATAACAAATACTTTTATTAAAATAGTTATCATTATATAATTAATTTTGATGATGCTTAGCTAGAACATATAAGTATGAAAATGAACTAGAACTAAAGATCCATAGTTATTGAAAAATATGTTAAAATTTACATAAATGAGATTTTGATGATGATTGAATAATAAGTTTAACATTTGGAAAGGCTATTGTTAAATGACCTAAATGCTATGAATGATTGATGGTTGAATAGTTGTATGATTTGAACGTTATATTAGATAGATTTGAAATAAATAAAAATTTTTGAAATGATGTTGTCTAACTGCTTGCACTATGTGTAAAGAGTTAGACTCATTAACATGTTGGAATTGAGATTAGTTGAATTTTTGCTTAGAAGATGTTTTAAATGGATATTATGGGTTGTATAATTAAAATGGATATTATTGAATGATAAAATATGGGTTGTATGATTAAATGGATATTATTAAATGGATATTATTGAATGATAAAATATGGGTTGTATGATTAAATGGATATTATTAAATGGATATTATTGAATGATAAAATTTGAGCATAGAACATTATAAAAAGGAAAGAAAAATCATACTTCATTGTCTAGTATTTTTGAAAATTAAAAATACATTTAATGAGAATGAAATGAGCATGGTAACTTACTCTAAAAATCATTGGAATTCAAATAAATTTAAGTTTTTGTTTGAAAATGTTTTATGATTCCTTTTGGAAATGATACTTGATTTTCAGTTTTAAAAGGTTAAAAATGATCTTCAGTTTTAAAAGGTTAAAAATGTTTTACTTATTCTTCTTAGATGAAACTATAATTTAAATGACAATCAATGCATTGATTTGGCATAAAAGGTGAAGGAATTTTGTATAAAACAAATCACATGGATTGAAATAACTAACAAGAGGAAAAGTTTTTCTTTAAAAATTTCTCAATCAAGTTTTTAGTAAGAGATAAAGTATTATGATTATTGTTGAATATCTTGAACTATAAAAGTGATTTTGATAATTGAAATTTGAATGAGATTTCTTTTTGATCAAATCATGAACTTTCTCATGATTTTTAACTTGAGGCATCTTATATGGGAATCAATTTTTTTTACTTTTATAATTTTCTTTTTACCAAAGAGGAGACTTATGATTTTATAACTTGATATTTTCATTAATAACTATGATCTTGATAACTTAAAATTTTTTATATATAAATAAAAAAAAAATTTCTTTTCTCATGTGCAACTTAACATAAAAAAGGTCTTATCATGATCTTGACATCTTGAAAATCATAATTTGAGAACTTTATATAAATTAAGATTGTTCACTAGGACTTTTTTATTTCATTAAAAAAACTATCTATATGAAACAAGATCATTCTTATTATTTGATCTTATAGTTTTTTTTTTTACCTAAAAGGAAACCTGTTAAATTAAATTATATATTTTGGTATTCATAATTTGATATGAATATTCTTCATAATATGATTCATTTATGACTTCCTTATATTCATGTATGATATATTACCAAATTAATATTTCTAAATTTATGATGAGTTAAAAATTGAATGATTTTTTTTAAACTTCTCGTTGACTTCTTCACTTTACTTATCCTTTATGAAAATTATCTTTAACCTCTATGATTATTTCTTTTTAATAAAAAAAGATTTATGATCTTAACAACTATAATTTGATATTTTTAATCAAGATCATTCTTTCATTTTATTAAGAAGAATTATTTGAATGAATTATATATATTAATATTTACCTTAAATGAATCAAGATTATTTACTCTCGTAGGACTAAATTTTCATTATTTACAATGACCAAAGGGGAGATAAAATTGCTATCTTGCAATAAAATCATTAAATGAGGAACAATTTGCTTGAAGAAAATTAGATATAGAAAACCTTCTAAATGCATGATTTGCTATCATGACTATGAGGATTTCTTGATATTTACATGAGATGATATGAGTAACTCTTATATTTTTCTCAGATTTCTCAACTTTTTGAGCTATCCTTTGAAATTATTTCACTTGATTCTTTCTTCTTGACATTACAAAAGAAAAAAAAATGTAAGTTAAAAATTCTCTTGTGATAAGACTCATGAGGTGTCTTTCAATATTTTAATTTTTGGATTTATGAATATTTTCAAATGTATCCCCCCTCTTAATAATTTATTTTATTTTGGGATATTTAATTTTTTGGATCTTTGACACCCCCTCCCCTTCTTCTTCTATTTAATACGAAATAGATTACACTCTATTTTTTTTACTAAGGGGGAGAATGAACTAGATTTCTTTTTTTGTATAATGAATATTTATGATAAATATTTTGACATATGTATTGAATACTTAGTATTCATATGTGTGGTGAATATTTTTTCTTTTTCACAATAAGGAGAAACAGCATGATTGATGACATATGATAAATGTTGTGTTTAAAATTTTAATATATAATGAACATTTGTTTTGAATAATGTTTAGAAAAGTTATGTTGAATATTTCTCCTTTTTATGATAAAAGTGATAGAGATAGTATATTGATGACAAATGATAAATGGTATGTTTGAATATTTTTAATAAATATTCAAAAATAATAAATATTTAAATGATAGATATTTGTGATAAATGTTCAAATATGAATTGAGCATATCTCCTTTTTGTTGATGACAAAGGGGGAGAAATGATATAATTTTTGACATAAGAGAAGTATTCTGACATATTTAAAATAGTTGAAATGAATGCTATAACATAATTGATGACATAGTTATATTGTAAATATAATAATTAAAATTTTTATGTGATACCAACAAAATGAATTCTTTGAAAATTTTAGAATGTATGATATTATGAATGGTTCAATTATGAAAATACTATACTTGAATTAAAAAATGATATGTTCTTTTGAATTCAAGTTTGTTGTATTTATCCTATGGCAAATACATAGGGGGAGTTAAGGTTAACTCCGTCATCAACTGGTTATCATCATCAAAAGGGGGAGATTGTTGAATCTCATATCTTGATGATGAAATCAATTGATGGGTTTTATGATCTAACTTATGTGTTAAAGAAAATGATGCAGGCTTAACTATGACAGTAAAGGGCAGTATAATCAGATGTTGGACCTGAGTCAAGTTTGAGCATTGGGCCGAGGTTCCGACGACGCAATGAGAGCTCACCAGAGGTTGGTCGAGGTTCAAACGATGTTATCGAGAGCTCGCCGAGAACTCACCAGAAGTTTGCCAGAAAGTTCATCGGGAGTTCATCAACATGTTGTCGGGAGCTCACCGGGTGTTCGCCGGAAGAATGCTAGAAGTTCGTTGGGAGTTCGCCGAAGGAAATCGGGAGCTCTTCGAGAACTCACTAGAAGTTTACTGGGAAGTTTATCGGGAGTTCACTGGCAGGTTGTCAGGAGCTTGCCGAGAGTTCGCCAGAAGAATACTGGGAATTCGTTGGGAGTTTGTTGAAGGAAATCGAGAGGTCGCCAAGGGTTCATTGAAAAGATGACGGGACTTTTGTTTCCTGCTTTAATCCTAATAATTAGTATCAAAGTCATGTTTCTCTCTAATTAGTTTAAAATCTAAAAGAGATAGCTTGTGTTTGCAATTAAGAGGGACTTTCTATCACATGTCCTCCTATGTTCAATGGGACATACTATACATCTTGGAAAATTCGAATATATATCTTTTTGATTTTAATAGATTTTGATTTATAGTGTATTGTTGAAAAGATTTTCAAAAGTCATCCAATCTTAGTGCCACTTTAATCCTAACACAATCAAGAAGCTAACACTAGCTTTGGTCCTCACGGTAAGGAAGCTAAGGCCCTACCTCTAGGCACATCCCATCAAGGTGATCACTGGTCAACCTCTCTATCAAGGTCTCTCAAAATTCAATATGGCAGTTTGATTGCTCAATTGGATGGTCGAGCTCGGGGAGTTCAACCTCCAATAGGTCCCACGAACAGCGATCAAGGCCCAAGCGATCGTCAGCTTCATCTCAGAGTTCATATTTCCCGAATGCCCCTAAGTGCAGGTCACTTGGATGATGTATGTTGATGGATAGGCTAACATCGAGAGGGGGGAAGCAGGACTCATCTAGATAGGCCCTCCCGACTAGGTGTATGAGAACACACTCTGATTTGAGTTTAAAGCCACAAATAATGAAGCAGAATACAAAGCGCTGTTGTTCGGGTTTAGGTTGGTTACCAAGGATTCACCGATTCACAGCTAGTCACTAGGCAAATAGGTGGGGAGTACGAGGCCCGAGAAGAAACAATAATCAAGTACCTCATCGAGGCCCATCATCTCATCACTACATTCTGTTATTTCACTATCTCGAAAGTGCCTCGGACTGACAATGCATAGGCCAACCTGTTGGCACGATTATGTCAGGAAATCTATGATTAGCATCTTATGTACATTGAAAAACAAAAATAAAACCAAGATTTTTGAAGTTGAGTATTTGGCCATTATGCGATGATTGGTGTGTGAAAAATCTGTAAATCCGAAAACTACACAAATCATGAGATATGTGTTACATAGGGAGATCGTATGCCCCTAAAAATTTTCAGATTCGATAGAAAGGACAAAGAAGTGCTCATGTGCTCCTCTTTAGTAGTAATTCACACGACAGACATGGTAACAAGGCTCCTCAGTTGAAGATTCATTTATAGCTAATGGGTACAATACCCTTAGGTGTATCAACAAGGTTTTAAACCTTATTAGAGCACATGGAATCCATCTCAAAATTTATAGCTTCTTGTCACTTTCTAGAGTCTATACGTATAATAGCCTTCTCGTAGATTTGAGGATCAATATTCTGAGTGTCCTCTCTAATGATATATCTCAATATCTCTCAGGAGGATGTGACACTGCCATATATATGCAAAGCTGAAACTTATGAGTTAGGTACCTAAATAGATCTGATCTCCAGAATGGTGCCCGAGTTAGGTTATTTAACCTCATTCAACTCTATTATCCTCCTACTATCCTTACCAAGAATATGGTTCTTATCAAGGAATACTGCCCTATTGGCAGCAAATACCTTTTAGTCCTCGGGTTGATAGAAGTAATACCCACAAATCTTCTTGGGGTATCCCATGTACTTGCACTATTCCGTCCTTGATTCCAACTTATCAGGATTGTGTCTTTTAACATAGGCAAGGTAGCCTCAAATCTTAGCAACCTTAAAATCGGGCTTCTTCCATTTCTATATTTCATATGGTGTAGACACTACTGATTTAGATGGAACTTTGTTCAAAAACGATCTCTAGGGCATATTCCCAAAATGAGACGGGTAGGTCACCGAAACTCATCATAGACCGTATCATATCTAACAGTATGTGATTCCTCCTTTCTGAGACACAATTGAGCTAAGGTGTATAATGAGGTGTCCATTGAGATAGTATCCTATAGTTCTTGAGGAACTGGGTGAACTTTGTACTCAAATATTCTCCTCCTTGATCTAATCGAAGAGTCTTAATATTCTTTTCAATCTGGTTCTCTACTTCATTCTTATATTCTCTTGAATTTCTCAAAGATCTTAGACTTATATTTCATCAAGTACACATGTCCATACCTTGAGAAATTATTAGTAAATATAATGAAGTATGAGTAATCATTTATAGCTTGAGTCGACATAAGATCACATACATCACTATGTATGAGTTCCAATAACTCAGTGGCTCTCTTTCCAGTTCCACTAAAAGTAGAGTTGATCATCTTTTCCTGAAGGCAAGACTCGCAAGTTGTATATGACTCATAATCAAATGGATCTAGGAATGCATCCTTTAGCAACTTTTAAATATTTTCCTCATGGATATGACATAGCCTACAAATTTCATAGGTATGCACTGTTCACCTTATCTCTTTCCTCTTGGACATGCTTACATTCATAATATGTAGAGTAGTGTCTGGCATAAATAAACCATTATGCAATGTCCCTTTGATCATATCATCCTTTATAATTATACAATTATTGTTCTAAAAAACTAATAACCATTTAATGTCAAACATAAAATGAAAATAATATTTTTGATAATAGAAGGAAAAAATAACATACATTTAATGCAATAGTAGCTCCACCATATAGATGTAAAATGATCTCACTGACAGCACAGCGGTAACTCTTGGCCCGTTGCCCATCTTGAGATCTATTTCACCTTTGGTCAGTCTCCTAGGCCTTGTTAAGATCTGCAATGAATTACAGATATGGTAAGTACTTCCGGTATCCAATACCCATGTGTTATCATAAAAAATTAACAAATGGAGACTGATCATGAATGTACCTAAAGTTTCTCCAAGCTTCTATTTTGCCTTTTCTGCATGATACTCCTTGCAATTCCTCTTCCATTACCTGCTTTTCCTATAGTGCAAGCAATGACCTTTGTCTTTTACTATGTCTCTTTTGGCAACCTTTGTCTTATCCTGTTTGGCCTTGCCCTTCTTAAGGGACTTTCCAGCTTTTCTTTTCCTTTTAGTCTCACAAATCTAGAGAATTGATTTCTCCTTCTTGATGGTGGTCTTTGCTTCCCTCAATATATTAAGGAGATTAGGGAGAGTCACCTATGTTTATATTAAAATTTATAATAAATTGAGAAAAAGAACCTAGTAAGGACTGAAGTATAAGATCAACACACAAGTTATTATCTAGCACTATTCCTAGACCTGTGAGTTTCTCAATCCACTCTATCATCTTTAAGACATGGTTCTGAATTGATGTCTCCTCAATCATCCTAGCATGAAAGAGACTATTGGATATCTTATACTGTTAAGTCATTCCCTACTCCTCAAACAATTTGTGGAGATGCAAGTGTATGGATGTAGCATCCATGTTTTCATATTGTCTCTATAACTCTAGAGTCATAGAGGCTAATATGTAATATTGAGCAAGAGTGGAATCATTTATATACTTTACATATTGGGCAAACTCTTCTTGAGATGCTCCTTCCTTAGGCTGGGGTATTATTGTATCCAGGATATATATGATTTTCTCCGCTATAAGAACTATTCTAAGATTATAGAGCCAATTAGCAAAGTTTGGACTAGTGAGGTGATCGGCATCAAGTATGCCATGTAAGGAGTTTGTAGGCAACATGTTTCTGACAAACATGAGATGTAGCATAAATTAATAATATGCAGATTTTACAAAGAAAACAATCAAGATATAGACTTTTATCTTGACATGCTCCTGCTATTTTCTAGCGAGTGATGTGACACCCAAAAGGTAGGCAATTAGGTATGCAAGTCTTGCCAATCATAACTCCTTGTGATTCTCATCCTTTTCGATCTTCGAACTGCTATGGTCTCGAGAGATTCGACTAACCATGATATCCAGTAAGTCCACCGTTATTACAAGATGAGTTTGATTCGATAATATGCTCTTGAGGGACTCGACCAAGCAATACCATATCCTCAGGTTACTAGACACATTTCATGTCATAGGCAAGATCTCAAACCACGAGGATAGATGAGCCTCAAGGGACTCGATTAACTCAATGTATATCGTGATCTAATTTTTTTCTATAACGATGGAATGCCACGTGAGTCATCGTATATGTGTGCATTAATGCATCTTCATGCCTGTGATCATCCTTCTTATCTTTATCGGATCTATTGGCACCTTAGCACATCTTCATGCATCGTGATCGTCCAAATCAGCCTCAAATGTCCCACTAACCAGGCTTCTGTGTGCCTCTTCATGTAATTACAATATAATTATAGGCTCGTAGGCTCAAAGAATAATAACCAATTACACACATCACAATGTTCAAGATCATTTTCCCACATGATACATCACATGTATATATCATCATATAGGAGTACCAGATAAATAAAAATAATAGTTAATTAAATAATTTAATTAACTAATTTTTTTAAGTCTCGAGACATAATAGGAATTTTACGAATTATCAATGATATTTTGATAATTTAAAAAATGATATGCCTCGAAATTTCTTAAGAGACAAAATCGTTCTTTTCCCTAAAAAATGATTTAATCCCTTCATGCTCGCCGCCTTCCTTTGCGGCACCACCTCTACGTGGCAAAGGCAATCACAAATTATGATGTTGCCCGTACGTGCCAGGCAGTACTGCCTCTGTAGGCGGCACCGCCTCGAGTAGAGGCGGTTGCTTGCGTAGGCGTGTGAGTCGCTTGCTTGGTTGGGCGGTTGCCGTAGACTATCGTGGCACCTGGCTACCCTGTGCAGCCAACCTAGCTGCGGTCAGCAATCATGCAAGCCTCCTATTTGCCTACGCGACTCAACCACTCAGCTAGGCTGTTGGCCGCCCTGTAGGCAGTTGTGGCTGCACGTGTAGGTTGCCCTACCACCCTTGCAGGCATCCATCTGCAAGAAGGCGTTACTTTTGTGGACAAGTGGCTCCACCACAGGTCTTGCATGTGAGTCAACTTTACATAATCGGTCATAGCAAGCGGTCTTTGGTCAATCTGCCAGGCAGGAACAGTTGTTGTTCTTTTTTACGTTTGATAATTTTGACATCAAAAAATTACTATAAAGTATCCTTTTTAATCAAAAAGATAAGACGCTTTTTCCGGATCTAAAAGCTATGTCAAAGATGCAATAATAACATATAAAATAATATTTTATACAATTAAACACATCTCACGTGGTTTATAAAGCCAATCATCGAAAAACGATCCTGACTCTAATATCACTATCGAAAATTCTATGATTAATATCTTATGCATAGCGAAAAATAAAAATAAAACCTAGATTCTCGAATTTGGCCATTGTGTGATGATTATTGTGCGAAAAATTTGATTGTTGATCTTTATTGATATTGGTAAGGAATGTCATACCAAATAACTCTTAGGGTAATTTTTATAGTTCTTATTTGATTGTTGATCCTTTATAATTCTTTTTCCCAACAAAAGTATACTTACTACAACATAAATAATAATGTGAATACTTAAGTATAATTTATTGTATAAAAATTTTAATTTTTTCTTAGTTTATAAAAATTGTTATAGATCATCTTAATATTTTCGACTCAAATCTTACCTTTATCATTTATTTTTTATAGAAAAATAATAATAATATTTCATTCCTCTCTTTATATATGTGTCTCTTGCTCTTCTTGTATCACGAGAGCCTCTCTATTTATTTATAGCGAGAGAATATTAATAACAAGATTAGAGAGATATTATTATAATAAAAAATTAGAAATCAGATGTTGAGGATAAGATCATCGACAAAATAAATAGGTAGTTGATAGGGCAGATAATGGGCTGACTCGATCACCATGGGCCACGCTAGCTCCTAGAGCCAGCTCGCCAGACCACGTCATCCAATGGCCCATGATAGATGGCACAGCCTCGACCGACGTGGCACAATGTTGGTTAAGCTATCATAGTGTCATCCAACCTAGCACAATGTCGATCGACCTGTCACAGCAATATGCTTGAGACCCGAAGAGCGACACCATCTGACACCAACCCATTGATCGAGGCCTTGAGACTCAATAGTGTCGTACCCCTGGTTCAGCCCAGGACGCCACTGGCATTAAGGGGAGGGGTATGATTGTCTCTTGCCCGACGAGTATAAAAGCTACCCTTAAGAATGGCTCTAGGGGCTCTCTCGCTTTCTCTCGGACTCTCTATATACATGCTAAGCTCTTTAAATCACACCGATCGGGGAACTAACTTGATCGTCGGAGGGACCACATCGGGTGCCCCCACCCTGACGAGGCCTTTGTGTAGGACCCCTTGGTAGACCTTGAGAAAGGAGGAGCGTGTGGCATATTCTTGAGCAGGCCCGACTGACTCTCTTTAGGATTCCCAACCTCTTCTCGATCGACGTGGGCGAGCTTATGCAATGGGTCGAATCGAGCTGTGATGACTCCGTAGTCATGACAAAGTCCAACAACATTTTTAACGTTAGAAGGAGGGCCCGATGACTCAAGAGTGCCCACAGAGCAATGTGAATGGAGAGCGCCTTGGGGAGGAGGGCGCTACCGCCCCATAAGCCCTCGACATCATAGGCTCAAGCCTCTTTCCTCCCCCTATGGAAGAGAACCTGCTCACCCTCACTCTAAATCACTACCAGATGTTGTTTAACGACCCGAGGTTTTCTCCCCCATATCAAACCGCAGGCTACCTATTGTCACTGTTGAAGCTTTCCTTGGCCTCACCCACCAAGTGTAAGCATTGGCCGAGATGATGTAGGTAATTATCCAATATATTCCTTAGTTGGTGCACTCGTCGATGCTCCTACAACCAGTGCCCCAAACAGTAGCCTAACATGCTCGAACGACAATCCTGGCTCCAATACCACTATCGAGAAATCTATGATTGACATCTTATGCCTAGCGAAAAATAAAAATAAAACCTAGATTCCTGAATTTGGTCATTGTGTGATGATTGGTGTGTGAAAAATTCATAAAACCTAAAAACTACATAAATTATGAGAGATGTGTTATCTAGGGAGATCGTATATCCCTAAAAATTTTCAGATTCAGTGGAGAAGATGAAGAAGCACTCGTGTACTCCTCTCTAGCGGTAATCTATACGACAAACATGATAATGAGACTTCTCAACTACGAGATCAACCTCTCTACATTCTCAAGCTAAGGAGGAGGATAAAAACACTAAGAAGAAATAAAAGGTAGCTTCTCTAGCTCTCTTTGTGGCTCTAACCTATGAACCAAGGAGTGCCTCCTATTTATAGAGGTAAATGAGCATATTTCTAAATGGATTTCATTCATATTAGAAATTGGATCTCTATCCAATTACCTAATCCTATTGGATCTCATCCATAGGATCCAAACTAGGAGTTTCACATGTATCTCATATCTGCACCTTTACTCATCGCAACATCCACTATATATGTGTAATCCTCTAAGCCCGATATCGAGTTGGTCGTGAGTCGCTCCTATCAGAACTCCTTATGATATAGTGAATTATTATCCACATAATAATTCACTCAACTTATTGACTACGGACATATTAGGCCACTACGCCATAGTCCCCAAATGGTATAGAGGGATCAAATCTATCTGACTTGTCTATCCATAGTTACCATGTATTTATAGTCCTCATCCAACTAATATCTCAGAGACCATATATTGGGCATAGATACTGTCAGGCCACATATATAATCCTTCGGAGTCTCGCTCTAATCAGATTCTCCCAAAGAACTTCTCTCTCAATCTAAACGACCCTAGCTAGGGATTTTGTCTGAGCGAGCACATATGATATATTCTTCTCATGATATCGAGAGTGGATAATACTTCGTTGATATTTAATTACCTTCATATGGTTAGCTACCAATCCCGATAATCAATTGTATTAGATCTGGACCTTTCCAAACCTATAAGTTCGACGTCAAAGAAAAGAGTACTCATACAAGGTATCCTTGGTGTCTCAAGTCTAAGGACCAGATATATAATTGAGACTATATAATTATTGTCTGACATTAGATATCATTAATCCATCTAGTATTTCATAAGCGGATCAATCAGTGAACTCATTCTTCAATGAGCACCTGCACTGTACCTCTAGTGTCCCCACATAAGTGACTATGAGACCAACCGCCTCCAACTTATGAACAAGTATACAACACACTTGTCTATCCGGTTATCTCAATGTCCATTTCGAGTAGCCTATGATAAAGATAATTTAGAATATATGTTTAAAGGTAAATAAGTCTCATTAGTAAGATCTTATCATGATCTGATTCTCATTGCACAGATTGAGAGACATCACAATATACATCCAAAAATATATAATGTGAAAATACTAATAATAACAACAAAAATATTACTGTAGTATGTCACAAGTGTCATCATTCATGTGATTGGCTTGTATGACACCTATAACTAGCAGATTGGCCTCTATACGCAGTTCAAAAGGATGTCAGCCCAACATGGCAAGGCTCCTCAGGCCGACCATCAGCTCTCCGTAGGTAGCCACAATTAAGGTTGGGCATAATTGGATTGACAAGATACTCTATTACAAAAAGGATGACATATTGCCCCATGATAAAGCAGTTGCTCGGTGGATTAGTTAAGTCAAAGCTTGTTATTGTATGGTCAACGAACAACTATACCGAAGAGCCTCCAACTAACCCCTACTCCACTGCCTATCCCCGTCTAACACACAAACTACCATGGCAGAGGTTCACGAGGGGATATATGGAGAGCATGTCAGCGCTCGGACATTGACATTCAAAATCCTACACTAGGGATATTATTGGTCGACCATATGTCGAGATGCTCGAGTCTATGTTCAATAGTGGAAGATCAAAACAAAACTAGTTTCTCGCATAGATCAAAATCATTGTACAAAGATTAGCGTGAGAAAAAAATCATAAAATCAAAAACTGTATCCTGTAAGAGATTATTTACTAAGGGAGATCTTATATACATATTTTTCTATATCTAGATAGAGAGGATGAAGGAGGTCAAGTGTCTTCCTCTCTAGCGGTATCCACAAGTTGGATCGCTGTGACGATACTCCTCCAATCGTAACCACAAATCTCATAACTCTTACGTAGAGGGAGGGAGAAGAATAGGAGGAGTCGGCCAAAGGTGTAGCCTATCATCTATGCCGCCCTGCCTCATATTTATAGAGAGCCACCAAAAATTCTATTGATCATACCTTAGTAGGTATTAGATCTCCATCAATCACTAACATTAGATTATTGGATCTCTATCCAATAATCTTCTTTGGCCTTTAATTGGGCCTCATATAAGGAGCTCATAAATGTAAGGTCTCATTTAATGAGAACCAGGGCTAATTGGATAACTCATATTTAATCATATATTCGCTGAAGTATCAACTATATGTGTGACCCTCTAGGCCCAATGTTGAGCTGACCATAAGTCCCACCTATCATAACTCCTTCTGACTTATCGACTATAGACATATTAGACTACTACACTATAATTCCCAAACAGTACAGGGGATTGTTAGAAACCTTACAGATTCTAAGTTTGGAATTGATCTCTATAAAGTATTGGCCCTCTTGGAATACTATAGGGGTCCCCTCCTCTAAGGTATTCAGCACAAGACTAAAGAAATATTAATCTATTCATAATGAAAAAGATGGTTTATATGCTTATTTATAGAGTTCATGAAGAGACCCTCTAAACCAAGACTCCTAATAAGAGTCTTACTAGAAATGAAACTCTAACTCCAACTCATACTTTAAGTAAAACTCTACTACAATAGTCTTAACTCTAGAAGAGTCCCACCCTTAGAAGGAAAACCCTACCAACTTCTCCAACCAAGGTAGGCAGCCAATTAGGATTGATTACAATTATGACTCAGTTAACTCTAACCTGATTACAACTCCAACTCCTAATTAGACTCCAGTTCAGCCAAATCCTATCCCTACTAGGATTTGGGTTGATTTATTACAATGGACTCAAGTCTCCTCCTAGTCGACCTAATGTTAGGTCTAGGTCGGCCAACAAGGTCCAATCTAAGGATGCAACTCAATCGACTATGACCCAACTCACTTGGGTCCCAATAGACCTGCCTCTTCAAATAAGCCTTATCCTCAATGATAAGACTCCATAAACTTTAGTCTTGATCTGTAATTCTTCTTGAAGCTTTATTGTGGTATCTTTGGTAGGCACACTATGGTCTTGTGGTCCAATATTGTTTTGTATCTTTTCATCAGTGGTAGTAGTATCTGGACGGTGGTGCATCATGATCCGACGATCCCACATGATCATCAGCTGAACTTGGACCTCCTCATCAGTTGAGATGTTTAGTGAGTGGATATGGGTTGAGTCATCTTCTAAAAACTTTCATTTGAGATGGGATACTTGGAGGGTCAATTGTATTTCTGAATTGGTGCATAGATCTGATCCACAAGTCATGGCTTCAATGTGATCTCCAATTTTGTAGGGTTCAAAGAAACAGGAAGACCACTTCCTTAAAGCTTGAGTCTCCATAGATTCCTACTAGTAGGGCTGAAGATGAAGGAAGACTCAGTCATCAATAGCAAACTTTTTTCTACTCCAACATTTGTCGAGTGATTATTTTTTCTTTTTTCATGAGTTGACATGTGATTGTTCTTTAATAGTAGTCAGGCTTTCCTCTGAGATGGTGGCTGCCCTTTGGTAGAGTCCATGGTAATGTGAGCTTGATCTGAGTTTGGAGTGAGTAGAAGCTGTAATTTTTTAGAGCTTATTTTCATCTCTCTTTTATATCGTTGACCTATATCATGCCAAACCACAAATTCATAATGGTTAGCATTTTTTCATCATAGATTGATAGCTTCAGGTCATATGGAGAGAAAGCTTTACTAATGTAGGCTAGGGTTCGGCTCGATTGGGAGTGGTACTCTAAAAGAAGCTTGTCCCTATAGACAAAGATGTAGAGATGTGTCGTAGTGAGGACAAAGCGTGACTAAATAATTCATGTCTTTGTCATTTCCTAGATAATCCTCTTAGCTTCAATCTTCTGAGTGTATGGACAATAATTTGGTCGAGCATCGGTTGGTGATTCCTTTAGCCAATTCAGTATAGGGGGGTTGGGTAGCCTGATAGGAGGTAGTCGGCTCAGTTTGGTAGAGGCACTTAAAGTTTCAACAAGCTGCAGGAGATGGTTCATGTCTTCAATCTCCTTCAAGTTCATCTCCTAAAGTTCTTGAATTTGAATTAAGAAGCTACTAGATTTTTTTGTGGTACCTTCTTTAAGCATTGTGTTGCAACTATAGTCGCTTCGCTCCCTCGTTCACCGTGTAGAATCACCTGTTTTCGTTTGCTAAAAAATTTCATGGTTAGCTTTGAAAAGTTATAGGAAATATCTCCTATCATAGATAACCATTCAATGCTGAACACCACTTCATAATCATCAAAAGAGAGGAGGAAAAAATCAGCAATAATCTTTTGGCCTTGTAGAAACTGCTGGTTATAGGAGCCCTGCAAGCCAATCACATGAGTGATGACACGTGTGACACGCTGTGTAATCTTTTTTCTTATGATTAATATTGGTATATTCTCACATTATCTATTACATATATATTGTGATGTCCTTGGTTCTGTGCAATGGGAATCGGATCGTGATGAGATCACGATAATGAGATCGATTCACTTTTAAACACAGATCATAAATAATCCCGATCATAGGTTACTCGAGAGGGACACTGAGATAATCGGACATATCGATGTACTATATACCTGTCTATATGATAGAAGTGACTAGTCTCATAGCCACTTGTGATACTAAGGATATAGTACAGGTGCTTATTAGAGAATGAGTTTACTGATTGATCTGCTTCTGGAATGTTATATGGTTAATGATACCTAATGTCAGACAACGATTCCATAGTCCCAATTGTGTATCTAGTCCTTAGACTTGAGACACCAAGGATGCCTTATATGAGTACTCCTTTCTTTGACACCAGATTTATAGGTTTGGAAAGTTCTAGATCTTGTACAACTGGTTATCAAGATTGGTAGTCAACCTTATGATGACAATTGAGTATCAATAGATGATCATCCACTCTCGGTATCAGGAGAGGAATATCTTATATATGCTTGCTTAGGCAAATCCCTAGCTAGAGTCATTTGGATTAAAAGAGAAAGAGTTCTCCGGGAGAATCCGATTAGAGCGAGACTATGACAGATTTTGTATGTGACCTGAGAGTACCATGTTCAATATATGGTCTCCGAAATATTAGTTGGATGAGAGATTATAGATACACAGTAACCATGGACAAGTATGTTCGATAGATTCGATCCCCCCTGTACTGTCTAGGGACTATGGCGTAGTGGCCTAGTACGTCCATAGTCGGTGAGTCGAGTGAATTATTATAGGGATAATAGTTTACTATATTAGAAGGAGTTCTGATGAGAGTGACTCACGGCCAGCTCGGTATCGGGTTTAGAGGGTTACACACATATTATGGATGCTTCAGCGAATAGAGGATTAGATGAAGATCCAATTAGCCCTTATTCTCATTAGATGAGACTCTATGCTGATGGACTCCTTAATTAAGGCCCAATTAGAGGCCTAAGAAGATTATTGGATAGAGATTCAATAATACAAGGTTAGTGGATAATTGGATGGAGATCCAATACCCACTAAGGCAGAAGCCTTAGGATTTTTGATGACTCTCTATAAATAGAAGAGGGGACTCATAGTTGATAGGCTGCAGCTTTAGCCACCATCTCCTATTCTCCTCCCTCCCTCTGTGCAAGAGTTACGAGATCAGATTGGAGGATTTTCGTTGTAGAGATCCATCGTATAGATACCGCTAGAGAGGAGGACGTTTGACCTCCTTCATCTTCTCTATCCGGATCTAGAATACAAGGATATACGATCTCCCTAGGTAAAATCAATCTCTCACATATCGTGTTTTTTTTATTTTTACGATTTTTCTCACGACCCCAATCGTTTGTACGACAATTTGATCTACGTGGAAAACCAGTGTTTATTTTGATTTTCATTGCGCATATGATGCTCCCGCTGAGGTTTCCCAATAGAAATAATTTCACCCACTAGCACTTTTAGTTGCACTTTAGGATTTAACCATCAGCTACCTTGATGGGTTCTATAAGGATTCGAGGTTAATGTTTAGTTATAATCAAGCTAAGCTTGATTTAAGTCAATTGAGCTATTCTAATTAAGAATTTGGATAATTGAGGACTATTGAAAGATTGTTATTTCACGTCGTTATAATTTGATGAACTTAAAAGTTCTATTTAAAAATATCATTTGAAGTGATTATTGGTTTCTACTTTCTTTTAGTTTATGATATTGATATAGATTATGTAGTGTATGTGACTATGCTAGCAACCCAATTTGAAAGTGCAACTTATAAAAGGAGCTATGGGCCCATCATAGTGTGGAGCCACCAATGGACAAAGTATAGCAAATCATATATCAACATGGACTTTTATGATATTTGATCATACTATTGATGCATACATAAATGAATGGATGAATGTAAATAAGTGATCATGGATGTTTATGTATCACTACCGAGAGCAAGTATTCCCTTCAGGGATTAGCAGGTCGTCATACGTGATGACTAGACGGTTCCTCCATCTGAAGTTGGGAGGAACGTGTCCCCACTTGGGTGAGTGAGGGATACCACTCCATTTGTAATTGGGAGTGCGATATGGATTATCTCCATCCACAGTTTGGGAGAAATCCATATCATGGAGTATGCCTCTTCTTCCGCTATTGGGAGAGTGCACCATCGGGTGTGATTTACGCTTTTGATATCTGATTTGTATGTATGTGTGTTGCATGTGGCTGTGATATGGATTATTTCCATCTATTGTTGGGAGAAATTCATCCTATGGAGTATGTCTCTTCATTCGCAATTGGGATAGTGCACCATGGGTGTGATGCACGCTTTTGTTATCTGATTATTATGTATGTGTTGCATATGGTTGATGCATGATTATGTTATTATATAAGAACTTATTCTTATTTTTTTATGCATAAGTTTTATGATGAATTGATATTTTTATTATTATTATTGATATTTCTAAATGTTTCACGATTAATTAAAGTATTTTATAATTTTTGAGGTTCCTATCAGCATATGTAGTTGTTGATATGATTTTATCTTATATTTATTTTCAGAGAAATCTACCATTTTACCATAGATCCAGGGCATGGGTGGAATTGACCTCTGAGCGTACAATGACTATGTTTTTCTAGAATATTTATTACTATAAAGATAAGGATTGAATTCAAGAAAGAAAAATATATATATTTTATAAATTATGACGATTTATTTTTTTCATAAATTTGAGATGTGATAATTTTAATGATCTCAAAGCAATAAGTTTAGGGACATGTTGGAATATGGGATCCTAAGATAAAAATATTAGATGACTCAATTAATTTTTGAGATTTAGATTTTAGAAATTACATAGTAATATAATTAGAGCATAATATAGGAGATTAGGATCATTTTGTTGAGCCAAATGTGACTTTTTTAAAAAATATATAAGAATATATTTGCTACTTGTTGTATGATTTCTTTAGGGTCAATGATTATCTTTTTTACTTTTATCTTATATTATTATGAATTATTATAGAATATGTCTAGTTTTACATATTAAAGAATATACTAAGTATTAATTATTCTTTAGTTTTGATAAATTTGAAATATAAAAACTTTGGAGGGTCTTTTAAAAATATAAATTATTTTTTTTATTTTTATAACCTTTGTTACCATATATTATTCTTAAAATTGAGATTAGGTTTGACATGTGTAATTATATTTTATAGAAGGTAATTTTGGCACTAATAATATAGGTACTTTTGTGGTTGAATAAATTTGAACTTGATATTTCAACGTAATTATGTAAGTAACTAATTTGAATGAAATTTAAATTTCATATCAAATTAATTATCAAGATATTATTCAATGATGAGATCTAATGTGAATTAAATATAATGATTTTTTACACATATTAAATATATAAATAATTTGGAATTATAAAAGAATAGAATAGTTGGAAAATTTTTCATGCTTTCTAATATCTTTGTTTGTTGAGTTATATTTCATCTTATATTTGATGTCAAAAATCAATTAATTTTTAATATATAGAAGAAATTGATATACTTGTTATGAGTAATTTAAAACCAAATTCATTGAATGAATTTAGTAAAATTATCATATATTTATGTTAATAAAAAAAATCTTTTGAATTGAAGTTTTTGAGTGGCACATTTAATCTCAAAAATTTTCAAGCTGATTTAGATTTATCTTTTGACTTAGTATTTATAAGTGTTAACCATATTGATTAATATTATTTTTATATTAAATTTGGGAACCAAATTTCTATTAAGTCAGGGAGAAATGCAATCAATAATTGACTTTATTGATTACTATAAATAATTTTATTATTAACTTTCATGTTTATATATTATAATTAAAGAAATAATTAAATTAATTTCCTTAATCAAGTAAATAAATTAGGAATTCTGCTAATCAATAAAATTACTAATTGATTTATTTCCTAATGAGTTATGTGAGTTTTAGGAAATAGATAGTTTACATTCCATTGTCGTATGTGAACTATGAGAAATAAATATTATATTTCTCTTTAATTGTGAAAGCATAATAATTATAAATAAAAATTAAATTATTATTTATCTTTTTGGAGATATCTCATCTTCTCTTACATAAAGTGGCTCCTCCTCTCTCATTCCTTACTGAATCTGACAATGGGAAGATCGAGGAGGAGACTTCCCTAGGAGATAATTCCGAGAAAAGGATAACCAATGAGAGGTTTGATCTTCTATTATTTTCTGTTAATTTTGATTTATGTTCTGAAATCATGATATTGAGATTGTTAAAAATTTTATGATTTCATATTTTTAAAATTTTGATATTAAGTTTATTAAAATTTTATGATGCATAGTATTGTTATAATTTTAAAATTTTATGATGATAATTGATTATTGATGTTAGAATGATTATTTAATTTAGATTGATCTTTCAAGCTTAAGTGAAATTTAAGATTGATTTGATTATTAAAATTTTTACCTTTTGATTAGTATAATAATTCTAGTTTATTTAATTTATGTTTCAAGAATTATGTATGAATTTTAATGATTTAATTAGTTTTAAATTTAAGATCATAAAACAAATTCTTTAAATTGTGAATTTGAGTTATTTTTTATCTAATTTGATAAAAGAAGTCTAATTGAAATCTGACTTGAGTTGGATTGATTTGTCAAGCTGGAGCAAGTCAACCCATGTGGTTAGGTATAACTTAACCCATGTAACTAGATATGATCCAACCTATGTGATATGGTTAGGCATGACCTAGCCTATATGGCCGAGTAGGAGCTAGCCTATGTGGTAAGGTACGACCTAACCCATGTGGCTAGGCACGATCTAGCCCATATGGTCATGTATGACCCGATCCATATGGCAAGGTATAACCCAACTCAAGTTGTTAAGCATGACCCAACCCATGTGGCCAGGTAAAACCCAACCATGTAAACAGGTAGCAGCTACATCATATGGTAAGGTACAATTCCAACCACTATGGTCAGGCATGGTCTAGCTCGTATGGCTAGTTACGACCTAATTTGTATAGTTAGATATAACTGTAACTCATGTGTCTAAGTATGACCCCACCTGCAAGCCAAGAATGGCCTAATTTAGTGGTGAGACTTAGTCTAACTTATGAATAAGGCTTAGTCTAGCCCATGAAGCTAAGCTTGCCTAATTATGTGATTGGCGCTAGACATATTGTCACTCCTCTCTAGCTTATTGTACCTCAGCCGACCTATTACTTGGGACAAACAGGTGTAACACATGTGACTCATTCAACATTCAGGTGGGTTAGTTTGGTTTGGACTAACACTATATGACTTAATTTGATTTCCCCTTTCTTTATTGGTTTGAGCTCGTTAATTGACTGAATCAGATAGGTTGATCTGTTCAAGTTGGTTTTGGGTAATTCCAAACCAACTTAATTTATTTAAACCAGCTTGACTTAATCAAGATTAATCAAATCTAAATTGGACCAGTCTAGGGTGATTCTAGACAGATTTGATAAGAATTTAAGGTTAGTGCTATTAGGTCATAATCAAGCTTGGTTTGGTTTAAGTCTATTAAGCTATTCCAATTAAGAATTTAGTTAATTTAGGACTATTGACAGATTGATATTTCACGTCTTTATAATTTGATAAACTTAAAAGTTCTGTTTAAAAATATTATTTGAAGTAATTATTAGTTTCTACTTTCTTTGAGTTTATGATATTGATATAGTTGTTACTGTGTAGTGTATCTGTCTATACTAGTAGTCCACATTGGAAGTGCAACCTATAAAAGGAGCTATGGGCCCATCACAGTGTGGAGCCACCAATAGACAAAGTATAGCAAATCATATATCAAACATTGACTTTTATAATATTTGATTATACTATTGATGCATGCGTGAATGAATAGATGAATGTAAATGAGTGATCATACATGTTTATATATCATTGCTAAGGGAAGGAATGACAATCCTCTTTAGCAATTAGCGATCCGTCAAACGTGATGACTAGATGGTATCTCTATCCGTAGTTGGGAGGAATGTGTCCCCACTTGGGTGGGTGAGGGATATCACTCCATCTGCAGTTGGGAGAAATCAAGCTCGTGCACCATCGGGTGTGACTTACGCCTTTGATATCTGATTTATATGTATATGTGTTGCATATGGCTATGATATGGATTATCTCCATCAGCTGTTGGGAGAAATCCATCTCATGGAGTATACCACTCCATCCGCAGTTGGGAGAGTGCACCATCTGGTGTGATGCACGTCTTTGTTATTTGATTATTATGTATTTGTTGCATGTGGCTGATGCATAATTATGTTATTATATAAGAAATTATTCTTGTTTTTATGATGCATAAGTTTTATGATGAATTGATAATTTTATCATTATTGGCATGTCTATATGTTTCATGATTAATTAAAGATTATTTTATAATTTTTGAGGTTTCCTACCAGCATGTGTAGTTGCTGATATGATTTTATCTTATATTTATTTTCAAAGTAATCTACTACTTTGCTATAGATCTGAAGCTTGGGTGGAATTGACTTTTGAGCATACCAGAACTATGTTTTTTTTAGAATGTTTATTATTGTAAAGATAAGAATTGAATTCAAGAAAGAAAAAAAAGAGAGTATTATATAAATTATGATAATTTCTTATTTTTTTCATAAATTCAGGATGTGACATATGATATCTACATCCTAAGGTTAGAAGGGTGCCTTAAGGGTGACATGGGTGGTAGCAATAAATTTAGCAGGATGGTGGTGTATGCGGTGAAGAACAACAAAAGGTATAGTAGCAAAATTTTACATCAAAAATTTTAGCAATTTGGTGACGAAAATTCCAATGATGTTCTACAGTATTACGATAGCAAAAAACCCATGAGGGTAGTAGCAAGATAGATAAGCGTAGTGATAATAATAAATTTGGCAGAGATCGGTTGCGTATGTGGCAAGAAATTCTTAGAAGATGCAGCGGCAAAATTTTATGTCGAAGAACAATAGTTCGACAAAAAGTTTCAGGGGTTTATCAAATATTAAAGGAAGAATTCAGGGAGAATCCACTAGTAAGAAAAGTTATGCTGATGTAAAATTCATAAGAGAATATGGTAGCAATAAATTTAGCAAGATCAAGGAGTACAAGAAGGCTGATGTCCAAAGTTCAGTAGTTTAGACATAAAAGTTTCAGTGGTTTTAATCAAAAAATTTTACGCAAAACCCAAAAGAAATCTAGTGATGTGAAATACCGAAGTCATCATAAAAACACGTAGAAAATATGGCAGTAAAATAGTGACAATAGGTTCAAAGATAGGGCAATAGTATACGGCTTAAATCTGTAACATAAATTTCATCGTAAAGATGGTAACTTTGAGATAATAAATTTGTGCAGCATAATAGAGTAACACTTTTTTGGGTTTTGGATTTAGGATAACTAATTACAATAGTAATAAGGTAGATTACTAGAACCTGATACAATTCTTGTGGGAACTACAGGGGTAATCTATGATAGTGGTGATGACGGTGGAGTTGGTGACAATTTTAGCAATTGTGAGAATTGCTTAGCTAGATGAAGATGATGGGCAGCTGTGGAAGGGCAGTGAAGCACTAAGGAATGCTACTCTGATACCAAGTGTTAGAACCCTTGCAGATTCTAAGTTTAAGGTTGATCTTTATAGGAGATCGGCCCTCTTGGAACACTATAGGGGTTCCCTCCTCCAAGGTATTCGACACAAAGCTGAAGAAATATTTATCTATTCATGATAAAAAGATTATTTATATGCTTATTTATAGGGTTCACGAAGAGACCCATTAAACTAGGATTCCTAATAAGAGTCCTACTGAAAATAAAACTCTAACTCTAACTCCTACTTTAAGTGAAACTCTACTAGAAGAGTCCTAACTCTAGAAGAGTCCTACCCCTAGAAGGAACTCAACCTTAGTCGACTTTCCCAACCAAGGTGGGGGGCCAATTAAGGTTGATTACAATTATGACTCAGTTGACTCTGACCCCATTCCAACTTCGACTCCTAACTAGACTCCAGTTTCTGACCTGATTCCAACTCAGCCAATGGACTTAAATCTCCTCCTAGCTGACCTAATGTCAGGTCTAGGCTAGCCAACAAGGATCAATCTAAAGACTCAACTCAATCGACTAGGATCTGACTCAACTAGGGTCCTTACAGGGAACCTATCTGTCTATAGTTAGCATATATCTATAATCTCTCATCCATCTAATAACCTAGAGATCGTATACTAGACATGGTACTGTTAGGTCATAAACGAAATCCTTTTAGGTCTCGCTCTAATTAATCCAACCAACTTGATCAAGGATTTACCTGGGAGAGAGCATGTTGTTATGGACTTAGCTGAATTAGCCTAAGTCGTGTGGCACCCTAGTGACAAACTAGAAGACTTAGCTGGAATTGCCTAAGTCATGAAGCAACACTGTCCAATGTTCTGGACTTAGCTGTGATTGCCTAAGTCATGAAACGTCAAAACGTTATTTGCCTGCAAAGGGTTAGCCCACATGAAACCTCGTGCAAGTCCTGAAGGACCTACAAAAGAGAGAAATGGAGCAAAATAGGACTTTAAAGGGTTATACGAATAATTAGAAGTTCACAAAGGACGGTTCCCAAGGTGTCAAACACAAGATAAGTTCAACTTTTGATGAATGCTTAGGCCCAATATATAACCAAATACCCATCCAACCCTATGCCACCCAGGGGGTTCCAGGGTGCTAAGATGGCTGATATTTTGGGTCGCTTAGAGCGGTCATAATAGCACCCAAAAATGACTCAAAACGGAGCTGATTTTGGTTGTTTTGGCTTCGCGTATCGAGCGATCATTCTTCAGTATTACAAACTATTTTCACTCATATTTCTTAAGCAAAATCACATAAAATCAAGGCAAAACATGTTGTAAAACATTTATATAAGCAAGCAAAAGCGATGAATGGTTCACTGAGCAAAGATGTTACGGTTGAACGACGATCGTTCGTAACATTCTTCCCCACTTAAAACTATCGATACTCGTTAGTAGGCTTTGATAATGACTTCTTCATGTTATAGGGCATTCTCAGGCTCTCAATTGGCTTTTGTTCGATGAAGCTTTCGCCACTTCACCAAGTACTCGATTTGCTCTACTCCGTTGGGTAGCATTGTCTTGTGATCCACTAGAATAGTTTTAACTCGCTTCTCGTAGAAGGCTCTAGTGGGGTTAGTCAAGTTGGAACATTTCAAAAATCATCTTATAGATCTGAGTGGTAGGTTTTCAAGTTGCTTGTATGGAAGACATTGTGAATTTTGAGCCATGCTGGTATTTACAACTTGTATAAGGCATTGCCTACTCTCCTAATAATTGGGAAGGGCCTTTGATACCTGTGTACCAATCCTTTATGTACTTTATATCGAAAGAACTAGAGTGATGCTGGTTGGAGTTTCACTAACACCAGGTCACTAACTTTGAACTCCTATGGTTACCTTCCCAAGTCGGCCCACTTCTTCATCTTTTTGGCCACCTTCTCCAAATAAGTTTGTGTACTATTTGTATTCCGATATCATTTTTCTATGAAGTGATATTTTAATAAGCTACTCCCAGTATAGCCAATAGCCAAGATGTGACGAGTCAATGACTGTTGTCCCATAATAATATTGAATGAGCTTTTGTTGGATGTAGAGCTCTACAGCAAGTTGTAGGAGAATTGAGCTTTGTCTAACAACTTCACCCTATCTTATAGGTTAGCATTCACATAGTGCTAGAGATATTACTCCAAGAACGAATTGATTCTTTCAGTCTACCCATCTGTTTGGGGGTGGAGGCTTGTGGAGAAGTATAACTTGGACCCTAGTAGTTTGAATAGCTGAGTCCAAAATCGTCCCAAGAGCCATACATTTCAATCACTAATGATATTGTGTGGGACTCCTTAATACTTCACCACATTCTTCATCATCAATTTGGTCGCCTCCTCTTCTGAACAGCATAGAAGTGCAACAAAGAATATTACATACTTTGAATATCGATCGACCACACGAGTATCAATCCTAGTCCCCCTACTACCGGCAAGCTTGATATGAAGTCCAAAGATATGCTCTCTCACGGCCTTTCTGATATGGACAATGGCTCCAAAAGTCCCATCAACTTTCGCTGCTCTATCTTATTAGCAAGTAAGACATGTTCAAATATAATCCTCCACATTAGTCCCTATCTTCAACCAATAGAAGACCCTCTCCACGAGAGTTATTGTTCGGTGAATACCCAAATGTCTAACCCAAAAGGAATTGTGACACTCTTTCAAGAGTTCACGCCTCAAATTGTCCGCTCGCGGAACATAAACTTATTCTCTTTGATATAGATTAGTCCCTCCTAGACCTAAATTTATAGTGTTTTGCCGTCTTTGATGAGTTGCATTAGGATTACTACTTGAGAATCGTTGCATGGTCCATCCCTAATTCTGGAAAGGAAGTTGGAGTGTAATGGACTTGCTTGGCCTCCGCCCTTCAACTGTATAGCATTCACTAGTTCTACTTTCCGGTATGCATCAGACATAGTGTTTGCCTTTTCGGGCTTGTACTCCATCATGCTTATTTAGGGAGAGTTTCTTTTAAGTTTAGAAGTAGCTCAATATGACATTACATTTCCTTAGCACAAATAGTGCTCCCATAAAGTAGTGTCGCCACACTCGTAGAAATGTACCACCGTTGTTATCTCCTTCTCATGCACTAGATATCGTCGCTCGGTCTCGTTATGCTTGTAACTCTTGTTGGCCACCGGATGACCTTCCTACATAAGTACTCCCCTAATAGCAAAGTCAAAAGCATCTATATAGACTTCAAAAGACTTCCCATAACCTAGTAATTTGAGTACTGGTTTTTCCAACATAGCAGTCTTCAAGTCTTGGAATGTTATTTCACGTTTGTCCAACCATCTCTAAGACTATTGCTTCTTTAGCAACTCCATTAGTAGAGTCGCATGCCTCAAATATCTAGTTATAAAGCGTCGATAATAGTTGATAAACCCAAGAAAGGATCTCAACTCTGGCACTTTCTTTAGTGTTTGTCATTCCACCACAGCTTGCACCTTAGACTTCTCCATTCGTATGGAACTGCTGCCAATTCGATGCGCCAAGAATAGAATTTTTGTCTAAGCAAAGTAGTACTTCTCTCTCTTCACAAACAAGGTGTACTCTCTAAGAACTTTAAGAATTGTTCAAAGGTGCTCAATATGCTCATCAAATGTTTGGCTATAGACGACAATATCATCTAAATAGACAATCACAAACTTGTCTAAATACTCCTTGACCAGTTAGTTCATTAGAGTGCAGAATGTAGCCAGAGCGTTGGTTAAACCGAAGGGCATCACCAGGAACTCAAATGCTCTATACCTGGTCACACAGGTAGTCTTCGCATCATTGCCTTCTGCAATGAGCACCTACCAATATGCCAACCGAAGATTAAGTTTAGAGAAGTATTTGGCCTTGCCTAGTTGATTGAACAAATTAGCAATGAGCAAAATATGATATTTGTTCTTCACCGTCACTTTGTTTATAGCTTAATAATTGACACATAATCGGAGGCTTCTATCTTGTTTCTTCTGGAAGAGGACTGGAGCTCCGAATGACACTTTTGAATTAAGGATGAAACCACTGCTTAATAGTTTGTCTAACTATTTTGTGAGTTTTGCCAACTCTAGAGGGGCAATACGGTATGGTGGTCTAGTTGGTGGCTTAACTACCGGCTCTAGCTCAATACAATGATTTACGCTTCTGCGGAATGGTAGAGTTTTCGACAACTCAGTCAGCATTACATTTGAGAACTCCTTCAGAATGCTCGTCACTATGGCAGGTTCGTGAATAGCCACCCACCAAGTATCTCTTACTTTATAGTAGCTACAAAAGTTGATTCACCTTTTAGTACCCCTTTCTTCAATTATATTATCGATATTTATTGTGGATCCTTAGTTCCTCCTCGAGAAACTAGAACCACGCAGGGGTCGTTGCCTCCCATTTAACATAAGAAGTTTAGGAATGGCATGGGCACCAACTTCGCTTTGTGTATAAACTCCATTCCGAGAATCACTTGGAAGTCATCCAATGGCACCACCATCATATTTGTGCACCTGCTTCACGTTCCGATCTTGATAGGGACCCTATTTGCTAGTCCGAAAATTCGCTTGGCCTCCAAGTTAATAGCCTTCATACGACTTGGGTTCTTCTCTAAGATTAATCTAAGTTGCTTAGCTTCTCGATCGGAATAAAATTATGGGTAGTGCCCGTGTCCACCATTGCACGGGTTGTTTGGCTATTTAATTTGATATCCACATACATCAACTCATTGCTCTCTGCCTTCATGTTCTCCCCCACTTGACCCTACAATGCATTCAATAAATATATTACTCTCATTTGGGGTCCTTGTGACTCATTATCATCACTGCTAGATTCAAAATTGCTTGAACTAAGGGTGATGACTTTGCCCTTGTCCGACTTGTGCGGGTATATTGATGCAGTTAAAGCATTGAATGCCTGCTTTTGTAGGCACTCCCTCACCATATGCGATCCTCCATACAAGAAGCATCCACCAGATTTTGGGGCTTTGCCTTTTGAGCTTGGTCCCTTGTGGAAGTTCTTCTTTCTTTGTTCGTCTCTAGATTCCTTTGCTCGAGAGTATTTTGTTGGCCAATTTCATGAGAATTGTTTCTTCTTTCCTAAGTCCTTGAAAGAAACAAAGTCAGTTAGCCTTTCTACGACTTCAATTGCCTTAACTATATCGGTGATATTCCTCTAATGCAATTCTTATTGTGTCCATGGCTTCAGGCCATCAAGGAAGATGAATAGTTTGTCCTTTTCGGACATGTCCTATATATCTAGCATTAGTGCTAAAAATTATTATAGTCTCGAATTGATGTACTTTGGTGGAGTTGTCTCAGTTTCCTTTTTGCAACAAACTCTATATTCTCGGGTAAGAACTGAGTTCTTAACTCTCACTCTAAGTCTTCTTATGTGTCCACTTGACATCGACCTTGCTGGATCTCTTCCTAATGATTTCGCTACCAAAGTTTTGCATCTCTATTTAGGTACATTATCGCTATTAAAACTTTGGTTTTCTCATAATTGGGCCTTATAGCATGAAAATATTGTTCTATATTGAACAAAAAAATTTTAAGCTCTTTGGCATCCTTTGCACCCCCGTAGCAATGTGATAGGACTCCAGTAGGGTTGAATCCTAATCACCCTATAAGTAGTCAAATAAAATCCTGTGAGATTATAATAAAACTCCACCTAGCCACTTCTATACTATAAAGAAGTGTGGTTAGGATTTAGATTGGGGCCTTAAGGTTTAGTAGCTGTCGCCCCCTTTACTGGGTTGGTTGGCCAGGGTTTCCCCCTACTTAGGTCGGCTATAGAGCCAACCTAGCCGCCACCTATTCCCTCTAAGACAGTAGGCTATAAAAGGGGTAAAAGGATAATTTTAGTTAGGCAATCACCTCTTAGAGCTAGGGTTTGGAGCCCTATATAAGCATGTAGCCTCCACATCTTTTTATCAAGCAATCATCAATTTTATTTCAGCCTTGTGTCGAGTCTAGGAGGGAGGAACCCCTGCAATGTTCCAAAGGTTGATCCCCCTCAAGGGTTAAAATCTATAGAGCTCCTTCTAGGGTTCTATCATCTGGTATTAGAGCATCGATCTTGCTACCTTTGTAGCCATCATCCATGTCTCCACCTTTCCAGGTAATTCCCATAATTGCTTTTGTCATTGCCTCCACCCACCGTCGCCCACCAAGCCGCAGATCCATCTATCTGCTGCCGCCCCCTACGTGATCTGGAAATCTAGTATATTTTTATTATCAATACCTCTTCTATACTGCAAGATTTCTTACTTTACATGTTGAAGATTTTTTTCAAATTTTATCCATTGTAAATTTCATTCGTCGCAAACGTTATCGTTGTTGCGAAGATGAAACGCTGCAGAAATTTTTAGCCACTTATTTGCCTTTTGAAACCGGGTTATTTCTTCTCTTTTTTGGCCGAAATTTTCATATAATTCTATAGATCAACTCAGCTTTCATTTGAGATTAATTTTTAGAAAAGAATTACTTCTAGAACTGGTCTTATTGTGCCTTCTTTCATCATCGCACAGTGTTGGAATTTTTACAACAAAGAATCTGCCCTCCGTGTTTTGGCATCTTCAAACTGAACTTTTGTTCATCCTTTTTGGCTGAAATTTTTACACAAATTTATAGATCATCTTAGCTTTCATCTAAGACTGATCTCTAGAAAAAATCCCTTCTGGATCTGGACTTATAATATTGTAATCCTTCATTACGCAATGCTGAAATTTTACGACAAGAATTATGTGATCTTGTTTGTAATAATTTTTCTACCATTACACTACCAAAATTTTCTTCATTCACATTACTATTACTATCACCATCTAAACCAAGATTCTGATATTGAAATTTTCTATAAATTTCTTAGAACTTTGCTAGAATTAATGTCGAGAAACTGCTGCTTCTTCGACGGGAATTCTGTTCGGCAGTATAGTAATCCTTCATTACTATAAATTTCTTGGATCTCTAAAAAAAACTCCTTCTGAATCCGGACTTATAGTATTGTAATCCTTTATTATGCAATGCTGAAATTTTATGACAAGAATTTTGTGATCTTGTTTGTAATAATTTTTCTACCATTACACTACCAAAATTTTCTTGATCCACATTACTACTACTATCACCATCTAAACCAAGATTCTGATATTGAAATTTTCTATAAATTTCTTGGAACTTTGCTAGAATTAATGTCGAGAAACTACTGTTTCTTCAACGGGAATTCTGTTCGACAGTATAGCGTATACCACAGCGATCTTTTGTCGAAATTTTATCGGATCTCACTGCCATCTTTTCCAGATCTGAGACTCCCCCTCTCATCTTCAATTTCTACTATTACTCCCCAAAAAACCCTAACAAAACCTCAGCCAAATAGCCATCCCAATCAGCCATAATCACAGCCTACTTCCTTATCGATCCACTTACCTTTTTAGCCACTTTCCTTACCGATACACCTACCTTTGCTGTCATCTATCCCAGATCTAAAATATACTTCTCTAACCTTCATCTACTACTATCATAGTCCTAAAATCACACCAATTTGTAGCCTAAACTCCACAAAATTATAGCCCTAAATTACACCCAAAATAGTCATAAACCGTACCCAAAACCAAAGCCTTCGGTCCACCAACCTTTCGGATGCCCAATCTCCCTTATCCCTTCAATCATAGCACACATCTTTCGCTGCCCAATGCTGCCAACAGTGATCTCTTGCTGCCATCCTCCTTGGTTGTAGCCAACAGTGATCCTTGCGGCAAAAAGCTACCAGCAACGGTCTTTCGTTGCAATATGTTTACATCACAGCCCACAACAATCATTCAATGCCAACTATCTTGATCATGGCCAGCAACAAATTGAACACAATAGTAGTCGTCTCTCGCTCCATACCACTGCTGCCCTCCTTTGTAATAGTCATATATATCGTTGCCCCATCTTCGTCCTATTGCAGCCGCACCCTTGCTGCAACCGACGCCACATGCAGCCACGAAGTCACACCGCAGTCGCAACCGATGTTGCTGCTGCTCTCTTCTTTCTCTGCCATCGCTGCTGCCTTCCAACTCATATCTCTTGGCTGCCACCTTCCGTCAAATATCAACCATCTAAAAAATCACAGCCTCGACGACATTGTAGCGTCAACATTGCAACATCATCGAAGGACCGCAACCGACATTATTACTGCCATTTTCTTCCTCCACCATTGTTGCTACCCTTGGCTACCATCCTCCACTTAGAGACTTCACCACTGTAGCCATTACTACCATTGTTGCCTTCAACCTGAAGATTGCACCTTCACTCTTTAATTGATTTGATTTGATAGGTTAGAGATCCTTACGTCATGACATCGCTGGGCTTATTCGAAGCTAAATTGGAGGCTCTTGAGATGCATATGGATGTTAAATTATACACTTTCTTTAGGGAGTTTAGATTGGGCCGATCACCGAGCCTAATAAGATCACAACACGGTGTAAATTTGGATTGTAAAAAGAATCTTAGTGAAGAACTAGCGATGATCCGTCAAACCTCTACCATCTAAGAGTACCAAACCAAATTTAAAAGGTTATCTAATCAAACTTATGATTGGTCTAAAAAATAGATATTAATAACTTTTATTGAGGGCTTGAAGTCAAAGATTCAGGAAGAAGTTAAAGCGCGACAGTCGTACACACTTAAGGTAGCCACCTCCTTTAGAGGTGCCATTAAGAGGAGCAATTGAACTATGAAGCTTGAAAGACTAGAGTTGCTCCCCGACCAATGGCACCAAAGCTTTTACCTCCTACTGTCAGCCGACTCCCTCAGCCACAGAAATTAACAAGAGAAGACCTTCATGACGAATCGACAAAAGGCCTATGTGGGTATTGTGATAAATTGTGAAGCCTAGAACATAAATACAAAAAAGGAGACACCACTGATGATTGCACCCACTTAAGAACCCAAACTTGAAGATACGACTCTTGAGCCTAAGGAGAAGGATACACCATAACCTGCCACCCACACAGTCCTTACCTTAGCCGACTACACCAACCTGCAAAAATTGAAGATCGAAGGGTTTCTAGAGCAGCAATCCGTCATCATCTTCATTGACGTCGGAAGCACACACAACTTCATGAGCAGTAAGGTTGCTGCCTACTTAATGCTCCAAAAAGAAGATTACAATAGGTTCAAAGTCAATGTAGCTAACGGTCAAATTATGAAGTGCAACCAAAAGTGCCCGCGAGTAAAACTGATCCTACAGGAGCAAGACATAGTTGCTAATTTTTTCCTCCTCCCTCTTGATGGTTTTGATATAGTGCTTGGCATTGATTGGTTGTTCATGATTAAAGATATTTTCTGAAATTTTTTGAAACTAACCATGAAATTTTTCAAGAAAGGAAAGTAGGTGATTCTACGATGGAGCCCAGCGACTACAACCATAACACAACACTTGGAGGGGGTACCAAAAGAAAACTCTAGTGGTTTCCTAATTCAAATTCAAGGGTTTCATGAGATTGAAGATAAGAACCCTCTCCCATAGCTTATTGAAATTTTGGGCATCTCCACCAAACCGAGTTGATTACTTCCTCTGAAGCTATCCGACCCCCCTATGTTGAACAAGCTGAAACTTCTACCGGTTGTTGCTCGGCCAGATTGCTTCCTACAACCTCAGAAGGTCGAAGAAAAAAGGGTCGCCCAAGAGATGATAAAGATATGGATTATTCGGCTATGCTTATTTCTCGCTATGACATATCCCTACATCCTTTTCCTTAGAGATAAGCTACTTCTAAAGTGTTACATCCCGTCGAACTCACCATGGTTGCTGATCTCAGGTGACTTCCATGACTTTCCCCAGGATCGGACCTTGATGCTTAAAGACTTTCGTGATAATGACCTCTGATCTACAGCCCAAGACTGTAAGAAAATTGAGCCCCTCTAGTGGCGACATCAGAAAAGGGGAAGGATCATTCGTATGACTTAACGAAGCATGAACATCATCACTCTCATTATAAGGAAAGATGCACCACCTTGGCCAAGTGGAACTATAGCCCTTATGACCATGATGTCATCCATACCAAATCATGGCCAGATATTTATTATTAGAGCAGACACATCCAGATTGGGGGTCAGCATTATCCCCATGCAAGATGGTCAACAGCAGGAAGAAGTGAAAATGGGCCTCGAAAAATCACCTCAACTAAAAATTTAAAGATTACAGTTGATCCTCTAGGTATCTCACCTCAAATAAAAATTTAAAGATGATGACTCAGCCCAAATTCTTCCAACTGGCACTCAACCTGATGAGGAGCTAAAGACTTGATTCCCTGAGTTAATGGAACATCAGCCTTGAGGACAAGGCTGATTTTTAGAGGGCGGGTTTGATAGGACTCCAACAGGGTTGAGTCCTAATCACCCTAAAAGTAATCAAATAAAACCTTATGAGGTTGTAATAAAACCCCACCTGGCCACTTCTATCCTATAAAGAAGTGTGGTTAGAGTTTAGATTGGGGCCTTAGGGTTTAGTAGCCACTGCCCCCTTTACTGGGTTGGTCGGCTAGGGTTTCCCCCTGCTTAGGTCAGCTATAGAGCCAATCTAGCCACCACCTATTTCCTCTAAGGTAGGTAGGCTATAAAAGGGGTAAAAAGATAATTTTAGTTAGTTAAGCACCCCCTAGGGCTAGGGTTTGGAGCCCTATATAAGCATGTTACCTCTACATCTTTTTATCAAGCAATCATCAATTTTATTTCAACCTTGTGCCGAGTCTAGGAGGGAGGAACCCCTACAGCATTCCAAGGGCTGATCTCCTTCAAGGGTCAAAATCTATAGAGCTCCTTCTGGGGTTCTATCACAATGCAGCTCTAGTGCCCTAAGGCTTTATGGCAGCAAAGCGTAGGTACTATTCCCTCTTGCATTAAGAGTCCTTGTGACCAATGTCACCTTGGACATGAGTTCCATCGTAACTTCATGTAGATGTTGTATAGTCTTTCGTGTCCTCCATCAGTCAATAAACTAGAGACTCAACCTTGTTGATCTGATATTCAGCTTCTTCTTGTGAGCTCTCTACCCCAAGGAGCATTCGTTGAACTTAGTAGAGTTCCTCCAAGCTCACTTCAAGAACATCGAGGTGGGTTTTCGCCATTGTAGATCTCTTCATGTGGCTCCTTTTCTTGGCTAGCGCTCTAAATTATGCCTCCTTTGCTCATGGAGAATACTCAACTTCATACTCATCTTGTTCATGATTGTGCTCCTCATGAGTGGCTCCAACAGTTTACGAGCAAGTTTGCACTTGTAGCCCACCTGCGACTAGATGAAGATGATAGGTGGTTGTGGAAGGGCAGCGAAGTACCAAGAAATGCTAAGAGTAACACAAGGTAGATAGGCGGCCGTGCAAGGGATACGAAGCACTAAGGAATGCTACTCTGATACCAAGTGTTAAAACCCTTATAGATTCGAAGCTTGGGGTTGATCTTTATAGGGGATCGACCCTCCTGGAACACTACAGGGGTTTCCTCCTCCAAGGTATTTGGCACAAGACTAAAGAAATATTAATCAATTTATAATAAAAAAGATAGTTTACATGCTTATTTATAGGGTTCACGAAGAGACCCCCTAAAATAGGACTCCTAATAAGAGTCCAACTAGAAATAAAATTATAACTTAAATTCCTATTTTAAGTGAAACTCTGCTAGAAGAGTCATAACTCTAGAAGAGTCCTACCCCTATAAGGAACTCAACCCTAGTCGACTTTCCCAACCAAGGTGGGGGGCCAATTAGGGTTGATTACAATTATGACTTAGTTGACTCTGACCCATTCCAACTCTGACTCCAGTTTCTGACCTGATTCCAACTCAGCTAATGGACCCAAATCTCCTCTTAGTCGACATAATGTCAGGTCTAGGCTAGCCAACAAGATCCAATCTAATGACTCAACTAATCGACTAGGATCTGACTCAGCTAGGGTCCTAACATGGATTTTATCCATTAAATCTGCCTATCCACAGTTAGCATCTATCTATAATCCTTCGTCTATCTAATAACCTAGAAACTGTATACCATACATGGTACTTTCATGACACATAAGAAATTCGTCTAAGTCTCGCTCTAATCAAATTCTCCTAAAGAAATCCTTCTCCCTCAATCCGACCAACCTTATCAAAGATTTACCTGGGAGAGAGCATGTTGTCACAGACTTAGCTGAATTTGCCTAAGTCGTGTGGCACCCTAGTGATAAACTAGAAGACTTAGCTGGAATTGCCTAAGTCATGAAGTAACATTGCCAAATGTTTCGGACTTAACTGGGATTGCCTAAGTCATGAAACGTCAAATCATTATTTGTCCACAAAGGGTCAGCCCACTTACAACCTCGTGCGGGTCCCGAAGGACCTACAAAAAAGAAATTGATTAGCTTAAAAACGAGCGATGAACAAGTCCTAACATTTCACAAAGAGAAAAGTTTTATAAGCAATTCATCGAACACCTAGAGTGCAATAGATAAAAGAGAGAAAGTGAGCAAAATTTTGATTTTATAAGGCTATATGAATGATTATAAGTCCACAAACGATGGTTCTTAAGGTATTGGGTGCAAGACAAATTCAACTTTTGATGAATGCTCACGCCCGACATATAATCGAAGCCCCATCCAGCCCTATGCACTCAAGGGGTTCTAGGGTACTGAGATGGCTGACATTTTAGGCCACTCAGAGTGGTCATTGCAGCACACGAAAATGACCTAAAATAGACCTGTTTTGAGCTATTTTGGCTCTACGCAGCGAGCGATCATTCTACAACGTTACAGACTATTTTCGCTCATATTTCTTTAGCAAAATCACGTAAAATCAAGGTAAAATATATTTCCAAATATATATATATATATAAGCAAACAAAAGTGACGAACAGTTTGTTAAGCAAAGATGTTACGGTTGAGCGACGACCATTCGTGATAATACTGGATATTCCTCTCATGATACTGAGAGTGAATGATCCTATATTGACACTTAATAGCCTTTATAAGGTTGGCTACGAATCACAATAACCGACTGTACTAAATCTGAAACTTAAAATCTGTTAGTCCGATGTCAAAGAAAGGAGTACCCAAATAAGGCATCATTGATGTCTCAAGTATAATGACCAGATACACAACTAAGACTATAAAATCGTTGTATGGCATCAGGTAGTATTCACCATATAGCATTCCATAAGCAGATCAATCAACGAACTCATTCTCCAATAAGCACATATTCTGTATCCTTAGTGTCTCCACATAAGTGACTCCAAGACTAGCTGCCTCCATCATATGGACAAGTATACAATACATCTACCTGTCTGATTGTCTCAAGAGCATCACAATATATATATTCAATAGATAATATAATATAAAAATATACTAATAATAATAATATAAAAAGACTATATAGCGTATCACACGTACCATCACTCACGTGATTGGCTTACAGGGCACCTGTAACCAGCAATCTCTCACTTGATATAAAGTCAATCACCTATGTGTTTGATTTGCACCAGACCCCTATGACGATCAAAGATAGTCTTAGCCAATGGCTTTGGTAATGTATCATAATGTTATCTTCGAAAGGAATTATTTCCATTGGTGTTTCTTTTCGGGCTATGATATCTCTAATTAAGTGGAACCTCCTCAAAATATGTTTAGACTTCTGATGAGACCAAGGTTTCATTGCTTGAGTAATCGTCTCATTGTTGTCGTAGTATATGAGAATTTACTCCACGCTGCTCGGTACAACTCTCAAATTTATAATAAACTTTTTCATCCACACTCCATTCTTTGATGCTTCCGCTGTATCAATATATTATGCCCCTATGGTCGAGTCAACAGTAGTATCTTGCTTAAAACTCTTCTAGCTCACTGCTCCTCCATTTAGGGTAAAAATATACCTTGAGTTTGACTTGCTATCATCGATGTCATATTGGAAACTCGAGTCTTTGTAGCCCTCATCCTCCTGAAAACATACTTTGAGTTCGACTTGCTATTAGTCAGATGAGGGACTATCGATACACGGTAACTATGGACAGATGGGTCTGATGGATTTGATCCCCCTGTACCGTCTAGGGACTATGGCATAGTAGCCAGTACGTCCATAGTCGATGAGTCGAGTGAATTATTATGGGGATAATAATTCACTATATCAAAAGGAATTTTAATGGGAGTGACTCACAGCCAACTCGGTATCGGGCTTAGAGCGTCACACACATATGATGGATATTGTGATAGGTAGAGGTGCGGATATAAGATATCCGCAGAGCTCCTAGTTTGGATCCTATGAATGAGATCCAATAGGATTGATAATTGGATAGAGATCCAATTCCCAATATGAATAGAATCCATTCATGAATATGCTCATTCACCTCTATGAATAGAAGGCACTCCTTTGTTCATAGGCTAGAGCAAAAGAAGAGCCAGAGAGAGAACTAAAGAAGCCTCATATTTTTCCTTCGAGTTTTTCTCCTTCTCCTTAGCCTAAGAGTGTGGAGAGGTTGATCTCATAGCTAAGAAGCCTCGTTGTCGCATTTGCAATGTGGATTGCAGCTAGAGAGGAGTACACAAGTGTTCCTTTGTCTTCTCTATCGGATTTGAAAATTTTCAAGAATATACTATCTTCCTAGGTCACATAATTCGTGCAGTTTTCGAGTTTTGTAGATTTTTCGCATACCAATCATCGCACAATGGCCTAATACTCAACTTCAAAAATTTAGATTTTATTTTTGTTTTCTATTACATATGAGATGTCGATCATAGATTTCTCAACGGTGGTATCAAAGCCAGGATCATCATACGATGATTGATTTTATAAACGGTGATATGTTTAATTGAGTAAATATTGTTTTACGTGATTTCGCTAAGTTTTGACTTGACTTCTAGATCTGAAAATTCTGATTGAAATGTGCTTTATATTAATTTTTTAAGTCAAAATTATGATGTGAAAAGAAGAAACAACTGTTACTACTAGGCAGATTGGCAGCAGGCCGCTTGCGATGGCCGATTGCATAAATTTGGCAGCAAGGCTGCCTGCACGGCGGTCAACGCCACCTGCGGCTAGCCACCATGGCCAGCCGCCGACACGACAGCCAACGCTGCCCGTGGCAACAGGCCCGACCCGACTGCTTGTGCACGGCTAGCCTGTGGTTCGACCGGTTGAGCTGGCAAGCGGGCCGCACGTGGCAGCCCACCGCCTCGCGTAGAGGCGGTGTCGCTTGCACAGCGCTGCAAAGGTACTGCCAACGCAAAGGCGGCACCGCGTGCATGCCAGGCAGTGCTGTAAAGGCTCAGCCAGTGGGCGCAGGGCAGCGCTCTACGGCACCATCGCAAAGGGAGGCGGCACCGCCTCAAAGGGAGTCGCCACATGAAGGGATTTGGGCAATTTTTAGAAAAAAAGGATGATTTTGTTACGTAGAATTTGAGAAATTATAAGGCATGTCTTTTTCTAAATTACTAAAATACTATTGATAATTCAAAAAAAAATTTATGTCATAAGACTTAAAAAATTAGTTAATTAAATTATTTAACTAAGTATTATTATTATTATTATTTATCTAGTACTCCTACATGATGATATATATATGTGATGTATGATGCAGGAAGATAATCATAGATATGTGTAATTGATTATTATTATTTGGACCTACGAACCTATATTATTCTCATTTATTATGAGGCCTGTGAGTTTGTAATTATGTTGTAATTATACAAAGAGACACATAGAAGCCTAGAAGTGATAGCGAACCACTAAAGGTTGATTTGGACGATCACGATGTATAGAGATACGTCGATGTGTCAACAGATCTGATGAATATGAGATGGACGATCACGATGTATAGAGATGGACGATCATGTGTATTTGTGCATGTGATATATGTATATGTATGTATATATATATATATATATATACATATATATATATATATATGTATATAATATATGTATATATATATATATATATATATATATACATATACACATGTATACATATATGTATATATATATATATATATATATATTATATGATATGTAATATGCATGTGTGTGATACATCATATTGAAGAGACCAAATCAAAAATTACCTCCTATGATAATATTAAGTCGGTAAGTGTGAGGTAATAAGATTAACCCACGTAGACTTCCATTGTTATAGGAAGAGATTGGATCAGGATATCAGTTGATTTGATCGAGTCCCTCGAGGCTCACCTATTCTTGTGGTTCAAGATCTTGCCTTCAACATAAGATTGGATTAGGATCTCAGGTGAGTCTGTAATTATGTTGTAATTATACGAAGAGACACATAGAAGCCTATAAGTGATACCAGGACACTTGAGGTTGATTTGGATGATCACGACATATAGAGATGCGTCGATGTGCCAACAGATCCGATGAATACGAGATGGATGATCACAACGTATAGAGATGGATGATCGGGTGTATTTGTGCATGTGTATATATATATATATATATATATATATATATATATATATATATATATATATATATATACATGATATTTAATATGCATGTGTGTGATACATCATATTGAAGAGACCAAATCAAAAATCTCCTCCTATGATAATATTAAGTCGGTAAGCGTGAGGTAATATGATTAACTCACGTAGACTTCCATTGTTATAGGAAGAGATTGGATCAGGATATCAGTTGATTTGGTCGAGTCCCTCGAGACTCACCTATTCTTGTGATTCAAGATCTTGCCTTCAACATGAGATGTCACCATTGTCCTAAGGACATGGTATTGCTTAGTCGAGTCCCTCGAGAGCATATCTTTGAATCATACTCATCTTGTAATGATGGTGATGATTTAACCGGATATCATGGTTAGTCAAGTCCCTCAAGACTATAGTAGTTCGAAGGTCGAAAATGATAACAATCATCAGAATTTGTGATTGGCAAGAGTTGTCTACATATTGGCCTTAGTGTCATTGATCGAGTCCCACGATATCACACTAAGATACCGATTAGATCTCGATCTCTAATAGAAGTCTATCAGAGACTTCCGTTTTACCTGGTGAGGGTGTTGCATGACTCACTAAAAAATAGTGAAAGCATGTCAAGATAGAAGTTCATATCTTGATTGTTTTCTTTACAAAATCTGTATGTTATTTATTTATGCTTCATCTCCAATTTGTTTGAAACATGTCACCTATAGACTCCCTACGTAGCATACTTGATGTCAATCGTCTCACTAGTCCAAACTTTACAAATTGGCTGTAATCTAAGAATAGTTCTCACAATAGAGAAAATCACATATATCCTGGATATGATCATACCCCAACCTAAGGAAGAAGCACCTTATGAAGAGTTTGCCCAATATGGAAAGTATATAGATGATTCCACACTTGCTCAGTGTTACATGTTAGCCTCTATGACTCTAGAGTTACATAGATAATATAAAAATATGGATGCCAAATCTATACTATTGTATCTCCACAAATTGTTTGAGGTACAGGAAAATACTCAACAATATGAGATATCCATGAGTTATTTTCATACAATATGAGATATCCATGAGTTATTTTCATGCCAGAATGACTGAGGGTGTATCGATACAGAACCATGTCCTAAAAATGATAGAGTTAATTAAGAAACTCACAGGTGTAGGAATGGTCCTAGATAATAACATATGTTGATTTTATACTTCAGTCCTTACGAGATACATCTTCTTAGTTTATTATGAATTTTAATATGAACAAGCTTGAGTCTTGAGCTCCTTAATATGTTGAGGGAAGTAGAGAGCACCAACAAAAAGGAGAAATCAATTCTCTACATTGGTGAGACAAAAAGAAAAAGGAAAGCTGGCAAGTCCCTTAAGAAGGACAAGTGCAAGGGCAAATAGGGTAAGACAAAGGTTGCCAAAAGAGACCCAGTAAAGGATAAAGGACAGTGCTTCTACTGTGTAAAAATGTTAAAACCCTTGCAGATTCTAAGCTTGGGGTGATCTCTATAGGGGATCTGCCTCCTTAGAACTCTATAGGGGTTCCTCCCTCCTTTGTTTTCTACACAAAGGCTGAAAAATAATTGATCTATTGATGATGAAAAGAGGGGAGAATACAAGCTATTTATAGGGCTTCTAAACCCTAACTCCTAATAAGACTCCTACTCTAACAAACTCTAACAAACTCTAACTTCTAATCAACTTTTACTCTAAGAAACTAAAACTCATCTTCCCCTCAGCACCTAACCCCTAGCCAACTCCTAACCATGATATGGCTGGTGGCTATAGGGGTCTCCAACTCCTAATTTTATTCTTATTCCACCCTAGAGAGAGTTCAAGCTAAGTGTGATTCTCTCCCTCTTGCCCTAGCCGACCTCTCTTAAGAGGAGGAGGCGATTAGGAGACTATCATCCCATAAGGACTTCTCCCTAACCCTAGCCAACTACTTCTTTACTAGGGGGTGGCAGCTAGATTAGGGTTAACATTCATAATTTAATTGACTCTAACTCGTATCCAACTCTGGCTCCTAATCAGACTCCAGTTCAACCGAATCCTAACTATACTAGGATTTTGACTGATTTATTATAATATACGTAAATTTTCTTCTAACCGATCTAATGTCAGGTCTAGGTTGGCTAACAAGGTCCAATCTAAGGACTTGACTCAATCGACTAGGACCTGACTCAGTTGGGGTTCTAGCAAAAAAGTGGGCATTGGAAGAGGAACTACAAGGAGTATCTTGTAGAAAAGGCGAGACAAAAGTTTGGAGAAGCTTCAGGTACATTCATGATCAGTTTTCATTTGTTAGATTTTTATGATAACATATGGGTATTAGATACCGGGAGTGTTTATCATATCTGTAATTCATTGTGGATCTTGACAAGGCCTAGGAGACTGGCCAAAGGTGTGATAGACCTTAAGATGGGTAATAGAGCAAGAGTTGCTACTATGGCTATTGGCAAGGTCATTTTACATCTACTTGGTGGAGCTCCTATTACATTAGATATATGTTATTTTATTTCCTCTATTATCAAAAATGTTATTTTCATTTTATGTTTGACATTAAATAGTTATAAGTTGGTTTTTGAGAATAATAGTTATTTAATTATAAAGGATGATATGATCATCACTAAAGGGACATTGCATAATGGTTTATCTGTGCTAGATATTGCTCCACATATCATGAATATAAGCATTTCCAATAGAAAAAGAGACCATGAGGGAAGGATTCAAAAGTTGCTAAAGAATGGATACTTAGATCCATTTGACAATGAGTCATTCGCAACTTACAAGCCTTGCCTTCAAGGAACAATGACCAACTCTCCTTTTAGTGAAACTGAAGAGAGAGTTACTGTGTTATTGGAACTCATACATAGTGACGTATGTGGTCCAATATCGACTCAGGCTATAGGTGGTTACTCATACTTCATTATATTCATTAATGATTTCTTAATGTATGGATATTTGTACTTGATAAAGTAAAATTTTGAGGCCTTCGAGAAATTTAGATAATATAAGAATGAAGTTGAGAACCAGATTGAAAAGAGTATTAAGACTCTTCGATCAGATCGAAGAGAATATTGAGTACATAGTTCACCCAATTTCCCAATGACTATGGGGTACTATCTCAATAAACAACTCCTTATACACCTCAGCTCAATAGTATATCAGAATGGAGAAATTGTACATTGTTAGGCATGGCATGGTCTATAATGAGTTTCGCTGGCCTACCCATCTCATTCTAAGGATATGCCCTAAAGATGCTTACCTTCTAAATAAAGTTCCATCTAAATCAGTAGTGCCTAAACCATATGAGATATTGAAAGGGAAAAAGTCATATTTTAAGGTTGTTAAAATTTAGGGCTGCCCTACCTATGTTAAAAGACACAATCCCGATAAGTTTGAATCAAGGATAGAATTGTGCAAGTTTGTGGGAGACCCCAAGTAGACTTATGGGTATTATTTATATCACCTAAGGACCAAAAGGTCTTTATTGCTAAGAGGGCAGTATTCCTTGAGAAGGAACATATTCTTGACAGGGATAGTGAGAGGATGATGGAGTTGAGTGAGGTTAAAGAACCTAGCTCGAGCACCATTCTGGAGATCAGATCTATTCAAATACCTAACACACAAGTTCCAATTTTACATAGATATAGCAAAATGTCACATTCTCCTAAGAGATATGTGGGACATATCAATAGAGATGACACTCATGATGATGATCCTCAGACCTCTGAGGACGCCATTGGCTTCTCAAAATTGAAACTTAAAATTTGATGAGGCAATCAAATCTTATAACTTCGTTAAGAATAAAGTGTTAGGATCAATTGGCACTAGGGGGTGGGGGTGGGTAAGTTAGTGCAACTGTAAGTTTTTCATTTTAAACAAAAGATTTTCACTTAAAGCAAGATAGAAAATCTGAAGCTTTTTGTTCAAATAAAATAAGTGAGAGAATTACTAAGTTAATAAGCAAACCCGAAAGATTAGCAACGATGAAGGAAAGTGCCTGATGTGAAAACTTTACTTTCAAAGAGTGAATTCAATCGGAAGTGTCAATACAAAATTCATAAGCAATGAAAGCAAAAAAAGAACTCACAAGTTTTATAGTGGTTCGGCACCAACGGCCTACGTCTACTCCTGAGTCCTCCTTCTTGAGGCATACCGGCATCCACTATCGATCTTCTTTGGGTGAAGTCCAAACCCTTACACTTGAGCTTACAAGGGAGACTTGAGAATTTTCTAACTCTAAGCTCTCTCTCCCTTCCTCTTTTCTTTTTCTTACAAATCACACATAATTTTACCATAGAATATAATCCCTAAAATTTTGTATATGGAGTACAAGAAAACTTGGGATATGTATAGGCCCTAAGTGGCTTCAGAGTTTTTGAGCCAAAAATCAAACTTACCCAGAAAATCCGAGTTGGGGCGGTTTACCTATCGACCTGGATGACTCAGCTGCCCGAATATCAGGCTACGAATGGTTTACTCGTCAGCCCTGGGCAATTTACTCATCATCAGCCACCCGAAAATCTGGGTAGCGGCAGTTTACCCGTCGAAAACTTCGTAAAAGTGGTTCCCTCTACTTTTCAAATTTTGGCTTAAACCTGATGTTGACCAACTCTTTGGTCAACCAATTGAGCTCAACTTGAGCTCAATCAAACCCCATAGTAGACCCGGTTATATCTTTGAGTTGATTTGGATGAAATTTAAATCAAACTCATTTAAGACTCAATCTTAACCTATGACTTCAAATTACAATCAAAACATGACCACCAAGCTTAACGACCTTACTCCCGCAAACTGGCAACCTCTGGTTTCTCCAGTGATGAGTCTCATAGTCTTCCTCCGGCAATCTCCTAGCATGTTCCTAGCGATCTTCCCGATACTTCCGGCGAAGTCCTAGTGAACGCCCGGCGAGCTCCCACCGCATCTTTCAATCCTTGGCCTGATACCTAAACTTGATTTTGGGTTCATGTTTGATTTATAACTCATCCCATCATGGTTAAACTTGCACAATACTAAATACGATTTAGTTAAATACAATTATAATAGAATACATCCATTACAAGACCATCCCAACTCCCAACAAGCTTTTTGGCTACCCTCGATAATCTCCTAGTGAGTCTCGATCTTCTTCTAGCGAACTCGCTCACGCTAGCCTGGCAAGCTCCCGATACCCCTGGTGAGCTCCTGACGCACTCCTGACAAGTTCCCAACTACATCTCTGAACCCCGGCCCGATACATAGACATGACCTTAGCCAATCCTAATTGTAATAATTTTTCTATCGTAATTAATCCTACATCAATCAACTCTAACAACATATGTTAGATCAATAACCTATCAATTGATTTCATTATCAAAATCCGAGATTCAACAATCGCCCCCTTTTTTATGATGATAATCAATTGATGATAGGAGTTAATCCTGACTCCCCCTAAATCCATGCCGCTTAAATTTAAAAGAAACATACACTCTTAAATTCAATCAATTAACATTCAACATAAATTTCAATACAAATTTGCATCAATTCATCAAATCATAAGTAAAAAGAATAATGCACTCATATCCATATCTAAGATATATCAATCCATATACATATTAAGATATCCATATATTTCAATAATATCATGTGTTATTAATATATTCATCAATTAATATTATGTATAATCAATGTATATTTCTCTCCCTTTGTCATCAATAAAAAGGTAAAATATATAACTAATAATTTCAAAGCGTATGATGACATTACTCTCCCTTAGTATATATATTATAAAATTTTTTTCCCCTTTATGATTAATAAGGAGAGAAATAAGGGAGATGTTGTTGAATCATTTCATCATAGAGAAGAGCTCTTAATAAATTTTAAAAGCAATACTAAGATGAGCTCAAAAGTTCAAGAGATTTAAAGACTACTTATGTATTTCAAATGTAACAAAATTCATCTCTTGATATCAAAAATTATCTCTTGTAAATTTCAAATATGGCACATCTTCAAGCAATTTTTCTCCCTTTTTTTAAAAATAATAAGATAAAATCATGGAGAAAGTTTTCAAAAGCATTATCACAAAAAGGCTTCATTTAATGAAATTTATATATTTTCATAATTTAGCATTTCTAGGTCTCGACCTCAATCTTGTATATATAAAATTTCGAATATGAGCTCAATGACTCTTTCTCATGTAACTTTCAAGAAAATATAGTAAATAAATCTAAACAATAACAAATCATTATCTTTATATAGATTTTTAAAATCATCATTATGTGCATGATCATCATACATTATTTCATATCATCATACCTTCTCCCTCTTTATCATCAACAAAAAGAAGAAGTGCAATTAGCAAGTTTCTGATATATGAAAGCTTAGCAATTTAGTAAATTTTTTTATCACTTTAGAACATACAAGCTAGTAATTTCTTTCTCTTTTGAGATGCAAACTAGCAAATTCCGGCTTCCTTTGCAATGTTCAAGCTAACAATTTTACATCATGCAAGCTAACAAGTTTTACTCCCCCTTTGTCATTGTCAAAAAGAAGGGATGGTTACAATAGTGAAAAACTTTTCTCATTACATCATTTTTTATATCATCACATAAAATATATCAAGAAAAATTAACATAGTAATGAGATATACAATTCTTGAAGATAAATTGTGACTATCAAGAGACAAATCATAAGAGAAACAAATAAAATCTCTTGATTCATTTATAAGAAATATCAAGTTATCAAGTTCATGATTTGTATAAAAATCTCCTTTTAAATAATATGAAAACTACATAACAAAAGATTTTGATTCATAAAATATTTCAAGTTATAATTCCAAGAAATCATAATCATGATATAAGTAAAGAAATTATTCAATTTCAAAATCATCAAAATCACTTTCAAAAGATTCAAAATGATATTGATAGTCTTATTAATTTCTTAAAATGCTAGTTAGTTTTTTCTCTACTTTTTGTGAATAAGAAGGTAGAATCAAGGTAGAGAAGTGAAAAATATAACAAAAATACTCAATTTTATAAATATAGATTTCAAAATCTAAGAAAAAAATAAAGAGCTATCCATGCAACTTAATTTATCTTATGTAAATTTCAAGTAAGGTAGAAAATCAAGCAAATCATATCTCATATAGATTTTGATAATAATCATCATGAATTCTAAAAGAAAACATAATAGTAGATTAAGCTCAAATTATAAATCCAATATTTTGCATGCATTTAGAAAGTACTAATTTTCTTCTAAGCACTTGTTTCCTTATTCGAAGTTATTATATCTAGTTTTCTTCTAATCATATTGGTAATTTTATATTCCTTTTTAGACATTGTTATGAAATATGATGGCATAATTTCTTTTCATCTATATTCAAATTTACGCCAAAAGTACAAGAAGATCATATTGTTAAAGATAAAATCAAATTTTTGAATATCAAAAAATATAATTTTATTTAATAAGTTTCTTTTTCCTTTTTCATAAATAATAAAAATGAGTCTTAGGGGATAATCTTAATCCAAGATAAATCTTTCTAATAAAAAAATGATCTTGATAAAAAAATTATAATTATTAAGATCATAAATCTTATTTTTGTTAAAAAAAATTATAAAGATCAATAATGTGATTCCCATAACGTAAAAGTCAAGTCAAGAAATTAAAAAGTATTCATGATAGTATAAATCTCTTTCAATTTTTAACTTATCATAAATTTAAGAAATACTAATTTTGGTGATAAGTTATGTCATTCATGAGTTTTAAAATAAATCATGTCAAGAAAGATATTAATAACAAAAGACATTCATGAATATTAAAGACATGATTTAATTTAATACTCTTCTTAGATAATAAAAATTTTAGGTTATCAATTTTGTAAGCAAAATCATAATACATGAAAATTATCAAGTTACAAGTATGATTTTGCAAAATAAGATAAAAAATATTAGATCTCAACTTATATATGTGATTTCAAATCATCAAGATCATTGTTTAGATTCATGTTATTATTTCAAAAATATAAAATTATGATTCATTTATAAACTTCTCCAAACGAACTTGATTTATGTAAAGATTTCAAGTTGCAATTTTTCAACTTGTCTAGATCATGATAAAATCATCGAAAATATCAATAACGTTAGATAGATTCATCAATCTCTTTTTAAAATAAAATTATTTGAAAACTTATCCAAAATTATCATCAAAAATTACTTTTCAAAAAATTCAATGAAGACATCATAGATTGATTTTCAATAGCTAAAGTTCTCTAATCCATTTTTATAGTTTAAGAGATTCAATAATAATAGTATTATTTTATCTCTTGTTGAAGGACTAATAGAATAAAAATTATTTCAAGAATAATTGCCCTTCTTTTGAAATTTATTTCAAGAATGCAATATCATTTTAAAGTTAAAAACAAAATTTTATCAAGATTATTACAATAAAATATTTTCAAACAAAAACTTTGATTTATTTTAATTCTAATAATTTTTAGACTTAGTATACTGAGTTATCATGCTCATTTCATTCTTATTAAATATATTTTAAATTTATAAAAATATTAGACAATAAAGCATGATTTTTCTCTTTCTTTTCTATATTGTTCTATGCTAAAATTTTATCATTGAACATAATCATTTAATCATAGCATTCCAATCAATATAATATTTAAATCAATCATTCCTAAACTTGGTCAATATTTGAAACATTTAATCATAATCTTTACATTTAAACCAACATCCAAGCTAATTATTTTGAACCTATTATTTAATCATCATCAAAATCTCATTCATGTAAATTTTAACATATTTTTCAATAAATAAGGTTCTTTGGTTCTAGTTCATTTTCATACTTGTATGCTCTAGCTATGCATCATCAATATTGATTGTATAATGATGAACCATCAAAAGATTCATTGTCAATAATTTTAATTTTAATAATTTTCTTATTATTACTTAGGCTAGTGTGCTTTGAAAGAATATTAAATCTCAAGTCATGTGCCTTGAGCAGCTACTTTCAAAATTTTCAAAATATAACTTAGTGCTCCTAGCCTTTTTAAGAAGCAACTTTATATTATGGGAGGTTTTGATTTAGGTACTCATTTGAGTTTGAGTCATTCATGATATGTTCTTTCCATTTTCTCTAATGGTTTAAGGTTGTTTATGATTCCCTTATGAACCCAAATTAATTTATGTGGACTATAATTTTTAAATGGACATCTATAGACTTTATGTCCTAATTACCACATAAATTATATTTGTTTTTCGGTAGTAAATTTAATGTAGGTCCTTTCATAAATATGGTTGGTTTTTGTTGAATATTAGCAACAAAGCCTATATTATTTCTTCGATTAATATGATACTTATTGGCAAGGATCATATTCAATGATTTATTTCTAATTTTAAATTTTTTTTAACATTGTCTTAAGTATGATATTTTATTCTTTAATATTGTCTAGCATTTCACATTTAGAACTAGGATTATGTGATGCTAATAACTCATGTATTTCATTAACTTTACTAACTAACAAATCATGTTCATATTTAAGCAAATTAAAGGATTTACTAAGTTTTCTAAATTCATCAAACAAATCATGAAACATATTTAATAAATTAAGAAAGAATTGCTTAATGAATTACTAACCTCATCGTCGATAGCCATAAGAGCAAGGTTCTCCACTTCTTAGTTGAGCATTTGATCTTTGAAGCTTCTCGGCTTCTTGCGTTCATAGCAAGAGGTTTTGTCCATCTTTAGATTATTTTTAAGGTTCAAGTTCATTAATTTTTTTAGTTCATTTGTCAAAAGTTCATGTCCAGGGTTCTAATCACTCGAGATTTTACTCGAGGAGTCATATATCATTATTAGTTCACAATCATTCCTGTTCTTCAGAAGGTGTTCTTCAAGTTTATTTTTATAGATTATTTCATTTAATGATTTACTTGATTTAGTTGTGATTTCATGTATCATTTCTAATGTATGTCATATATCAGAATTATAATGAGAAACCCGATCAAATTTATTTTTATCTAAGGCATAAAACAAGACATTCATAGCCTTGGCATTTAAAGATAAAGTTTTCTTCTCTAAATCATTCTAATCGTTCATTGGAAGAGAAGAATTTTCGAATCCATTTTCAATAATAGTCCATAAATCAAGGTCTAAAGAAAGCAAGAAAACTCTCATCCGAGTTTCCCAATAAGTGTAGTTTGTCCCATTGAATATGAGAGGATAAATGAAAGAAAAACCCTCTTGAAAGCCAAAAAAGAGCCATTCTCTTAGGTGTTAAACCAAATGAGAAAAACGTAGCTCCAATACCAAATGTTAAGATGGGGGGTGGGGGTGAATTAGTAAGTGTAAGTTTTTCGTTTTAAATAAAAGATTTTTGCATAAAGCAAGATAGGAAATCTGAAGCTTTTTATTCAAGTAAAACAAGTAAGAAAATTGCTATATTAATAAGCAAACTCGAAAGATTAGCAACGTTGAAGGGAAGTGCTTGATGTGAAAACTTTATTTTCAAAGAGTGAATTCAATTGAAAGCGTAAATACAAAATTTGTAAGCAATGAGAGTAAGGAAAGAACTCACAAGTTTTATAATAGTTCGGCACCAACGGCCTACGTCCACTCCCAAGTTCTCCTTATTGAGGCACACTGACGTCCACTACCGATCTTCTTTAGGTGAAGACCAAACCCTTACACTTGAGCTTACAAGTGAGACTTAAGAATTTTCTAACTCTAAGCTCTCTCCCTTCCCCTTTTCTTTTTCTTACAAATTACACACAATTTTATCACACAATGTAATCCGTAAAATTTTTGTATAGAGTGAAAGAAAACTTGGGGTATTTATAGGCCCCAAGTGGCTTCAGATTTTTAGAGCAAAAAATCAAACTTACTCAAAAAATATAGGTACGGGCAGGTTACCTGTCAACTTAGGTAGCTCAACTACTCGAATACCAGGGTACGGGTGGTTTACCCATTAGCCCTGGGCAGGTTACTTGTCATCAACTGCCCAGAAACCTAGGCGACGGCGGTTTACTCGTCGGAAACTCCGCAAAAGTGGTTCCCTCCATTTTTCAAATTCAGGCTTGAACCTAATATTGACCAACTCTTTGGTCAACCAATTGAGCTCAACCTGTGCTCAATCAAACCTCATAGTAGACCCGGTTATATTTTTGAGTTGATTTGGATTTCATCCAAATCACACTCATTTAAGAATCAATCTTAACCTCTGACTTAAAATGACAATTAAAACATGACCACCAAGCTTAATGACCTTACTCCCATAAATCGACAACCTTCGGCTTCTCTAGTGGTGAGTCTCATGGTCTTCCTCTGGCAATCTCCCGATGTGTTCCTAGCGATCTTCTTGATACATTCGGCGAAATCCTAGCGAACGCCTGATGATCTCCTACTACATCGTCCAATCCTTGACTCGATGCCTAAGCTTGATTTTGGGTTCATGTCTGATCTGTAACTCATCCTGTTATGGTTAAACCTGCATGTTGTTAAATATAACTTAATTAAATACAATCATAATGGCTAATACATTCATTACAAGACCATCCCAACTTTCGGTAAACTTTTTGGTTATCCTCGACAATCTTCTGGTAAGTCTCGGTCTTCTTTTAGCGAACTTCCTTATGTCATCCTAGCAAGCTGCCAATATCCTGGGCGAGCTCCCGATGCACTCCTGGCGAGTTCCTAATCGCATCGCCCGAACCTCAACCCAATGCATGGACTTGACCTTAGCCAATCCTAATTATAATAATTTTCTGTTGTAATTAATCATACATCAATCAACTCTAACAACATATGTTAAATCAATAACCCATCAATTGATTTAATCATCAAAATTTAAGATTCAACAAAAAGATAAGCCTTGTGTATACAGAAAGGTAAATGTGAGTGCTATCATCTTCTTGGTCTTATATATGGATGACATCCTACTCATTGAGAATGATGTAGAAATGTTCTCCACTATTAAAGTTTGGCTATCTAAACACTTCTCCATGAAGGACTTAGGGGAAGCATCCTATATATTGATGATTCGGATCTATAGAAATAGATCTAATAGGATGTTTGACTTGCCCCAATTGAGGTACTATCAGAACCCTTGCGGATTCTAAGCTTGGGGTGATCTCTATAGGGGATTAGACTCATTGAAACTCTATAGGGGTTCCTCCCTCATTGGTTTTCTACCCGATGGCTAAAAAATAATTAATCTATTAATGATAAAAAGAGAAAAGAATATAAGCTATTTATAGGACTTCTAAACTCTAACTTCTAATATGACTCATACTCCAACAAACTCCAACTTATAATCAACTTCTATTCTAAGTAAACCAAGACACCTCTTCCCCTCAACTCCTAACCCCTAGCTATTTCCTAACCATGATGTGGCTGGTGGCTATAGGGTCTCCAACTCCTAATTTTATTCTTATTTTACCCTAGAGAAAGTCAAATTAAGTGAGACTCTCCCCTCTTACCCTAGTCGGCCTTTCTTAAGAGGAGGAGACAGCTAGAAGACTCTCATCCCATAAGGACACCTCCCTAACTGTAGCCAACACTTCTTTAATAGGGGGTGGTAGCTAGATTAGGGTTTATTATATTCATGACTCAATTGACTCTGACTCATATCCGAATCAGACTCTAGTTCAGTCGAATCCTAACCCTACTAGGATTTACGTTGGTTTATTACAATAGACTCAAATCTTCTCCTAGTCGACCTAGTGTCAGGTTTAGGTTGGTCAACAATGCTCAAGCTAAGGACTCGAATTAACTAAGATTCGACTCAACTAGGGTCCTAACAGACTCGCCTTTTTCAAATCAGCCTTGTTCTCAAGGCTGAGGCTCCATGATCTCCGGGTCCAAGTCTGTAGCTTGTCATGAGGCTTCCTTATTGCATTTGAGGTAGGCACACCATGATCCCACGGTTCAGCTTTATCTTATATCTATTTATCGATAGTCGTATCTGGATGTGATGCATCATGATCATGTGATGATGCCATGCAATCTCTAGGTAGAACTAGGCCTCCTCATCATCTTGGGTGTCAGGTGGATAGATCTCTACTGAGTCATCCTTTATAAACTAAGATTCTTAGAGAATCTGTTGCAATTTTGAATTAGATCTGATCCACAAGTTATGACTCCAATGTGATTTCCAATTTTGTAGGGTCTAAAGAAACTGAGAGACCACTTTCGTGATGCTCGAGACTTTATTGATTCCTATTGGTTGGGCTGAAGACAAAGGAAGACTCGATCTTCAATAGCAAACTTCCTTCTACTTCGGCATTTATCGGGCGGTTGTTTCTTTCTTGTGCTGGTTGGCTTGTGGTGGTTCTTCAATAGTAGCTAGGCTTTTCTCTGAGATGGTGGCTGCCCTCTAGTATAGTCCATGGTAATATGAGCCCGATCTAAGTTTGGAGGGAGTAGAAGCTATAATTTTTCAGGACTTATTTTCATCTCATCTTTGTGCCATTGACCTGTATCATGCCAAGCCACAAATTCAGCATTAGTTAGAATTTCCTCATCGTATATTGATAGCTTCATATATATGGAGAGAGAGCTTTGCTGATGTAGCTAGGGGTTGGTCATCTTGCATGTGGATAACATAAATTCTAGCTCTCGATGCATCAATAACAAACACTACGTCGAAGTCGGGTAAAGCTATCACCGGCAAAGAATAGAGGCTGCAACTAGGCCGGATGACCCATGTTTCAAGCATCTCATTTTCAATCCTCTATATTTCAGCTTATCGGAGGTGAGGATCAGAATTAGATGGTCATGCCATCAGATAGAAGGTAGGCAGCGCAATTCGATAAAGATGTCTGAAAATTCAATAATCAATTGGAGAAGGTTTGGGTCTTCAATTTTTATCGACTCCCTCATATGTTGCTGTTAGAGTTGCATTAGGAAGCCACTGCTCACTTTGTGCAAGGCTTTCTCCAATCACTATGTTGAAACCATCATCACATTGCTCTCGTATTTCCCGCATAAGATCACCTATTTTCCATGGCTGAAAAATTTTATGATAAATTTAAAAAAATTTCAGGGAACATCACCTAATGTCATTAGTTATTTGATGCAAAGTACGACCTCATAATCATCAAGTGGGAGGAGTAAGAAATTTGTAACTATTTCTTGGTCCTGTAGCAATAGTTTCACCGGTAGGCACCTAGGGTTACACTTTAAAATTCATTCGCCAGTGACCTTAACATCAAACCTGCTACAGTCCTTAATATGTAAGGCCATCTGAAAAGCAACCTTGTTGTTCATAAAGTTATTAGTGCTCCCGGTGTCAATGAGAATAGTGATTAGTTGTTGTTTAAGAAGTCCTCCCACTTTCATCTTCTGCGAGTTCACGTAGTCGGCAAGAGCATGCATTGTAAAATTGGCTGGCTATTGTTCTTCTTCCATGACCTCCTCCTCATGCTTCTAAGCCTCCTCTTTCATGTCTTCAATAGGCTTTATCAGTAGAAGACATGTCTTTTTGCAGTGATGATCACAGCTCATAGTTTGTCGCAATGTAAACAAAGGTCCTTCGCCAATTTGTCGTAAAGTTCTTCTCTCATTAATTTTTTTAGCAGCAAAGAATGACTAGGACCAAAGGGTAGTGGAGGTTTATATATTACTAGTTTAGGAGTGGTTTTCATCCTTCGAGCATCTTGGTTGAGCCGCTCCTCTTGGATTCAAGCGAAAGAAATTACGGCCATCACGGTGCAGGGTTGTCGTGCTTTAACTTCTCTTTTTATTTCCGGCTTGAGTCCTTCAATGAATATCCCTAATAATTATATGTCAAACTAATCATGTGCAAGGTTTGATAATTCCTCAAACCTAATTTGGTATTTTTGGATCGTGGAGGTTTGTCAGATCTTCGCGAGTTATTCATCAATATTTTTGTACTTGGTCGGTCCAAAGCGGTTCAGCAGTGTGCTTTTGAATTGTATCCATGTTGGGACTCCTTAGGTGTATTCAAGCCAATTGTACCATTGAATTGTATCTCTTTCGAGGTGGATGATAGTGGTGTTCACCATGGAAGCCTCTAGTGTCTGGTGATAATGAAAGTAGTATTCCGCATGTAAAAGTCATCCTATCAGGTCTCCCTTTTTCCATCGAGGGAAGTCCACCCTCACGAGTGGCTATATCATGTCTAAGGGTTGTCCCTCCTTCTCTAAAGGCCTCACTGAACTTTCTCCTTGCTGGAATTTTATTGGACTTAGGGATCATCCAATTCTGAATTCTGCGAATAAAGCACACAATTTATCCTCCAAGCGTGATTCAAGCCATGATTCAAAAGCCTCCAACTTAGCATTGATTGAATCCTGAGATGACATTGCGTATGCCTCCAGATCTGAGATGTTTCTATCTTTTTTCTGTTGAAAGGTCAAGGGCATAGGGTGGTGGAAGGTTTGGTGGCAGTAGAAGATAAGATCAGTGGTGGAGAGTTGTGGCTACGATAGGTCGCTGTTTTAGGCTACAGTTTTGGGTGTTGTTAGGGTTATGGAAATAAGTTATGATGGCTATGTCTTAAGGCTAGAAGGGTGCCTTAAGGGTGATGTGGGTGGCAGCAATAATTTCGGTAAGGATCAAATATGGGTGTAGCAAAAAACACCGAAAGGTAGTGCTGCATAATTCTGCATCAATTGGCTACTGTTGGAGGTGTAGTTGATGCTACGGTTTAAGGTTACTATGGAGGTTGTAAGGGGGGTTTGGGGATAGTGATTTAAGGTTAGGAAGATGGTTTAAGGTTGCTGTAGGTAGCAGTAACAAGTTTGGTATGGTTGTGGTAAGAAGTGCTAATGGTGTTGTTGCAGAATTTTTCGTCGAGAATAGCAGTTTTGTGACGAAAGATCTAGCAATGATTTAGAGGACTATGACAGCAAAAAACTCATGAGGATAGCAGTAAGATGGAATAATGGCAGCAACAAGTTGGGTCAAGATCAGGCATGTATACAACAAGAATCATCGAAAAGTATTATAGCAGCAGAATTTTACATCAAAAAATTTGAGCACAATAGATGTAATTCTTTTCCAGTAGTTTGTAACAAGGATTTAAGTAAAACATAAGGAGAATCTAATGGTAAGGGAAAGATAATACTGTCAAAAACTTCATGGAAGAATATGACAGTAAAAGATTCGACAAGATCAAAGATTATAAGAAGTGCTGCAGCAGATTTTTACGTCTAAAAATCAGCAGCTTAGATGTAAATGATTAGTAGTTTGTATCAATAATTTTTTAATGAAACCAAAAGGAAATCCAATGTCAAGGGATGCCAAAGCCATCATAAAAAACTCGTAGAAGATTGGATAGAAAAATTATGACAGCAAGATCAAAATAAGCAGTGGTATGCGGTTGAATTCTGCAGCGTAACTTTCACCGTCAAGATAGAAACTTTACGATAAAGAGTTTATACAGCAAGATAGGAATACTTTTTTTATTTTTTGGGTTTAAGCATAACTAAATTGTAGTAGCAGTAAGGTAGAACACCAAAACTCGATGGAATTCGTGGGGAGATTAAAAGGTGATATACGATAGTGAAGATGACGGTGGAATTCGATGACGATCTAAGTAATTGCAGGAATTGCTTGGGCAGTTGTGGAAGGGTAGCGAGACACTAAGAATATTGCTCTAATATTAAGTGTTAGAATCCTTATGGATTCTAAGCTTAAGGTGATCTCTATAGGGGATTGGCCTCCTTGAAACTCTATAGGGGTTCCTCCCTCCTTAGTTTTCTGCCCAATAACTAAAAAATAATTGATCTATTAATAATGAAAAGAGGGGAGGATATAAGCTATTTATAGAGCTTCTAAACCCTAACTATTAATAGGACTTCTCCTCCAACAAACTCCAACTTCTAATCAACTTTTACTCTAAGTAAACCAAAACTCCTACTAAACCAAGACGTCTCTTCCGCTCAACTCCTAACTCCTAGCCAACTCCTAATCATGATGTGGCTGGTTATTATAGTGGTTTTTAACTCCTAGTTTTATTCTTGTTCTATCCTAGAGAGAGTCCAAGTTAAGTAGAACTCTTCCCCTCTTACCCTAGTCGACCTCTCTTAAGAGGAGGAGGTGTCTAAGAGACTCTCATCCCATAAGGACTCATCCCTAACCCTAGCCAACCACTTCTTTACTAGGGGGTGGTGGCTAGATTAGGGTTTATTACATTCATGACTCAATTGACTCTGACTTGTATCTAACTCTGACTTCAGTTCAGTCGAATCCTAACCCTACTATGATTTGGGATGATTTATTACAATAGACTTAAATCTTCTCTTAGTTGACTTAATGTTGGGTCTAGGTTGGCCAACAAAGCACAATCTAAGGACTTAACTCAATTGACTAGGACTCGACTCAGCTAGGGTCCTAATAGGTACATAGAAACCATTGTCAAAAGGCTAAAGTCAACTAAGAGATTTTCATTGGTATACAGAGGATGTAGCCTCTAGGTTGAAGGCTATACAGACTTAAGTTTTCAGTCTAATGTCAATAATAGCCAGTCAAATTCAAGATATGTGTTTACCTTAAATAGAGCAACAGTAAGCTGGAAGCGTTCTAAGTAAAATACTACTACTAACTCCGCATAGAGGTAGAGTACATTACTGTAGCAAAAGCAGTAAAGGAAACAATTGATGAAGAAGTTCATCATAGATCTGGGAGTCATACCAAGCAACGCAAATCTGATCCTAATATACTACGACAATGATAAGGTGATTGCTTAAGCAAAGAAACTCAGGTCTTATTAAAGTCTAAGCACATTATGAGGAGGTTCTATCTGATTAGAGGGATCATGGCCCGTAGAGATGTAGTAGTGGGAAGAGTTCCATCCGAAGATAATATTATAGATCCATTGACTAAGCCATTACCTCAGATTGTATTTGAGCAGTAAAGGAGTCTGATGGGGATCACGTGCGTTACAGGTGTCCTACAAGTCAATCACGTGAGTGATGATACCTACAGTAATCTCTTTGCTTATCGTTATTGGCATTTTCTTACATTATATTTCTAAATATATATTATGATGTCCCTAGATCTGTACATTGGGAATCAAATCATGATGAGATCATGATAATGAGATCGATTCACCTTTAGACACAGATCCTAAATTATCCTGGTCATAGGTTACTCAAGAGAGATATTGAGATAACTAAATAGACTAGTGTGTGATATACTCGTTTATATAATGGAGGTGGCTGGTCTCATAGTCGCTTGTATGGGGACACTAGAGATATAGTGCAGGTGCTCATTGGAGAATGAGTTCACTGATTGATCCGCTTATAGTATGTTGTTTGGATAATGATACCTAATGTTAGACAATAATTCCATAGTCTTTGTTATATATCTAGTTCTTAGACTTAAGACACTAAGGATGTCTTGTATGAGTACTACTTTCTTTGACGTTGGACTTATATGTTTAGAAAGGTCCAGACCTAATGCAGTCGGTTATCAAGATTGGTAGTCAACTATAGGAAGGTAATTGGGTGTCAACAAAGGATCATCCACTTTCAGTATCATGAAAGGAATATCCTATATGTGCTCGCTCAGACAAAATATATGGTCGAGGTCATTCAGATTGAGAGAGATGGAGTTTTTTAGGAGAATCTGATTAGAGCGAGACTCAAAAGGATTTTGTATGTGACCTAACAGTATCTATGCCCAATATACGGTCTCTGGGATATTAGTTAGATGAGAGACTATAAATACATAGTAACTATGGACATATAGGTCTGATGGATTTTATCCCCCTGTACCGCCTAGGGACTATGGCGTAATGGTCAACACGTCCATAACGATGAGTCGAGTGAATTATTATAGAGATAATAATTCACTATATAAGAAGGAGTTTATGGGAGAGGCTCACGACTAGCTTAGTATCGGGCCTAGAGGGTCACATACATATAGTGGATGTTGTGACGGGTAAAGGTGCATATATGAGATATCCATGAATCTCCTGGTTTGGATCCTATGAATGAGATTCAATAGAATTGGATAATTGGATAATTGGATAGATATCCAATTCCCAATGTGAATAAAATCTATTCAAGAATATACTCATTCACCTCTATAAATATGAGACACTCCTTTGTTCATAGGCTAGAGCAAAAGGAGAGCCAGAGAGAGGGTTAGAGAAGCCTCATATTTCTCCTTAGAGTTTGTCTCCTCCTCCTTAGCCTGAGAGTGTGGAGAGCCTGATCTCGCAGTTGAGGAGCCTCATTGTTGTGTCTATTATGTGGATTACTACTAGAGAGGAGTACGCGAGTGCTCATTCGTCTTCTCCGTTAGATCTAAAAATTATCAGGGATATACAATCTCCCTAGGTAACACATCTGTCATAATTAGTACAGTTTATGGGCTTTGTAGATTTTTCGCATTCTAATCATCGTACAATGACTAAATACTCAATTTTGGGAATATGGGTTTTATTTTTATTTTTCATTTTGTATGAGATGTCGATCATAAATTTTCCAATATATTCTTTACTGCATTTTAGTATTCCAAACCTAGATTCGCTTGATACCTGGTTGTGACACTCAGAACATGCAATATATCAAGCCTAGTACATAATATTATATACATGATAAACCCTATGCTAAGGCATAGGGTACATATCTATGTTTGTCTTTTCTTTAGGAATCATTCGAAACATACTCCTAGAAAGTGATATGTCTTATCGATATGAGACATCTCTTGGAATTCTTCATGCCAAACCTTTTGATAATAAAGTCTATGTACCTAGATTGGGATAAGCCAAGCATCCTCTAGATCTATCTCTATAGATCAGGATCCCCAAAATATATGATGCTTCCCCTATGTCCTTCATGGAGAAGTTTCTGGATAGCCAAGTCTTTACTGTATAAAGCATTCTTACATCATTCCAAATGATTAGGATGTCATCCACATATAACACAAGATGGTGATAGCGCTTCACTTACCTTCTTATACATGGAAGCTTATCTTTGTTCTTAACAAAGTCATAAGTTGATCACCTCATCAAATCTTATGTTCCAACTATGGGAGGCTTGCTTTCGTCTATAGATGGACCTGAGCAACCTGCACGCTCTTCCTGGACTCTCTTTGGATACGAATCCTTTTAATTATATCATATACACCTCCTCCTCAAGGTTCTCATTAAGAAATGCAGTTTTTACATCCATCTACTAAATCTCATAGTTATAGTGTGCTGCAATAGCCAAAATAATTCTGATGAATTTAAGCATGACTACGGGTGAAATGATTTTGTCATAGTCAACTCATTGTCTTTGACGATATCCTTTAGCCACCAACCTTGTCTTATAGGTCTTCACCTTTTCATCTACTCTGATCTTCTTTTTGAAAATCTATTTGCAACCGATGGGTACAATATCCTTTGGTGTATCCATAAGGTTCCAAACCTTATTGGAGTACATGGAATCCATCTTAGAATTCATAAGTTCTTACCACTTCCCGAAGTCTATACTCATAATAGTCTCATCGTAGGTCTGAGGATCAACATCTTGAAAGTCCTCTCTATTGATATATCCTATATATCTTTCATGAGGGGGAGATACTATGCTAGACCTATGTAAAGTTGAAACTTATGTGTTAGGTACCTGAACAAACTCATATTCTGGAATGGTGCTTGAGCTAGGTTCTCCAACCTCGTTCAACTCTATCTCACTCTCACTAATTCCACCAAGAATATGTTCATTATCAAGAAACACAGTCCTCTTGGAATGGTTCTTACAATGATAGAAATAGTACTCACAAGTTTCCTTGAGGTATCTCATGAACTTGCATCATGCTATCATTGATTTTAACTTGTCGGGATTGTGTCTTTTAACATAGGCAAGACAACCCCAGATCTTAATAGCCTTAAGATTAAGATTCTTTCCTTTCTATATCTCATATGATGTAGACACTACCGACTTTGATAGAACTCTATTCAGAAGGTAAGCTGAAATCTCTAGGACATATCCCCAGAATGAGACAGGTATATCAGTAAAACTTATTATGGACCTCACTATGTCCAACAGCATACAATTTCTCATTTTTAATACATCATTTAGTTGAGGTATATAAGGAGGTGTCCATTGGGATAGAATTCTATGTCCCCTAAGGAAATGGGGGAACTCTATACTCAAGTACTCTCATATTTGATCTAATCAAAGAGTCTCAATATTCTTTCCAAACTGGTTCTCTACTTCATTCTTATATTCCCTAAATTTCTCAAAGGACTCAGACTTGTACTTCATCAAATACATGTATTTGTACTTAAATAAATCGTTAGTAAATGTAATAACATATAAGTAACTACATATAGTGTGATTTGACATAGGACCACATACATCACTATGTATGAGTTCCAGTAGCTCAATGACTTTTTCTTCAGTTACACTAAAAAGAGAGTTGCTCATTTTTTCACGAAGACAAAGTTCACAAGTTACATATGACTCATAGTTGAATGGATCTAAGTATTTATCTCTTAGTAACCTTTCAATCTTTCTCTCATAGATATGACCTAATGTCATAGGTATAAATTATTCATCTCATCTCGTTTCCTCTTAGACATATTTCATTCATGATGTGTAGAGAAGTGTCTAACACATACAAGTCATTTATCAAGGTCCCTCTAATGGTGATCTCATCATTCATAATGATTGAATTATTATTATTTTTAAAAACTAATTTATATATACTAGTTATCAAACAAGAAAAGAAAATAATATTTTGGACAATTATATATACTAATTGCATGCATCTAATGCAATGATAGCTCCACCAAGCACATACAGAGTGACCTCTCCAATGACAACTGTAGTAACTCTTGCTTCATTATCCATCTTAAGGTCTATCTCATCTCTGTCCAATCTCTTAGGTCTTGTCAGAATCTACAATGAATTATAGATATAATAAGCACTCCTGGTATCCCATACCTATGTGTTATCATAAAAATCTGACAAGTAGAGACTGATCATAAATGTACCTGAAGTTTCTCCAAACTTCAGTTTCACCTTATCTACATGGTAATCCTTTCAGTTTCTCTTCCAATGCCCATCGTTGCTATAGTGGAAGCACTATCTTTTGTCTTTTGCCAAGTCTTTCTTGGCAACCTTTGCTTTACCAATCTCTTTTTGCCCCTGTCCTTCTTAAGGGTCTTACTAGCCTTCCTTTTCTTCTTAGTCTCACCAATATAGAGAACTGGCTTCTCTTTCTTGATGGCACTCTTAGCTTCCCTCCGTATATTGAGGAGCCTAAGGAGTTGCATCTCAAACTTGCTAATGTTGAAATTCATAATGAAGTGAGAAAAGGAATCTAGTAGGGACTGAAGTATAAGATCAATATACAGGTTATCCTCTAGGACTATTTCTAGACCTATGAGTTTCTCAATCTACTCTATCATATTCAATACATGGTTTTGAACCAATGTCTCTTCTGTCATCTTGGCTTGGAAGAGACTCTTGGATCATATCTTTGAGTTATTCCTTATTCCTCAAATAGTTGGTAGAGATGAAGAAGAATAGAATTGGCATCTATGCTCTTATGTTGCCTTTATAACTCAGGAGTCATGGAGGCTAATATATAATAATTTATCAAAGTAAAATCTTCTATATACGCGAGCGATCTCATCCTTGCTTGCCCCTTCCTCCAGCATAGGCACAGTCATACCAAGGACATACACGGTTTTCTTCATCATGAGAATAATTCTCAAATTATGGAGTTAATCCGTGTAGTTTGTGCTAGTTACAAGTGCCCTACAAGCCAATCACATGAGTGATGGTACGTGTGATACACTATATAATCTTTTTGCTAATGATTAATATTGATATATTCTCACATTATATTATATATAACATATATATTATGATGTCCTTGGTTCTATGCAATAAGAATCGGATCATGATGAGATCATGATAATAAGATCGATTCACCTTTAAACACATATCCTAAATAATCTCGATCATAAGTTACTCGAGAGGGACATCGAGATAACCAGATAGACCGGTGTACTATATACCTGTCCATAGAGGCAGCTGGTCTCATAGCCACTTGTGTGGAGACACTAAGGATATAGTACAGGTGCTCATTGGAGAATGAGTTTACTGATTGATCTGTTTATGGATGTTGTATGGTTAATGATACATAATGTCAGACAGCGATTCCAAAGTCTAAGTTGTGTATCTAGTCCTTAGACTTGAGACACCAAGGATGTCTTGTATGAGTACTCTTTTCTTTGATGCTAGACTTACAAGTTTGGAAAGTTTTAGATTTGGTATAGTTAGTTATCGGGATTAATAGCCAACCTTACGAAGGCAATTGAGTGTTAATAGAGGATCATCCACTCTCGGTATCATGAGAGGAATATCTCATATGTGCTTGCTCAGACAAATCTCTGGCCAGGGTCATTCGAATTGAGAGAGAAGACAAACTGATTCCGTATGTGACCTGACAGTACCATGTCCAATATACGATCTCTGGGATATTATTTGGATAAGGGATTATAGATACATGGTAACTGTGGATAGACATGTCCGACGGATTCGATCCCCCTGTATTGTCTAGGGACTATAGCGTAGTGGCCTAGTACGCCATAGTCGATGAGTCGAGTGAATTATTATAAGGATAATAATTCACTATATCAGAAGGAGTTCTGATGGGAGTGACTCATGACCAGCTCGGTAACGAGCCTAAAGAGTCACACACATATGGTGGATGCTTCAGCGAATAGAGGATTGGATGAAGATCTAATTAGCCCATATTCTCATTAGATGAGACCCTATATTGATAGGCTCCTTGATTAAGGCCCAATTAGAGACCTAAGGAGATTATTTGATAGAGATCTAATAATGCAAGGTTAGTGAGTTATTGGATGGAGATCCAATACCCACTAGGGCAGGAGCCCTAGGTTTTTTGGTGACTCTCTATAAATAGGAGGGGAGACTTATGGTTGATAGGCTGCAGCTTTAGCCACCACCTCCTATTCTCCTCCCTCCCTGTGTGTAAGAGTTGCGAGATTAGATTGGAGGAGTTTCGCTGCAGAGATCCATCATGTGGATACCACTAGAGAGGAAGATGCTTGACCTCCTTCATCTTCTCCATCCTGATCTGGAATACAGGGATATACGATCTCCCTAGGTAAAATCAATCTCCCTCACATCACGGTTTTATTAGTTTTTACATTTTTCTCGCAACCCCAATCTTTTGTACGATGATTTGATCTGCGTGGAAAACCAGTTTTTGTTTTGATTTCCACTGTGCATGTGATGCACCCGCTGAGGTTTCCCAATAGTTTGGACCAATGAGGCGGTTGACATCAAGTATGCCACATAGGGGGTTTGCGAGCAACATTTCTAACATATAAGATATAGCATAAATACATGCAGATTTTATAAAAAAATTAATTAAGATATAGACTTCTATCTTAATTTACTCCCACTAATTTTTTTGACGAATCACGTGACACCCTCGGTATGTAAAGCGAAATTCTCTGACATACTTCTAATAGGGATTGAGATCCAATTTGTATATTATTGTAACCTCGAGGGACTTGACCAATTACACTAAGCCCACAAGGTAAGCAACTCTTGCCAATCATAACTCTTTATGATTCCTGTCATATTCAACGTATAAAACATCATGGCCTCGAGAGACTTAACGAATCATGTTTTTCAGTTAAGTCATCACCATTGTTACAAGATGAGTATGATTTGATGATATGCCCTCGAGGGACTCGACCAAGCATACTATGTCCTTAGGTCACTCGTGATATCTCTATGATATTGGCAAGATCTTGATCACGTAGATAGTTGAGCCTCGAGGGACTCGACTAACTTAACCTATATTTTGATTCAATTTCTTCCTATAATGATGGAAGGCCATATGGGTCAATCTTATTGCATTACGCTCACCAACATAATATTATCGTAGGAGGGGTTCTCGTTTTATATTGGTCTCCTAATATGTCGTGTCACACACATATATATTTACTATATATCTACATCGCACGTAAATATATATATATATATATATATATATGTATATATATATATATATATGTATATGTATACATACATACATATATGTATATGTATACACATATATACATATATATATATACATATATATATATATTTATGTATATATATGTATATATATATACGTATATACATATATATATATAATAATATATTGTTGTCACCTCCACACTCACGTTGCGTCTCTCCGTATAATTACAAAATAATCACAAACATGTATACCTAACAATAGTTGAGAAAAATGGAAGCTCTCAAACCTCAATAATGATAATAATAATCATATTTATATACATCACAACACATGACTCATGATTATCCTTCCACATCACACATCATATGTGCACATCATCACGTAGGACTATTAGATAATTAATAATTAAACTATTTAATTAATTATTTTTTAAAATCAAGATCTATCGAAAACTTTCAAAATTGTTAAGGGTATTTTCAAAATTTAGGACAAAAGGATAGATAATAAAAAATTTTAAATTTTAAGGGGTAAAATAGTTATTTTTCCATCAAGAAAACCCTAACCCTTACTGCTCTTGTTCTTGCGGTGGTGGTCGCCCCCTGCGACGGTGCTCAAGTGGGTCACACACCGCCCATGGCCCTGCTTGGGCTTGGCCATACAGTGCTGCCTTACAAGCGCTTGCTTGGGCCCTGTGTTCATTGCAAGAATGTGTAGAACATTTTTTTACGATTCAATCTCATCACACACAATTTAAAACCAATCTTTTGCATGAATAACCTTGGCTTTAAAATCATTGTTACGAAATATCAACGGGAGCATCACATGTGCAGCGAAAGAACAAAACAAAACTAATTTTCTGCATAGATTAAAATCATCATGTAAAGATTTGTGTGAGAAAAAGCCACAAAATCAAAAACTGCATCATGTAAGAGATTGTTTATTTAGGGAGATTGTATATCCCTATTTTTTTAGATATGAATGGAGAGGATAAAGGAAGTCAAGTGTCCTCCTTTCTAGCAGTATCAACATGATGGATCATTATAACGATACTCCTCCAATCACAGTCATAAATCTTTTTAATCTTATGCAGAGGGAGGGAGGAGAATAGGAGGGGGCGACTAAAGGTATAGCATATTATCTGTGCCGCCCTTACATCTTATTTATAGAGAGCCACCAAAAACCCTAGGGATCCTACCTTAGTAGGTATTGGATCTCCATCCAATTACCCACTAACATTGGATTATTGGATCTTTATCCAATAATCTCCTTTGGCCTCTAACTAGTCTCATGCAAGGAGCTCATCAATGTAGGGTCTTATCTAACGAAAACAGGGGCTAATTGGATAACTCATATCCAATCCTCTACGTTGAAGCATCCACCATATGTGTGTGACCCTCTAGGCCCAATATTAAGCTGGCCGTGAGTTTCACTTATCAAAACTCCTTCTAACTCAGTAAATTAGTATCTTATAATAATTTGCTCAACTCATCGACTATGTACATACTAGGCTACTGTATCATAGTCCCCCCGATGGTATAGGGGATCTTTATCCATTTGATATATTTTTCCTTAATTACCATGTATCTATAATCCTTCATCTATCTAATATTCTAGAGATCATATACCAAGCATGGTGCTATCAAATCACATACAGAATATATCTAAGTCTCGCTCTAATCAGATTCTCTTAGAGAACTCCTTCTCTCTTAATCTGACCGACTTAATTAGGGTTTTATACTTGAGAGAGAGCATGTGAGATATTCTTCTCATGATACCAAGAGTGGATGATCTTATATTGATACTCAATAGCCTTCGTAAGGTTGGCTACTGATCCCGATAACCTATTGTACCAAATCTAAAATTTTCTAAATCTTTAAGTTCGGTGTCAATAAAAGAAGTACTCAAACAAGACATCCTTAGTGTCTCAAGTCTAAGGACCAGATACACAACTGGAACTACAGAATCACTATTTGACATCGGGTATAATTAACCATACAATACTCCGTAAGCAGATCAATTAGTGAACTCACTCTCCAATGAGCACCTATATTGTATCTTTAGTGTCTCCACATAAGTGGTTATGAGATCAGTCACCTCCATCATATGGATAGGTATACAATACATCGATGTGTCCAGTTATCTCAATGTCTCTCTCGAGCAACCTATGACCGAGATTATTTTGGTTCTATGTTTAAAGGTGAATCGATCTTATTATCGTGATCTCATCACAATCCGATTCCCATTGCACAAAACCAAGGGTATCATAATATATATTCAATAGATAATATAATATAAGAATATACCAATAATAATAATATAAAAAGATTATGTAGCATGTCATATATGTCATTACTCACGTGATTGGCTTGTAGGGTACCTGTAACCAACAAGAAGCATGCACGAATTCAATATCAGCCGACAATCCCTCTCACCACCACCGACTGCACATGGCCTTTCGCCTAATGGGGAATGGACCTCCTCGGTCGAGGTCCATTATTTCACCAAATAGGTCGAGGCTAAGCCCTTAGCATCCATTATAGAGAAACAAGAGAGGGGTTTGTTTGGAAAAATATTATCATTAGGTTCGGCATCCCGAAGACTATCGTCACAGACAATGGAACCCAGTTCAATAATCCTAAATTCAAGTCCTTCTACCATAGTTACAGAATCCAATTGAAGTTCAGCTCGATCGTACACCCCCAAGCTAACGGGCTCATCGAGGTCACGAACTGAGTAATACTCGAGGGGTTGAGGAGAAGAGTCACTGAGGCGCAAGGCACCTAGGTGGATGAAATTCCAAGTATCATGTGGGCATCTTAGACGACCCCAAAAACCCTAACTTGGGAGTCGCCTTTCAGTCTCGCTTTCTGCACCAAGCTGGTCCTTCCATCTGAGGTGGTCTACCCCACTCTTCGAGTCGAATCTTATGAGGAGCAAGCCTCATACAAGCAATTATAGGAGAACCTTGACTTGCTAAAAGAACACTGGGCCAAGGTGCACTTAAAAGCTCTTGCATACAAGAAAGCTATCGCAAAGCTATACAACCATAAAGTATGTCCTCAGCAGATTATGACGGGCGACCTGGTCCTAGAAAAGCTATGGACAGTGCCCCGACACGCGCCCGGGGTAAGTTGGCCCCAAACTGGGAAGGATCATACTGAGTTGTCAATACCATCTGAGAGTGGACTTACACCTTAGCTACAATGGAAGGAAAGCTATTGCTAAGGACAGGACATATATCCAATTTGATGAAATTCTATGTATGAATCACAAGCGTTTGCTGAAGAAAAGAAACTTTATATTTATTGAAAGTTTTTTTCATGGGAGGTTAGGTGACAGTACCAAAACAATCCCAACATACAAAAGAGATTTACAAAAGCATTAGGGCAACCAAAACTCAAAATGATACCATACAAACAAAAAGAAAGATGCAACCTAATCTACAATAGGGAATCATCAAAGGGCTGCTTCGCCTCCATAGGCATGTTTAAATCCTTAGGCAAGACGGTGAAGGGGTCTTCCTCGACCTCGAGGTTGGGATACCAAGCCCAGAATCGGGCTAGGGCGACCAGGTACCAATATTCATACGAAACTTGCCCACTCTGCTACAGGCCTATCTGGAAGCTGAGTGACTCCTTGTTCTCATTGATAACTTTTGGGGGTAATTCGATATTGAGTGATTCAATAAGTCATCCTCCATTACTCAACCTCGGGCTCAGACATCCTTGAGTTGCTATTGGTCGTCACCGAGAAGGAAGCAATATTCATTGAGCTCCTTCTCTGACACTTCTCATTGTCGAGTGGCCTCTTCGAGTTTGGCCATCAACTACTTGGCTTCAGTCGAAGCGCATTGCTCGACCGTCGCGATCACCTCGGACCCGAACCCCACCTTCAGTTCTTCAATTTCCTTGCAAAGCCCGTCCAACTTGTTATCCATCACAGAGATGGCCTGACCCGGATCATGCCCATGGCCAATCAAGGTCATCGAGTAGTGTTAATGCTGCAAGGAAGACAAGTCAGGTTAGGACTCGCCATCAAAACGTTGAAACTGAAATGAAACCGAGAAGACACTTACCCACACTAGCGACTTTGTCGCTCACTTAATCAAGACCTCAAATTGGGAAGCATACAAGTCAAACACTATGTGGGGGACCAAGACCCCCCTCTCGTATTTTGCCGATGAGGCCCCATCCAACCAGACCTTGGATAAGTTCTTCAACGTCAACTAACGAGTTGTCATAGGGAATCAAGATCCCTCGACAGTAGGTCGGTCGTGCAAAGAGCATGATAGCCCTCATCCTTATACACGATTGGAGTGTGGCACAACTCCCTCATCGATTTTAGTCACTGCTGCTGCTTCTCTGGTCAGTCCAGCTGGCTCCTTCCCCTTGGACAGGTGAGACTTCGAGCTCCCTTCCTTACGCGGGACTTATGCCTACTGGTCAACACCTTCACCTGCTTATAAGGTCAGTGGTCTCTTTGGTCGGTCACTTCACTACTGTTGTGCGGACCGCTTCATCATGACCTTGGTAGGAACTTCTTGGACTTTCAGAGGAGATGATAGAGTAGTCAATACTTCCTAAGGTGTAGAGGCCCGCGCAATAGTTCCGGATGCCCGAAGGTGACCTTTGGGATGCCCCTCAGTACCTCAAGGTTCACCATATTTGCATCCCAGTAAACAGGTTGGAATTCACAGGGATAGCATGTAAAAGATGTTCGGAAAACAAAAGGAAAATAGTGTACCCTGAGGGGCCGGGCTCAAACCCACCTCGACCAGCCATCGCTCGATCATATCCTTAATTGCCCGAGAGGAGGAAAGTGTCCCCTTCAGCCTCTCGACTAGACAAACTCCTCATCAGAGAGATAAGGAGGGACATTGCTCACCAGATGAGCCGACCATTCGAGATGGAAGCCCCACCCCGACCACTAATGAACAGATATCAGGTCTACCTATTGAATCTTAGATTTTGATGATAAAATAAATTGATAAGCATTTAATCTAACATATATTTTTAAAGGAAGTGATGCAAGTTTAACCACGATGATGAAAAGGAGTTACATATCAGACATAGCCCTAGGATCAAGCTTAGACACCGGGCCAAGGTTTAGATGATGTGGTGGGAGCTTGCCGGGAGTTTGCTAGGACTTTGCCGAAGGTATTAGGAAGATCACTAGGAACACACTAGGAGATCGCTAGAGGAAGACCGTGAGACTCGTCGCAGGGAATGCCAGATGTTGTTGGATTGCGGGAGTGAGGTGGAAATTAAGCTTGGTGGTCATGTATGATTGTAATCCTTAAAGTCGTAGGTTAAGTTTGAGTTCAAATTAAGTGTGATTTGGAAGGAATCCAAATCAACTCAAGGAGACAACCGGGTCCACTAAAGGGGATTGATTAAGCTAAGGTTGAGCTCAATTAGTTGACTAGAGAATTAATCAACATAAAGGTCAAGTCTAGATTGGAAAAATGAAGGAAATAAACCACCGGTGAGTGATGGTTGTACCATCGCCACCCAGGTTTTTGGGTCGCTGAACTGCCAAGGTCGATAGCTGAACCACCCGTACCCTATTTTCAAGGTGCTTTCGGCGGCTGCACCACCAACGTCGGCGAGTGAACCACTTGTACACAGATTTTTCAGATATGTTTAAATTTTGACTCCAAATTCTGAAGCTATTTGGGGCCTATAAATACCCTAATTTTTCTCATATTTAGAAATTCTATAATAAATTATGTGTGAAAATTGTAAGAAAAAGAAAAGGGGTAAGAGAATGATCCAAGTGTTGTAATCTTGTCTCCCTTATAAGTTGAAAGGTTGTAAGGGTTTGGTCTTCACCTAAAAAAGATTGCTAGTGGACATCGGTGTACCTCAAGAAGGAGGACTCGTGAAGTGGATGTAGGCTAAGGTTGAGGCCGAACCACTATAAGTTGTGAGTTCTCCTTGCTTATCTTGTTTACTTCTTTATATTGCTTCTAATTAGTTTATACAAAAATACAATCTTCATGCTCACGATTTTTTAATTAGGTTCTTAATTATTTTTAATAAAATTACCAAAAGACGCTTTTGATGTTATTTACTTTTGAAAGCAATGTTTCGAAATCAAGCATTTCCCTTATGATGTTGTTTATCTTTTTATTCGCATTTGCTTGTTCTTTCTTGAGTCATCTTTAAGCAAGAAGCTTAGCATTTCTCTATAAAATTGAATTACTCTCTTGAATGAAAAGCTTTTGATTTTCTTATCTTGCTTAAGATGAAAAGTAATTGTTAAAAGATCAATTTACACTTGCACTAATTTACCACCCCCCTCGGCTCTTAGTGCCAATTGATCCTAACACTTCCAATCTTTGTTGTTGGAAGGAGCTCCTCCGACCTTGAAACTAGTTCGGGTGGTCAGATAGTAGCCACCTTGACTCTTGCATAGGCGAAAGCATGCCATGAATATGTCACTGGACGGGACAATACTGCCCCTGAACATGTCATGGGATGGGACAATACCCACCCCTTGGCATTCCTTGAGGAATGTAATCATGTAGCATCATGAGTTGCGTGCTACTTAACTCTATCAAATCTACCACTACCCAAGACACTCTTCGATCATAAGGTGGAGCGAGAACCGCAACCCACCTTGAGGGAGTCGACAAACACACTAAACTCATTCCGGTATAGGTCATAGGGATGTTGCTCGGACAGCAGAGCATGTAGAGCATACTCATCCGAGATGCTGTAGCACTCCCAGATGATGTTGAGGGACCCCTCGCTCACAACCGAGTCAAAGTCATGACATGACTTCATTATCCCTAAGGCCTTTAAGGCCTTTACGTCCATCGGGGTCATCATAACCTGTGGATGAACCCGATGTCCTAACCTTTGGGCTATTTGGTCACCCACCCTCGCCCTGGGCGAAGGAACTGAGGAAGAACTTGACGAAGAAGAAGAAGAATGGATCATTGAAGAGGTCATTCTGACCTAGTCTACCAAAAGACAAATGAAGCATCAAGCAAAGACAAGGACCGAGAGCAGGAACAAGAGCATAAATGAAGTAAGACATCTCCAACCAATGGTGTAAGCCTTATAAAGGAAGACTCCGCGTAGTAACGTTTTGCCTCCCAGAGGCAACGAAACGTGCTTGGGGAACCTAAGAGCCGCATTGAATGCACTTAAAAAATATATATATATATTGGGACATGTCGCGTACAAATGACGTGCCACATGGCCGAGGAAATCATAGCGTCAGATACAAAATCTTAGGTGACATCGAGGGAATCTCAATGTCAGATGCGAGATCGCACCTAACACCCACTGTTAACCGACACGACAGGTCGGCATAGCGTATGCCACAAAACGGACAATATGATGAAACCCCACATAAAAGGCACCCCTCGGCCAATTACGAGCATGAGCCACACTTTAGGTCAGTCATGATCCCGAGCCATATATTGAGTTAAGCTTCAGTGGGCTTTCAGTCTTGACCAGTTCTTTAGTCTTTGTTCGAGTTCAACATCTCGACTAGTTCTTCAGTCTTTGCCCGAGTTCAGTATCTCAGTCAGTTCTTCAGTCTTTATCCGAGCTTAGTACCTCGGCTAGTTCATCAGTTTTCGCCTGAGTTCAGTATCTTGGCCAATTCATCAGTTTTCGCTCAAGTTCAGTATCTTGGACACCCCGTTAGTTTTACTCGAGTTCAGTATCTTGGCTAGTTCATAAGTTTTAACTCGAGTTCAGTATCTCGGTTAGTTCATCAGTTTTCGTCCTAGTTCAATATCTCGAACACTTTGTCAGTTTTACTCGAGTTTAGTATCTCAATCAGTTCATTAGTTTGCCTGAATTCAGAATATCGAACAATTTTTTAGTTTTGTCTGAGTTCAGTATCTCCGTCAATTCTTCGGTCTTTATCAGTATCTTCGTTAGTTCATTAATTTTCACTATCTCAATCAGTTCATCAATTTTCGCCCGAGTTCAATATATCAACCAATTCATCAATTGTCGCTCGAATTTAGTTTCTAAAATATTCCATGTTTTACCGAGTTCGACACCTTGGCCGGTTCATAAGCATGTCAAACATCACTGTAGCACCACCACGTATCATATGATCCATATGACGAAACATTCACGAGCATCCACGGATATATTGCAAATGTTAAACAAAAATTATTATTGATAGCATATTGATCTAACCCTCCGTAATAAATTAGGATTAAATGTGATATTTATTAATTTTTTTATCTATTCCCGAAGAATTAATTATATGTTGCCAAGACAAGAGAGAGAGAGGTGATGATGATGCGCATCCATGGCATGGGGATCGATCAATCAATGATCGGAGTGTTCTCCTCCGCAAGTGTCGTCGGATTTCACCGTACCGCAGGATGATCCGGTCGCAACGCACGGGAGGCGGTGGTTAGATGTCAACCACCGTTGCCAAGGGCAATTTGTGCGTCAACAACCGTGCCGTCCCTTTGGGCTCTCCCGTTAAAACGTCCCGAGGACGAGGGCAGTTTGGGTAGAACGGACACCGATACAGAGCACCGCCGTATAAGCCGTCGCAGGAACAGGTGATACATTTGCGCTCCGCCACCCGAGTCGCCCCTCTCTCTCTCTCTCTCTCTCTCTCTCTCTGCGCTTCTCTTTCTCTCTTCATTGGGGGAAAAAGTGGGGCCGGAAAGAGGAGCCCCTCCTCGATTTCCAAACCCTAGCTTTCCATCCCACCTCTGATCCCCGGGACAACAAAAGGCTGTCGAGATCGCTCCACCGCCTCCGAGTCCGCCCCGGAGCGATGGTCTGGATCTGCGACGGAGCTGTCGCGGAGAAGCCCTGATCTGACCCCTATTTTGTCCGATTCGGTAAGGGATTCTGCGGGATCTTGCGACATTCGTCTTCTTCTTCGCGACGGGACGGGTTGATCCGCTGGCCTTAGCTTCATCGGGGCTTGATCCCTGCCGGTAGGTTTATCTCCTAAAATACAATATATATATATATATATATATTTTGGTTTCGGTTCTTTTGGGCTTTTACTGGTTTCTTTGGGTTGACGATTTTTGTTTCCCAAGTGAAAGTGAGAATGTCTTTTTTTTAGAATATTAGGACCTCAAATTGACGTTTTTGTTGAGATCTGAAGGTTCGTTCTTTTCTTGATTTTCGGTGGGTGCGAAATGAGGGAGATTTCGTGTGAAGCGGTGCTGTCGGCGGTGCATTTCTCGGTCAAATTAGTGTTTTTGGTCGACACATGGAGATCTGAAGGAAATTGATGTAGAATTCTGGAATTAGGAATTGGAAACTATTTAGGGGATGGGTCGATTTATCCGTTTCTCTTTCTTCTCTCTTTGTTTTTCTTTCCCCTTTTTCTTTGTCGTGCTACGCTTTGTCAGTAAGGTTCCCATTGGCAAGTTTGAAGGAGAATTCAGGAAAATGTAACATTAATTTATTTTAATCAAAGGAAAGAAGACGTGATGCCGCAGAAGTCGGGAAATGAAGGGTTTTTAAATGGAGAGTGTTTGGAAATAAAATCTCTAATAAAAATGCACTATAGCTTGCCTGTTGGATTGGATCTGAGAATTTTGTGTCTTTTTTGGTACCAGGAGCTTGCATCTGTTTGAACAAACAAACCAATTTGAGCTATTATTTGCATCGTGTGGGATGGAAAAATGAATTGCTTAGTTGTTGGATGCTGTTGACGAACTCATATGGCAGCATAAGTGGGTATGATCAATGGTTTCCAGAAGAAGAAGGTAGAGATTTGGTGCATCAGCTATCACGGACAGGATATATAATCAGAATAGCTTCCTCTGGACAGGTTTTTGGTAGTGTACAAAGGCATTGTGCCCTCCATCTTCTGCCTTCAAATGCATGGGTTGGATGGGTATATATGACATCGGGCCAGCCCTTGCTCTTTTCACCCTATCGTGCAGATTCCTTTAAACAAGTCCCATCACAACAGCCGACTTCTGGATCTTGTAACTGTCTTGGCTCGTCCAATTCCTTCTCTTCTTCCACTTTCGAGGACCATAAAAATCACTCTTTGAACTTAGTTGATGAAGTAGAAGCCATCTCGTTTGAAGAGAGTGGTTTTCATCAAAGACAAATAGATGTCTCTAACTCCAGCCTGAACAAGGACCAGCTTCTCTGGTCAGAATCTGAGCTTGTTGAACAATCAGAGCTGGAATGCACCTGTCAAGACGGAAGGCAACTGGTTTCTTGGGGTGTGATGGAGCTGCAAGGCTTTTCGTCATCCCTAGAGATGCCTTCTTCTTCTTCTTCTTCTTCCAGACAGGAGAAGTTGGACAAATCTCAGCAGACCCACCAGAAGAGTTTGTGCCTGGAAGAACCATGTTCGGCTGAGGATAATTCTAGATTGATATATATCAATGACCCGAGGAGGACAAATAACAAATATGAGTTCACAGGGAATGAGATCCGGACTAGCAAGTATACTGTTATCACGTTCCTGCCAAAGAATTTGTTCATCCAATTCCACCGACTAGCTTATATTTATTTCCTTGTCATTGCTGGTCTAAATCAACTTCCTCCTCTTGCCGTTTTTGGGAGAACAGTCTCTCTTTTCCCGCTGTTATTTGTGCTGTTTGTGACTGCTATAAAAGATGGCTATGAAGACTGGCGCAGACACAGATCTGATCGGAAAGAGAATAATCGAGAAGCTTTGATTCTTCAATCAGGTGAATTTGGAATGAAAAAATGGAAAAAATTACGTGTTGGAGAGGTTGTTAAAATTTGTGTAGACGAGACTATACCTTGTGACATGGTCTTGTTGGGAACAAGTGATCCAAATGGAATTGCATATATTCAGACAATGAATTTAGATGGAGAATCAAATCTAAAGACAAGATATGCTCGGCAAGAAACTGTGTGCATGGTCCAGGAAGGAAATTTTACTGGTCTGATCAGATGCGAGCAACCTAATAGGAATATCTATGAATTTACAGCAAATATGGAATTTAATGGGCACAGAATCCCACTTGGTCAATCAAACATTGTTCTACGAGGTTGCCAGCTAAAAAATACAGAATGGATTATTGGGGTTGTGGTATATGCTGGCCAGGAAACAAAAGCAATGTTGAATAGCACAGTGTCACCTTCAAAAAGGAGCAGATTGGAAAGCTACATGAACAGGGAAACCCTTTGGCTTTCTGTTTTTCTATGTATCATGTGTGCAGTTGTAGCAACTGGAATGGGGTTATGGCTTGAACGCCACGTGCACCAGCTCGATGCTCTATCTTATTACAGGAGGAAGTACTTTACAAATGACCGCTTTAATGGTAAAGATTATAAATATTACGGAATTCCTATGGAGGTATTTTTCTCATTTTTGAGCTCTGTTATTGTGTTCCAAATCATGATACCTATATCTCTGTACATCACAATGGAGCTGGTTCGGTTGGGGCAGTCGTACTTCATGATCGAGGATAGACATATGTATGATAGCAGTTCAAATACAAGGTTTCAGTGCAGATCCTTGAATATAAATGAGGATCTGGGACAGATACGATACATTTTTTCAGATAAGACTGGTACATTAACTGAGAACAAAATGGAGTTTAGAAGGGCCAGTGTCTATGGGAAGGATTATGGTAACTTCTTGCATCAAAGTAATCGTACATCACATGAAACTATCACTGAAGGTATAGTTGTGTTGCTACTATTTTCCTAATAACTGAATGTTGATCCTTAGTTCGAGATTTATGTGTACCTTTGTTCTTTTCAAATGTTTGACTGTCCAATTGAGATGTTTTCAACTTTATATGTAGCAAAATGCTTCATATGATAATACTTGTCCTATATGGTTAATTTGTTTGCTAGATGTCAAGGTTCCGAGAAGCCTGTTTGTCATACTCTCCATAACTTGGTTTCCCTTTGTGATTTCGAAATAAAATACCAATATACCATTGGATCCAAGAGAAGGTATCATCTTTTGCCATGAATTTTTTAAGACAAATTTAGCCTAGTTACATGTGATGCATGTATGAAACTTGATACATGTATGAGTATTTTATCATTTATTTTTTAATTAAAACTTGATGAGCTAAATATTTTAATCTTCCTTCATTGACTTAACAGTCATTATCCAAGGATTTTAGAATGTCATGGAGATAAGGACCGATGAACATCATGTAGATAATAATGGAACTTGCATTTCATATTTTCACATAGCAATCCTTATTTTTGTCATTCTTTTACTTCTGTAGTCAAATAATGCGAGTAGACGTCGCAGTATAGGTATGAATCATGACAATTTCTTCAGTGCTTGTGATGAATGACCATCTTTGACCAGTAATGATAACTGATGTTTCAATACCCAAACTCCTACTTTATGTTTCACTTTTTGCTGATAAAAATACTTGATGTAGCACAGAAGTTTCCATCTGCGGAAGCATATGAGTGCTTCTGAAGTTTATTATACCCCTTCGAATGCATGGCATCCTTGTCATTTAACCTAAGGAGGTTCCTTCATGTGTGATTAGTAGCTTGTTGTTGGTTAAAGAAGCTTGCCAAGTTGATTCTCAACTGAGCTGTTATGTATTTTTGATCCAATGTCTATGTTGCAATGCAGGAGAATTGGAAGGACAGAGGCAGAATCTCACATCAGAAATCAGTGTCGACCCCAATCTCCTTGCATTACTTCGGAGAAGCATAGAAGGAGAGGAGAGAGTTACTTCTCATGACTTTTTCCTCACTTTGGCTGCCTGTAACACTGTCATTCCTATGGTTAAAAGAAATCCATGTCCTAATTCTTCTAACAAGGTGGTGGAGGCTGGAGAAATCAATTATCAGGGTGAATCACCTGATGAGCAAGCATTGGTTGTTGCAGCTTCATCATATGGATACACCCTCCTTGAGCGAACAACTGGTCATGTGGTTGTTAATGTCAATGGCAAGAAGATAAGGTATATGGTTAATTCATTTTGATCCTTTCATGTTTGACATGCAAATTATGAATTCTTCTCATTTCTTTTCTTTCTTAGGCGGATAATCTTTGGGTATTACAATGATATTCCTGTTGCTGAACTGTTTCACCTTAATGCCAGGTTAGATGTGCTTGGTCTGCACGAATTTGATAGTGTCCGGAAAAGAATGTCTGTTGTTATAAGATTTCCCAACAATGCTGTGAAAGTTCTTGTCAAGGGTGCTGACAGCTCAATGCTCAGTATTCTGGATGAGAAGAATGAAAAAACTGCCAAAATAAAACAAATGACAGAACACCATTTGTCTGATTACTCGTCACAGGGTCTTCGGACTCTTGTAATTGCTGCAAGGGACCTAAATGATACAGAATTTGAGGAATGGCAGGAAAGATATGAAGAGGCTAGCACTTCATTAACAGAGAGATCGACGAAGCTACGTCAAGCAGCAGCTCTAGTTGAGAACAATTTAGATCTTCTTGGAGCTACTGCTATTGAGGACAAGTTGCAAGATGGTGTTCCTGAAGCGATAGAATCCCTACGACAAGCAGGAATAAAGGTCTGGGTTCTGACAGGAGATAAGCAGGAAACTGCTATCTCAATAGGTCTCTCATGCCGGCTTTTGATTCCTAATATGCATCAAATTATCATAAATGGCACTTCAGAACATGAATGCAGGCGCCTTTTAGCTAATGCAAAAGCGAAATATGGAATAAAATCAGCAGAACACAGAAATGGAACATTAAAATTGAAGAAATTTGATTATGACTTTGTTGATAATGCTGATGACAAAAGAACTTCTAGTGTTTCAATACCTGAAACAGGAAAGCAGAATCTCAGATATACTGGAGGGGTTGATCATGAGTCGAATCATTGTGGAGACAAGGTTGCAGATTCTGACGATATTTCCTTGGCACTTATAATAGATGGAAATAGTCTGGTGTACATATTGGAGAAAGATCTTGAGCCAGAGGTATTACTCTTGATTTATTGATTATTGGATTATGATGCATATCTGATTTTGTTGTGCACATGCACTACATATGCTACTCTATTTGACTCTTTTGAAACGGTTCCAAATTTTAATACCGTATAGATTTTTGCTTTTTCAGCTTTTTGATTTGGCAACTTCCTGTAGAGTTGTTCTTTGCTGTCGTGTTGCTCCTCTACAAAAAGCTGGGATAGTTGATTTGATAAAAAGCAGGACAAATGACATGACTCTGGCTATTGGTGATGGTGAGTTAGTAATTTAAGTTATGCCCCTGGATTTTACGAGTATTATTTGTGATTCATAATGCTGAAAGGATAGCATTGCTTTTGTGTATTGTTTGCTCTGATAGGAATCCAATTGTTAGTATGATTGGAAAAATGATTGTTAATCTTCTAACCAAGGTTTTCCTTACCGAGCAGTAAGGCCTCATATCGCCCGGTACATATCGGTCCAGCAGTTGACTAGTATGTGGACCGGCTGCTACCAGGCGGTACCGCTAAAATCCCCGACGTCGACCATCAGTGGTTGATTTTGGCTATCGACGATCGATTTCGGCTGTCGGCAGTCTATTTCTACCGTCGGCGGTCGATTGAAGAAGAAAAAGGAAAAAGAAGAAAGAAGAAGTACCGTCATTCTCGCCGCCTACGCCTCGCCACCCGTGGGTCGATCATGCCGCCGCCTCACCGCTCACTCCGCTAGATGGTTCTTGTTCCTGTTTATGATTTACGATGTATAATTCACTTGAAAGGAACTAGTGAATAAGAAAATAGAAAATATCAGAAGTGTCATTTGTAATATTTCTTGAATATATATATATATATATATATAGAGAGAGAGAGAGAGAGAGAGAGAGAGAGAGAGAGACAAAATGTTAGAGAATATGGAAGTGTATTGGTTGTCCAGTTTCATGGTGATCCATCAATCCATCAATGTTAGTAACAAGGTTTGACTTGCCAGTCTGTACCGGTGTACCAAGATTATCTCAGTCCCGGTACGGGTACCAATACCGGATGGTATGCATAGTGTGCACCGTCCGATATATTAAAATAAAATATGATATTTTATAATATAATATTACATTATATTATATTATATTATATTAATATATTTTTAAAAAAAAGAGAAAGGGTGATGTCGTAGAGAAAAAGTGCTCGCGGGCGAGGGCGGCGAAGGCGTGCGGGTGAGGATGTCGTATGGAAAGTAGGTTCTTCTTCTCCTTTTCTTTTTTCTTCTTTTTTCTTCTTTTTTCTTCTTTTCCTCTTCTTCTTCCCTTTTCTCCCTCAATCGATCGTTGACGGTCGATTTCTCACTCAATCGGTCACCGACGGTCGATTTTTGGTGGTATCGCCCGGTAGCGAGCAGTCCGTGTAACGGTATGTACTGCCCATATCGGGCGGTACAGATCGAAATTGCAAACCTTGGCTAGTGGTTTCGGTTTATCTGAGATGATGCCTAAAGTTCCCAGGTACAGAGCTTGCAACTATTCACTGCATTTGTTGTCTTTATCAGACTTCTCTAGATTGCATATGCTTGACGTTGCTTAACAAGCTAGTCAAATTGTATCTTTGAGTTCAATTTTCCATTTTCTTCATTTCTATTATGTCATTAATTTTTCTTTGTACCTAATCTTTGTAGAGTTTTGTGTACTTTTCCGTACAACAAAAACAAACAGTAATCTATCCTTTTCCTTTGCAGGGGCAAATGATGTTTCAATGATCCAAATGGCAGATGTTGGTGTTGGAATTTGTGGCCAGGAAGGTCGTCAGGCAGTCATGGCTTCAGATTTTGCTATGGGGCAGTTTTGCTTCCTGAAAAGATTACTCCTTGTACATGGACACTGGAATTATCAGCGTGTTGGCTATTTGGTTTTATACAACTTTTACCGAAATGCTGTTTTCGTCTTAATGCTTTTCTGGTATGCATGATGATCTGTCATACATATCATTTTAATTTCATAATCTAATGGGATACATTATGTTCTTTTTTTTTTTAACTCATGCATTATGTTCTTGACTATCCTATAGAGCGTCACTAAAACATTATTGGATGTTGTTTCAGTGTTTGTGTACATACATCTCTTATTTCCTCTTTATTGTGCTTAGAAAATACAAAAATTAAAAATTAATAAGATATATATCTCACCTAGTTCGTTTGTACAAAGAATCCTAGAAATTAAAGAAAAATCTTTCTTTTGGGGAAAAGATGAAGGATTTTTCTTTCTCCATGTCTTAGACATTTGAGATTTTTTTGCTGCTTGCTCATGTTTGTTGAAGCCAACCACACTTGAATGTGTCACTTTTCTAAAAAGCAATAATAGTTTTTTTATGGCTACAGCATACTAAATGGATACGTCTGCCAGTGAAGCAATTTTCTTTGTGCATGGTTTAAGTTGTTGACAATTTGATCAAAAATGGAGGAAAATTATTTATGTTGTGCAATAGTCAGAACTTGTATATATACCTTTTCCATTATTATACTTTAGGAATATCTAATATTTACTTGTTATTCAGAGCTTCTAGTTCTCTATTCTAACACAAATTAGCTGAGTATCTGGAAATACTTCCAAATTTTTGGTCTCTATAACTACCTGTGAATTTGAAGGAAGCATGTGACTTTGTAATTGAAATGATTGATCTCTCCTGTGTGTTAGGAGTTCTCTATCCTTATTTGTTCAAGGTGTTTCTAATTACCAAGTGTTTGTTAGGCACACAGAATTAGTACTATTGTGGGCATACTGTATTGGTTGATCTGGTTATTGGTACCAAAATGATCATTTTTATATATCTTACTTTGTACCGACCATACTGGTACCATATCGACTGATATGGACCGGTTTTACGAGGTTCCAGTATCACTACTGGATCAAAGTTTTAAACCTTGATTATTTGTTCATGTTCTCATGAGACTTGATTTAAATTTATGCATTTGTTTGAAGGGTCCTAGTTCTATTATCATGAAAAAGTTAATATCTGACATGAACATCCAACATTGCCATACACACCCATGGGGCATGTATATTTCATAGTTTTATCCAGAAATATCTTTGGATTTTGGTGGAATGTGTGATACTTGAACTATTGCTATTGATTGGATTGAACTCTTTGCATCAAAGAACATATCTACATGTTACGGTTTTCTAATGCAACCGAAGCTTAGCAAGGATACACCTTGTCTTTTGTATCATGCTAAGCTACATGCTTGTAGACATCTTATATTGCATGTGCATATCTTATATGATTCAATATCTGAATCTAGGTAACTTCAATATCTATGTCACTATGCTATAGTGAATATATCCACTATATCCTTTTGCTCTTCCTATTTTCCATAGACGAAGTTCTGATAGAAGATTTCATATTTTCTTCGTTTTCTGTTATTCTTTTGTAATATCTGTAGCTTTGTGACTTTGAAAAAGCAATTTTTTTTAAAAAATAAACTGATCACATTTAATTTTGGTGGGATGTGTTAAAAGGCCTATGATTGCTAGGTGAAAACTCAAAAGCCATACATTTTACAGGGTTATGCTATGTGTAAACATAATGGTTTTACTCAAGATTTGACTTCTCAATCAGAGCCAGTGTGTTGGCTAGCTGGTGGCTTGCTATGCTGCTCGGTATTAGTGTACATGGTTCACTATTAGTGTACTGACACATGGTTCGCTGATGCTGATGTTTCCACGAGGATGAAAAAGAGGTTGAAGAGGAAGGTCTGGTGGAGGAACAGAGGAGGAAGGAGAAAGGAAGAAGGAAGAATAAGAAGAAAGAAAAGGATGAGAAGTGCAGTGATACTTGGGAAGCAGTGATAGCGTCGAAGGGAAACAATAGCATCATAGCGAGGAAGAGGCGGTGCCGTTGCAATGGTGAAGCGGCAAAGAGGCTGCGCCACTGTAGCTTTATAGCAGCGAAGAAGTAGTGCCACTACGGTAGAAGCGACGAAAAGGTCGCGTCGTTGCATCATCGTAGCAGCGAAGAGGCAGTGCCATGGCTTCGTACGTGAGAAGAGCCCTAATATGCCTATTCTTTAACGCTGAAATGGACTGGGGCTCACCACTTCCTATTTATTATTTTTATTATTTTAATGTAGATAGCCTGAAATGGGTGGTCCGTGTATCGGTCCACGCAGTATCATAAACTTAGATGGTTTTGCCTAAGTCATGCAACACCCTTACATGTCCGTCCGCAAATGTTAACCTTCCCAAAACCTCCTATGGTCCCTTAGGACCTACAAAAGAGAAAACGAGTTAAAGAAAGCGTTTTACACATATCCACAAGCAACCATGTAGGCAAACACTTCATAGCTAATGCAAATTATAAACATGGACTTCATGAACTCTGAACGGTTACACACATTGTACCATGGTCCATTACAGATTGAAATCATAACAAGTGTCAACATGACACAATTCTCATTTACAAGCTGAAACTAGTCATGAAAGTTAACCAAACTAGGGCTGCCAAGCCTACTGCTAACCGTTACTTGTTGTACAAAATATGTACAAAACCCAAAAGACATGGACATACATGAGCATTACATCGAGCACTATGTTTATATTTTTGTCCGTGACATTCCCCACCACTTATTCCTTTGATGTCCTCATTGAAGCCATTGTAGACGCTGCATCTCCTCACCTTTTGTTGAATCTTCAATCTTTTGCTATTATTGCAACATGCCCCTTGGATCCCAACTGCTCTCTAACGCTGTTGTTGAATAGTCAAACTTTGATTCGTTATGTTGCTTCAACTTGCCAATGATCAACTCTGGTGTGGGGTTGGCTGAGTTGTGCTGATCCTTGTTGATTCTTGCGGATCCTTCTGATGAAGGAAAAGACCTTCCTTGTATGTGCCAGCATCTTAATTGTCTCATGCCGCTTAAACTGGGTGGATGCTTGTTGGAGTTTTAACGAGTGTCGCCCGTAGACTTTGAAGTTTTTGATATCCTTTTTTCACAAAATTTTCCCATAGATTCTTCTTCAACTTAGTTGTCACTTCCAAGTAGGTTCGCATCATTTTCACTTTCGATTGACATTCTGTTAGGAAATGAGACGGACAACTCTTAGTAGTATCAATCACCATTGGTGAGGATTTGATAACTATTGTCTTCTATTAGGTTTCTTTGAAGGGTCTTAAACTTGTGCAGAGCTCCTCTGCTAGATAAATAAGAGAGCTGGGGTACTTAGTTTCGCCAATTCTCTTAAGAGTTGAGAAGACAAAGGTTACTTGGCTTTGCCTGCCTCCTCGAGGTTGTACTTCGTGTATCGAGCTGGTTACTAGCCTTCTCTTGCTCTTTGCTCACACTTTCGAAGCACCCAAAGTGTTTGCACTCCTTGCGTTGAATTAGCTACTGTGATTTGACTTCTCATTGCCATTGAACTTATGGAATGTAATAAGTTTTGCCCGAAAAGAACAAAATTTCACCCCAACTTAGAGAAAGTCTCTGATAGTTTTGGTCGCCTTTGGGATTGTACCATCTTCTTCGTCATCTTTGTTGCCTACTCCTCTGAGTGGAAATGGTATAGCACCACGTCTTGCATACTTTATTCCTTGGTTGAGCACTCTTGTATGAACCTGAAGTCTTCCATTTTTGGCTATTTTGATGGGAAGCCCAGTGACATCAGTCTTATGAACTTCCCTGGTCTCTGCCCTTCAGTCTTGTCTTGGTACTTAGAGTTTGCTTCTGCATTCTCCACCTCCTCGTCTCCTTTAATGACCAACGCTCCCCCTCCATAAGAGCAAGGGATCGATGACTCTACGAAAGTCTCGCCTTTACGGTACCATGGCACTGCCAAACCCATGACACTACTATCTGTTGTCTTTTATCTGTGTCCCTTTCTTCGCGATCAGTAGATCCCTCTGCGGCTCTATAACACTCCTTTAACTCCACCTCTATTCTGATCGACGCTTAGCTTTTGGGTAGCTAAGCCCCTTTGGACTCGTCGTCGCTTCCTTGCCCCTGACCACTTGCTTTAACATCTCTGTGTTCTCTGAGCAGTTCTCCTTGGTCAATGGAAAGACAGATTGTAACTTTTATGCATGGTCTCCGCCATCCTATTGCAGGGCTCACATCGATTTTGTTCTTCTTAGCTTCCTTGATAGCAACGTTCGCATACTCAGTCTTGTCCTCTGACTTATAGGACTCTCTTAAGTGAATATGAGCACTAGAGCAATTGAACTCTCCAGTCGTTCCAATCATACCTTTGTATGATCAAGTCCCCCCATGGGACTCACTAGTACTTGCATTCTGAATTCTCTCTCGGTGGTACACAACCCTCATATGCTAATGACCAAGACTTTCATCCGATGCAAAATTTGATGCACACATGGAAGACCCACCTTTGTGGTACTCCTTGAATCCATAGCCCTTCTTGCCATCGTGTTTTTCACCGAAGTGGAGCTCCCAATAGCTCTTGATCATACCTCTGCATGATCAACTTCCTCGATGGACTTCTCCCGTGTGTGTTGTATTGCCTCAAACTATTCCATCATGATTCATTGCCCTATGTTGCCTCCTGGTGACATCTCCATTGCATTTAGATTCTCGTGGGATGAACTCAGACTGCGATTTCTTCATATGTGGTCTCTGCCAGCACATCGTAGGGTCTCGGCCACCTCTGATTGTGTTTGCTCCTTTGGCAATTAACCTTCGTCCACCCTTTCTAGGGTCACACACCCAGACGAAGCATCGCTCTAGGACAGTCCTTTGCCTAGTAGTTCTCAAAGTCCACGGACTTCGCTGAAATTGGTGCACCATTGTCTGGATGCTGGTCTCTATCCTCCACCAGCACAATCTTCGCTGCGCACCGCTTTCTTTATGACAACTTGAATGACAGCACTGTGGCATATTCTTTAAGAGTGCTCGCCTCTGTGTCTTCAACCAGTTGAGTCACCTTAGTTCCTTCGTTAAATGCTTCTCTGAGATAAGATGCATGTGCCTCGAAGCTCTCTTTATCTTAGCCACCATCCAGGATGAGTTCGTTCCATCAAAATAAAGAACCCATGGAACGACATGATCCTAGTCTTGCCGTTGCCAAAGTTCATGTCCTTGACCTCTGTCCAAGGAAAGCTTCGTGCCTCTGCTCCATGTTTTATCTTCTATATTAACTCCCCTCATACGGCTTGGGCACTTCACCAAGTTCCACCCAAGTTGCTCCACTCCTTGATTTGCATTGAGTTGATGGTGGCCTTCACGCCCACCATTTCACGAGTCAGCCCTCTATAAAGTCTAATTTTCATATCGGCTCAGTGTGCTTTCGATGCTGCCATGGGTCACTCCCCTACTTGATCTCGTAATGCATCCACCAATGCAGTACTTCGTGTGAGATCATACGACGACTCCTCGTGGCTCGCTCGGTCCATTGAGCTCTGTAGAGTTGTTGTCTTGAGATATTTCTCCTTAACATATGCGGTCCACTGCGTATGATTTTCTCTCTGGAGAACCAAGACTTATCCCTCCTAGATATCTATCATGTTGGAGCAATTTTCCTCTTTGCGTTCTTCCCTCTGGAAGTTTCGGATACCACCATCCACTTGGACTACTCCCCCTTGCTGAACAAACTATGCGTTGTTTTGCCCCCATAAATGTACTTGCTAGATTGCGACTCTTCATCAATACAGCCCCCGCTGCAACCTTCAAGGCCTAGCAACATGCTGAACTTGTTGCATACTTTAGCCTCCTACAGATGTATCCTTCCCATGTCGAGGGGAAAGTTTTAATGCTCCATGACACCGAGTTTCGATCGTCTTGGGATGGCCACGACACTCCATCGTTCGTATACAAGCCCTTGCATAAGTATCGAATTCTTCAAGTTAACAATTTCCCTCACCTCTGTGAGTTTTGGACAACTCTTTTGGTCATTGTGCAACACATCTCACTTTGCACGATCTCACCCTTTACCAAGCGCCCCGCTTGCCTTGAGCACCATCAAGTTTGGTTGCCAACATCGAGCCGTAGCTCGAACTCAACTATCCCAACCTTTGTGCGGTACATATTCTTCATAGCTTGCTTGCCCTCGTGGTGCCTCTCGCGCAAAGGTTTGGCCATTTCTCTGAATGCCAATCTTGGATGCATGCTCCTCTAAGCGACTCCTTTCCCTACATCTCAATGTCTGTTTCACCAAAAGGTCACGCATGCTGGTTTCCCTCCATACAGCCCAGCTAGGTCTCCTACGTTTGCATGGCAAGTGTTTCTATGTGTACTTGTTCTGCTCTGATATCAATTGTGACGAACTTAGTTGGTTTTGCCTAAGTTGTGTGGCACCCTTGTGTGTCCATTCGCAAAGGTCAACCTCCTCGAAATCTCCTGTGGTCCCTTAGGACCTCCAAAAGAGAAAACGAGTTAGAGAAAACGTTTTATACGGGATCTATAAACAACCATGTCAGCAAACATTTCATAGTTAATGCAAATTACAAACATGGACTTCATAAACTCTGAATGGTCACACACAGAGTATCATGGTCCATTATAGACCGCAATCCCTACAAGTGTCCATATGATACAACTCTCATTTACAAGCTGAAACCGGCCACGAAAGTTAACCAAACTAGGGCTGCCAAGCCTACTGCTAGCCCGCCATTTACTATACAAAGCATGAACAAAACCCGAAGGACACGGACATACATGAGCATTACATCAAGCATCCTGTTTATATTTTGCCTGTGACAGCATGGACCAGTGTGTACTTTCCGAATTGTACTTTCAGGTGATACAGCAATCCCTGGTTTTACTCTTAAAAATGGTGAATGTAGGTGGGATTTGAACAATATGTGGTGTCTAATAAATGAGCTCATTCATTGAAAATCACAAATGCATGTACTTCTTTCCTTTGCCTTTTTTATGACTAACATCTTATCCTAATTCCAATTGATGTCGCATTAATTTTTACAGGCTTTTTTCTGTATAGTGGTAAGGAAATCTGTCTAAAAGAGGAACAACAATGGCAACAACAAACCGTAGTGTTCCAACTTTTTAGAGTTGAACCACTGAACTTGTACAGACTAATATCCTTAGTTAAATTAAGAGCTTGACATTTTTATTTAAAGTTTCTAGTAAAGTCTTCATAGATATCCGTCTTTCCTCACACCACTAATACTAATTGTTTCACCTTTTCCAATTACAATATTTATAGACTTCTTAAGCTCATGCCAATGCTAGTTTAAATGATCTTCCCTCTCTACCGGAGCTATATTAAATTGGTCATGAAATAAAGTTTTTTATCTTTTTTAGTAACCCTATATTTTCACCTTATTTCAGAGTCTCAAATTTTTTGTATCTGTTGTTTTTTTAATTGTCAAACACTTGGATCCATAAAGAATCATTAGCTTAATAGAAGAAGTGGATCTACTTTGTGAATTTTTTAGGCAGAATCTGTTATTATCCTTCAAACCTGGTGGCTTAAGAGGTGACATCTCTCTAACATGCTTTTCTTATGTAGGTATGTCTTATGTGCAGCATTTTCAACAATTTCAGCTGTGACTGATTGGAGCAGTGTATTCTATTCGGTCATCTATACATCTGTTCCTACCATAGTTGTTGGTATTCTAGACAAGGACTTGAGCCATAAAACTCTCCTCTGTTATCCAAAACTTTATGGAGCAGGATATAGACAAGAGAGCTATAATTTGCACCTCTTCTGGATCACAATGCTTGATACTTTGTGGCAAAGTCTTGTTCTTTTTTATGTACCTCTCTTCACATACAGAAACAGTTCAATCGATATCTGGAGTATGGGCAGTTTGTGGACTATTTCTGTTGTTGTTCTTGTGAATGTTCACTTGGCTATGGACATCCAACGTTGGGTATTGATTACTCATGTTGCAACTTGGGGTTCTATATTCATTACATATATGTGCATGATGATAATAGATTCCTTACCAATTTTCCCGAACTACTGGTATATATTCTATCTTTTGCAAATTTCAACTGACTTGGATTATTCATCCTTTAGTTATTGTCTTAATCAACTTTTGCAGGACAATATATCATCTGGCAACTTCAAGGACTTATTGGCTCACTATTCTTCTTACAACAATTTTAGCATTACTTCCTCGCTTTTTTTGCAAAGTGATCCATCAGATTTTTTGGCCATCTGACATTCAAATTGCGAGAGAAGCTGAGATATTAAGGAAAGGTTCTGACCAAGTTGGCATGAAACCTGATCATGATATTAATGGACGAGTATAGCCCGTCTCGCCAATAGACTGGTTTGTATCTGCTAAAATTTGAATTGGAACATAATCTAGTGTTCTCTGTTGTGCTTGTCGCTGATCGCATCATGGTATGTCCTATCATTTCATTTCGATCATGCTTATTTGGACGAATATACTTGTTTGTTTTTAGATTTAGGCTTGCATTACTAGCAGAAAAACATATGCTTATGTCCTGTCATTTCATTTCAATCTTATGGAATGAAGTCCTATCATTTCATTTCATTTTGATCAATATCTCGCATCACTAGCAGAACATATGATTATGTCCTATCATTTCATTTCGATCATATGAACATAGGCTTATTTGCGCATATGCTTTTGTCCTATCATTTCATTTCTATAGCATGGAATGAATTCCAAATTTTCTTTTGTTTTATTGTTCAGTTGGTGATATCTTACTGATCTATTTGGAATCCATCCATATGATCGTGTTTGCTACTGATAAATTTGAGTCAAAACAAAAATTAGAAATTTTAATTGGAAATTAAGTAATTCCATATGATGAAATAACTATATGTTAGTGTTACACATGATTCAAACAAAATATTTATGCACCTTTTCAATTATGAAATCTTGGTAGAGAAGTTTACCCTCCCTTGATGATTTTTTTACTTCTTGTGACTTGGTACAATGGTAAGTTGCTCCGTTCTTATCTAGGGTCCAAGTTTGAAGGCCAAAGCCATGTCCATTAGCCTTCCCTAGTTCCCAATTGGTTGGATCCTCATGCATTAGGTTTTTCTTTCGTGTTTCTTCATTTTTCAGTTACTAATGAGCTAGGCTTGTAGAACTAGAAAATACAGCAGGTTAAACAACATTATAAGATGTTGTGCAAAGCACACAAATGTCAAGGTTTGCGGCCACCTATGCAAAAATTCACTTCATCGGCTGTATGTGGTCCATCCACATCTTTCACTTTCAAATTTTAGTTAGAAGACTTATTATTGGTAATGGGATTTACTATGGACACTTAAAACTAATTGCTACAATAAACTCACATTTCGCATATATGAATAATAATTCATATATTTTCATTCTTATTACAGTTGTCATAAGAAGGGACCCAGTGTTCTATTCTTTGTCTAAATTAAACTACCAAATTACCTACAGGCTTCATCGTCGTACACTAGTTTGTTTACATATACATGTATGGTATATCTTTTCATGGCATTTGAGGAAGGACAAGAGATGGCTTTTGAGTGAGCTTAGTTCAGCCTCCTATCTTGGTATTGCATTGCAGGTTGTAGTTATTCTATAATGGTGCCATGAAATAAATGATGGGTGGGGGCTTCCCCAGTTCCTCACAGTCGGCCCTTCCAACACAAGATGTTATGACCGGTGCCCTGTAGGCCGACCCTTGTTTGTTAGTCCAAGCAAGGACTGGTATTATGATCCGGTGGCCTGTAGGTATTAAACTTTCTGATATGTTTTCAGCTAATATCTGGTGGTATAGGTCAGTACACCTGTATCATATCTTGGGTATGACTTACATAAGGAGTCTTGGTGGCCATTAATATATGATGATGCTATAAACTTGTGTTACAATGTGTTGGTAATCTTTATCTGTCAAATTGCAGATGCTAAACTCAGCTCCCGTTGTGCTGGCTGACAGGCGAGGCACCAAAAAATTCTTCTGCATGAAAGAGAAGGATGGCGATGGAGACATGATCCAGAGGTGGCAGATGACTGAAGGTGGTGGAACACAGACTGCTGCTTGGTGTGTATATACTACTGTATTAGGATTTACTACATGGCTCTATCACAATTTGGCCTGGGAAGTGAAGAAACTTAGGTGATAAAAAGGAAAAGGGTACATAGTTGTGAGAGTATCAAACATTCCTCCTAACCCCACCCTTTGTTTTGTCTCTCTCTCTCTCTCTCTCTCTCTCTCTCTTTTTATCATTATCAACAAATGTATCTACATTTCACTCTCCAAACAGACTTTGTTTGTTGGATCTTCTAAACTTGGATCTTCACTGGCCTGATTCCTCTCTTGGATTTTTGCCTTGTCTGGACATGTTAACTTCAGATTTATACATATGCATAGCTGTAGCTACATATCACATGGTACTTTAAAAATAACATGTTTTTTCTTATCAAACAAAAAATGGAGCCAATCATGGTGGGTTTGGTGGAAAATTTATTGAATTAAGTCACCCGATCCTAAATAGTCAGTCTCTTGGTATATCAACAATAATCATAATAGATCTGTAAGTTTTAATTATTTGAGATTATTTACATTGATCTTTAACTGTCATCAAGATATATAGCTATTTTTTTTAAAATCTTCATCTATTTTTCTTTGTACTAAACTCTTGTCTTCTTACGAATAATTTTTTTTTTTTTTATCTTTCCTAGTAACTATATCTCTTCATCTTAACATTCTCATATTTGTAACATAAATTTCTTATATTTATTATTTTTTTGACTATCCAACACTCAAATCTATAAAATATTACTTTCATCTAAGAGTTACTTTCGTTTAAAAATTAACTCTTTTTTCTGACCTTCAGATAGTAATTTATATAGTCTCCATCATCTGTTATATCTTTAACATCGTTCAGCATAATTTCTTTCAAACCTTTCGAAAAGTTCTCATCATATAACTTTTCAACTTTAGAAATTTTTTTCATTAAATTTAGATAATAACGAGAACCAAAATAAATTATCAAATTCATCATGCATGCCTTCCTTCTTCTCTTCAAGGTGTCCAAACTTATAGATTGCTGAGCTTTCTCTATCAACTAATTGGCGTCATTGTGATCTCTTCTGTCGATCATCTTTCTTATTCTACAATATAATATATCAATTACATTTTTGATTTCGATATCTCTACTTATTTGATGGTCATAAGAAATTGTTTTATTTTCTCTCCTCATATTTTCTCTCTATAATCATATTTTCTCTCACTAAGTGTAGTGTTTGTCTCTAAACATTCCTATTTCTCTCTATACCGTTGTTTATTTCTCTAAGCAATTTTATTTTTTTCTCTATAGCCTTTATTTCTCTTTCTAATAAGAGACTCGTCAAGGCTCTGGACGGGATATGATAAGCACTCGAAAGTACCTATTTCTCTCTCTCTCTCTCGATCTACTACCTCTTCAATCAAGTTGACTCTAGTGTGGTGGGCATTAAAAAAATCAATAGAAGAGTGAATGAGAAAGAGGAGACACCTTGAATGAATCCCTGAGCTTCTGGTCTAATTTATCTGTTTTCCCAACGATTATATGTCTAAAGCATTCATTATATGAGCCCTTTATTTATAGAGGGATTAAGCTTAAGAGTTTTAACTTGAAGAAATTTTTATATCGACTAAGACTTATAAACTAAATAAAATTTGATTTAATATTCCACCAGCGCAAAGGTTAAAACGGCCACATTATGAGTCTACAACAAATTGCGACAATATTGAGTCTACAATAGCAATCAAACGCCAGATGAAACATTACTGCTGGAAGAGAACAGCATTCTCATCATCAATCATAAAAAATCATTTTAATATATGGTGAAAGTTGATGTTTACTCAGAAAGTCGATGTCTACCTCTTCTCGGAACAATGGTAACGAATGGGGCTGCATGTAGAGAGGTCGGCTTCGTCTCCTTCACCATCGGAGTCCTCGTCCCACTCAAAGCTGAGGAACTCCACTGCAATCAAACACCTGTCTGGCACACAACAATTTGTCAGCAGCCACCACCTAGTAATTGTAGTCGCAAGGATGATTTTGTTCAGGAACCTCAAATCATATTGACTTCGTATGTTCTGTATCAGATCTCATCCTAAATAATAATAATGTAGGAATGAACAGCTTTTTTGCGTTTTTGTCTGAATAGAGCTTGGATACATAGGATACAACCAGACGAGACACGCGTTTTGTTGTCAGCAAAGAATATTACAAGACATGCAACCGGAGAAAAATTATACCCAAAAAATTCTAAAGCATTCAGATTTGTTGGCCAATAACAACCTACGATCCTGACGAACTACGATCAATTCGCTGGGCACCTAATCTTGCTGAAGCTGGCTTTGTGCCCCGGCCTCTGCCCAAAGACAATGGCTTTGCCTTGGTGGTCGGAGGTGGTGCGGCGATAGCTGCCCAGGGGTCGCTGTCGTCTAAAGCGGCACTCGCCTTTGTCTTCAGAGGTCTCGAAGTTGTTTTGGGAGGTGCCACAGCGATAGAACCCCACAAGCCATCATCCTCTTTTGGTGCAGCAGGTTGCACATTTACAATGTGTGGTATGGTCCTTGATGCCGGGACTGCAACAGGACCCCACAGATCATCCTCATCTGATGCTTTTGATGTTCTGGTTGCTGTTTTTGGTTGAGAGAAACTTGTACCTGAAAAAAAAACATTATAAGATATTTTTAGTTTCACCCATATTGTGATGAAGGAAAAAAGATGAAATTAAGTGGTTCACTTTTGAAGTTAAAGAAGGGAGCCACAGAGGATTAGTCATAGATATATCATCCAGATTTTAGCCATCTTATTTCAGCAATTACTTTTCCAGGATAATTTGTCAAGTCCAATAAAAATATTATGACACAGAAACAGCCTCATCCCTCATGTCCAGGTTTATGGATAAATTTATTCTAACTCAAAACTGCAAAAGTGAGGTGCTGTACAGGTCCTATCTGGCTTGATATATATATAGCTCATCTGACAAGAGGCTTGAAATTGAGATATATTCTGAGGCAAGAGATTGGGATAGAGGCCTATTATAATATGTTGCCACCGATAAATAATCTTGTATGTCCATGGAAATCATGTCCATGGAAATCACAAAGTGCACAAAAAATTTATTTGCTTCAGAACTCATCACAGGAGCTACTGAAAATAAGATAGAAACTATTTTCGTCAATGAAGATCAAAAATAGGAGCTAAATGATGCAGAAACATACTCTGTGATTTTTGGTGCACCACCGGCCGTTGCTGAGCAGCTTGTATACTTGATAATGAAGGAGGTTTCTGTTCCTCCAGTGGCTCAATGTCATCCCACCCTTCTTTATCATTATCATGATCTTCTTGGAGAAGCCCACTATCAGCTTCTCCCCAACCACCATCTGTCGATGTGGGAGACGAAGGTCTAGGCTGATCCGAGATGTTGACAGCAGAGCTTGCTGTATCTGCTGGTAAAACAGAAGCACATTTAAAGTTATGCACATTTAAAGTTATGGGTAAAAAATCAGAGTTGTGTACCCTTATTGTTGAATATAAAATGAATTGCTAAATTTAAGAGGCAAAAAATTCAGCTTAATGACTGTATCAACTTGAACCCTCTTTTGAGAGAGAGAGATTAATTTCTTGAAAATATAATTTTAGCAAAAGCTTATAGTTTGAATGCACAGAGGTGAGTACAAAATGAGATCAAAGACAGGAATCATCATCAGGTCAATTTTTCGGTCTCAGAATAGCTTAACACCACAACAATGACCATAGATAAAGCAGCTCCAATATCCCAACTGTTTAATGCTGGAACCATGGATCTTTCCTAGTCATTAAGCTCTGTTGAAGATCTTACATCTAAATCCAATTGCAAATTTTCTTTTCAACCTGCCATGGATGTTAGTTTTTATTTCATTATATTAATAGGACTACCATAAACATTGAGCAATAAAGTCATGTACTAATCTTTGTTTAGACTTTTTTGACATTTTAACCGATAAACATTGAAGGTCCCCCTGGAACCACTAAGGCTAGCTAAATTGAGATTGATCCTCCTTCCTACAGCTGAATGACTCAGTCAATAATCCCTTTACCATACCGGTCCGGCTGATTTTGTATTCCATGATCTAATGATCTTCAGGGTAAGACACAGACCACAGTTCAAGTTATGCTGACAAGGTCTCACAAGGACATGGCCCCTGAAGATGGTATTTAAAAGTACAATTTACAACTACGAAAGCTGAAAGGCCTCATATGGATTTGCAGTGCTCAGCTAATACTTGAACTAATCTGAAATGAAAATGTTGATAAAGAAAGAAACAACACTAGAAATTTCCTAATTGGTAAATAGGCACATTATTCTCGTTGCTTGAACATTTGAGCTAATTGCACTTAATGTCCATGACTCTTGCTAGCAACTGCAAACTAAAACAAGCAATGAAGAAAAGGGTTCAAATGTCAAATTCAAATATGTTCATCAATTTGTTGAAATCAATGCCACCAAAATGTAAAACAATTGGAATTATTGAATTCTTCTGAACTCATATGAGTAGGGGACAATTATAATCTTGATGTAAAATATTTCAACTTCATTCAAACATCTATTAATAGAAAGCAATGCGCAAGTCAAGTACAAGTGCCCATACATTTTAAGATCACATAATCCTATGGCCCAACTCACGATTTTGATAATTATGGATATAATACCCCCCATATAAGAAGTTATGATGAAACATCTAAAAGTCAAACTTATTGCCCATACATTTTAAGATTGCAGTCACATGTGCCTAGCTATCAGCATACATGTTCATGCATATAATCTAAGCATCAACCAGGATCCATGCGTCGTAGTTGCACTCTGCCAATATAATAAATCAAAATAGGCCTTGTGCAAGGGGGTTTTATGACAACCTCCATCGAAAGCAAAAATGCTCCCACTAGATGACTTTATTCAAGGACCAATGACACTACTAAGGATTTTTGACGATAGTCATTGTGATGGTTCGAAACCTCGGATATGGACATGGATGGTTCCAGTTCATACAAGTTTACCCACATATGGTACACTAGTATGTGCCACACTGAATGAGGATGAGGGGAGGAGATAATCAGGTGGGCAAGTCGATGATGGCAGGTGCTGCAAGGGAAGCAGACTGCAAGAGGGATTGAAAGAGAGAATGGGTAGGATTAAACCCTAAATCAAGAAAGAAGGACGCTGATCCAGTTTGGACTGACTAAAAAGGGTTGGACCATATGCTAGTTCGCTATGAGACCAATACTTACTGCCTGGTATGGACCGTTCTGGATGGTATTAAGAACCATGGTAATCGTTTCTTCCAAATAACCTAAATACTTCTAATGTTTTAGACATGCATGATCAGAATCCTTCTCCACAAACAAGTGAAAACTATATGACAAAAATAATTAATAATAACATGCTTAACCAACTGAAAACATAAGACACAGGAAAATAGGTACCATAACCACCAGAGCTAGGATTTGATGTAGTCAAATCCGGTGTTGTAGTTGCATTTGCAGATGCAAGTGAGCCATGTTCAGAGGCTTTCCCCTTCAACGTCAAGGAACTCATAGCCCACCTGCACAAATTTGTTCAACAATGATTCTGATTTACAAGTAAAACTAATTGTATATAATAAAAAACAAGAGACCAATCTGTTGATTAAACAACAAAAATCAACATCAGCTTATATGCACGTCCAACATATTATCTGTATTTATGTCCAACTCTTATACAACAAAAGGACATTTTTTTTCTTTAAGAAAGTTTGCTAAAAACAAAGCATAGAAATCTATTAATGTGATTTTACTCTATAGATTATGAAGTTCATGAATTTCAAAGTTCCTAATTTATCAAGGCTGTATATTGTGCGCTATTGTTGTGGTAGAACTCCATCGCACACAGTGTGGTAAATCTTGAAAAATCATAACCCAAGCACAAACCACATTTTAACAATAGCAACAGACGTAGTGACCAAAAAAGAGACCACTTAACTTCAAGATTATTTCATTTGATATCACCATCAATTTTTCGGCTCCTTGTTTATTATATTGTGCATTCGATGTGACTATTATCTTACACAATACACCAAATCAAGAGAGGTATAATTTCAATCAGAAGTTAAGTGTGGGATACTTCACAAGAATGAAAAAAATATATGTATATATATATATCTGTAGTTACAGAATCATTTATATATTTCATGGAACCTATGACAAACAATAATCACTGATTCAAGAGACTAATAACTCACCCAAGCAAACTGGCATTTCCAGCTATTGAAGGTACTCCAGCACCAGCAGTCTCATTCGTATCTCCTGTAATGAGCTATAGAAAAAAAATGTGCATAGTTCAAAAATTAATGTGGCACCTAATGAGTTGAACCAAAAAGAAAAGAAAAGTGATTGTTTCTACAACTGGATCTTCTTAAAGGAAGTAATTTTACAGCTGTAACAATGCCCCATCTTATAACATACTTTCTCTCTGTACTGAAAATTTCTTGTTGAGATTTTTGTTGGTTTTCGATAAGCCTTCAACCATTACAAATACAGTTCCTGTTTTGGGAATATGTCCATCCAACTATTATAAAATCACATTTTCAAGATAGATTCAACAGGCCCATAAAATAGTTTAGCTTACTTCAACAAAGACAAATAGCTTCTCTTATGGACCAAAGGACCATACTTATGGTTATAGACTGTAGAAGAAAATATACCACTTGCAACTAATGCAAAAAATATTCCAGTATTTGCCTTTTTTATAGAGACTTAAATAGGCAATATCATAACAGTATATTCCTACCAATGCTTCAGAGTTCAAATTGCATAAAGTATTAATAAGACATTTCGGAAAAAAGAATAGCTTAGCTTGACTAAAGAGCTCTAACTCATGTAGAATGTATGCAGTACTGAACTGGATAACAAAAGAAATAAGAGACCACGTTGGAATTGCAGCATTTTATGACTTGGATGGGGACAGAGTAGTAACAAGTTGGAGGGTAATGGTTTAGATCTTTGATTTTTTCAAATAATTTATAATCATAGGAAATAGCATGATATTGATTTAGTAATTTACTTCTAATAAACCTATAGAGTAGAAAAATCTATAAAAAACCTCCTTTTTCCCAGTTCAACAGATTAGGTTCAAACCTAGTCATCATGAAAGGTTTTGTTCATAATGGAAAGTAAAATCAGAGTAAAGAATGTAGTAACTGACCCATGAGAACTACTCGTTGAACAGTTCAAACCAAGGTTTGACTAACCGGTCCGTACCAGTGTACCAACATATTGTTGGTACCGGTACCGAGCGGCATACCGCCCGGTATTAAAATATAATATAATATTATATAATATAATATTAAAATATTAAAATATTTAAAAAATGAAATAAAAGGGGTGACGTCGCCTCGATCTTTCTCCCCACGCAGGGAGACGCTCCATCTCCTCGTGCGAGAGAAAAAGCAGCCGCGGCCGCGGGCGACCCACGGACGAGGTATTCTCCGCTTCTTTTTTTCTTCTTTTCCTCTTCTTCTTCCCTTTTTCTTCCTCAATAACTGTTAATCCAATCATCCATCAAGTCAGCCAACTAGAGATGTTTCTTAACTTTTTCACTCAATAAAATGAATTAACTGTATCTCAGTAATACATACATGAAAGACAAGAACTTACAAGATCAACATTCATGTATGTCTTAGTAATTCTGGAACACATACCTTTTCATGATGTTGCTTTGCAATAAGCAAAAATTGATCAATAGCTTGAAATGCCTTTGTCCTTACGTCACTGAAGCAGACAAAATTACATATTGAAGCATGATGCAAAAGGTTTATAGGGATGAGACTAAAGTCATAAAGAATCACAGTGATCAAAGAGATACATGCATGTAAGTATGTACAGTTTATGTATGTGCATTAGATCTGACTTAGCAGTCAGCTCAATTAAAAGTACTTCATAATATTAGTAAAGCATCAAAAAGAAACCTCAGTTTGATAGCATTTTGCAAGTTTATCAAACCAAGTATATATATTATGTCATACATATCTGCCACAAACAATCATTAAGTTAAGCAACAGAAAAAGATACAGCGATATAAGCAAAAACTAGCTGGTCAACAATGTAAACAAGCTATCAGATGGCTTAAAGTTTGCTACAAAAGAAATTGGTCTTTTAGACTGTCTAAAATTGGCATCAACTTCCAGATCATTCAAGTTCCAATATAATTAATAGCAGAAGTAACAACACTATCAAGTATCCTCCAATGATGGCACCTCAGGATCCACAGAAATCTATGAAAATTATTGATATACCTGTATTCATAGTCAACAGCATATATGAGCAAGAAGTGACATTACTGGTGTAAGAGCCAAAGTAGATCACTTAGAAGGTTGACAAGCTAATGGCAACTTTGTGAAACATTCAATCAAGCATCGACATAGATACTAAGATGGTCCTTCATCTAGAAAGAGATGATGATAGCTGAAATTTTCATGTAATTTACTGTATGATGAACATGTTGCATACAAAGATGCCTACACCACAAGTCATGATTATATCCACACCCAAATTTATAAAATTTGAATCCAAATGCATAAGCACTTTGTGCTAATTTAATTTTGTAATTAATGTTTGCAGATGTATACCATGAAACACTAAACATATCAATACAAGAACAAACAGTAACAATACTTTCTGTTTTTTCCAGTTTCAAATAAACACCAACAATAATATTGGAGCAAGCTACAAGTTCAAGTGAGAAACATATTTTACTTGTTAGCTGTCCTCAATCTATCTAGAGTGAAAAATATATATCTTGCATCAAGACACAAGATCACATGAATGTTTTCATCACATTATCTTCCGAAAGTTCTCGAGGAAGAAACTCAACTAAATATATTTTTTTTATGGAGATAGCAGATAAAAGCAACAGAAGAACTTAGCAAATGGAGATGCTATAGGGTACAAATGCATGGAAGGAAACTGAAAAGAAGAATTAGCCAAATAAAACCAGTAATGAGCTCACCCATCAGGATCACTTGTAAGCACAATGATATTAGGAAGGATTCTTGTAGAAATCTCTGTCATATCATAGTATGAGATAGTGGCACTCAAAGCCATAATTCCTGTCAAAGTCATCAAAGTATAAGATCACAAATCATTAATGAATGTGGATGCAAAACTACATGCATATAAACAAACAAATTAACGCCAGGGGATGATAATTAAAATATGATATAAGAAATAGATGCAGAGACTTAAACCTCTGCACAAGTTCACATGCCTGCAGCACGAGCTGGAGAAAAGGTATCACGCAAGGCACGAACTGTAAATGCATTAATTAGTACTCTCTTTCTTGTCTGCATAAAGCAAAAATATTTTTGTTTAATATTGTGAGTAAACTTTAAAGCACAATTTACCTGAAATACGCTGTTCTAAGACAATAAGCAACCTAACAATAATGATAGAACTCTTAACAGTATATCAGAAAATAAATGGAATCTGATGCAACTACAAGGTTTGACAATGAGCACCAGTCACAAGCAAGCATAACAAATTCAGCACAAACCGCTTCATTTAGATAACTAGCAATGTTCCCCAGCAGAATCGTAGTATTTGTTCGGATAGCAGGCTCCTCATCCACCTTCAGACAAAATTAGCCACGTTGATTCACTCAGAAGTTCAAGAAAAAAAACCTTGGAGGTAATATAGAGACATGTGAAACAAAATCCTCAATAAAAGAAGAAATCTCGGTTTGACATGAAGAAAATATAGGTAAAAGAATATCATTCTTAAGGTATTCGAAGACAAGATCAATTATACCTGTAACTTTGAAAGATACTTCAATAAAGATCCTGAAATGGTACGTTGAGACAACTGCAATCACATGGAGGATTTTATAGGTCAGGGACAAAAACAAGTGACAGGAAGTAATTAAGTGAACTCTTATCTCCACATTTTAAGCCAGTAAACCCCTTTAGAAAACTTAAATTCATAGAAGAATAGAAAGCTTAGTTTGTGTCAGCGGTCACCATGAAAAGGCATAAATTCATTGAAAAAGAAAGCAAACTTTAATAGAAATTTTCTTATAACATTGAGAGCAACAGCACTAAACAAAATTATGCCATGCTTCAAGTAGAGTGTATAAATGAAAGAAAAAACTATGGAGGTTCTGTGGGCATATATTATAAAGAAAATCATCTATTGGGTGAAATGTGTAGTGGCATGAGAAGAGATAGATGAAGACCTACACACTATCATACAAATAATGAGGCATTTGATGATGTGGTGCCCTAGCATGACTTGCTCTGGTACCTAGGACCAAGTTTTCTTGCTTTCACAATCAATTTAGCAAGGTTAGCAACGTTGCTCAGTGTGGTTCAAAATGAGCAGTATTTCCTGATCCAACAAGTTAACAGTACACAAATTAGGGTAAACTGGGTGGTACACCTAGTATCAGACCTGTATCGAGCAGCACAAGACTGGGTCACCCAGTACGCATTGCCAGGACCAGTACCATCCAGTACAGAGCAGTACATGCACTGTACTGTCAAAAAAATTTTACTATTTTTTAGCTTTTCTGATGTAATACCAGTCTTGTACCGGGCAGTTTCTTTTTTCTATTTTTCAGTCTATTTTAGGCTTTTCTTAAAACTTGACATACCAACACTAGTACATATCTACATACCAACACCATCCAGTACAGAGCAGTACATGCACTGTACTGTCAATTTTCTTTTTACTATTTTTCAGTTTTTTTATGTAATACCAGTCTTGTACCGAGCAGTTCCTTTTTTCTATTTTTCAATCTATTTTAGACTTTTCTTAAAACTTGACATACGAACGCACAATATGAGCAAGGTCCATAACGTTCCTGGCTCAGAGTACCATGTGCCAATACATCGGTACATAGCAAGTTAAAGAAAAAAATTTAAAAAGGGCTGAAAAACAAAAAACTAATACTGCCTACTACGAGCCTGGGTATCATCCAAGTGCCAATAAATTGTTACATTGGTTAATACCACCTGAATAGAATTGTACTAAACAAAATTGCAAACCATGGTTATGACAATTATCATGAAAATAATCATACAAAATTATAGTTAACCAATTAACTAGATATCCTATGTCAATTTTGTGTTGAATTATGTATTACCTGCACTTCAAACGATTAAGCAAAATAGTGCAAAGGTACTAGCTAGATGAAAAATAATCTTTTTGTCAGACCTTTGGTGCCAAAACGAGCATGGACTTCAATGTCAGCTCACGAAGGAAGGCTGAAGTATCAGCAAAACCATTGGCAACATGAGGGAAAACCTATTAAGTATAACCACAAAATAAATTACCACATGGATTCAATTAACCAAAATCCATATGTCATTAGATATATTTATGAAATTTTGAATAGTAAATCAGAAAAGCATACTTGCTCATCAACAATCTGTGACGACAATGACTCTCCAAATTGATCTATATGTTGCAGAAGTGCAACTCGAATAGCTCGATCATTTGATGCGAACAGTTTCACAATAGTTGGTAATACCTATGTAACAGTGAAAAAATAGCTATTCAACTTTCTCTAATTAGAAAAAGGAGTTGCTGTAAGTCTACGATAAAATGCATTGACAAACTAACCTTGATATTGAACTCCTCAGTTGAAAGCCATGAACCCATTTTCAATAATGCAGTTAAGGCAGGAGCAGCAGCTGACCCAAATTCTAAGGAGGAAGACAGCAATGGAAGCAACTGGAGCAGCAAAAAATTATATAAGTTGCTTCGCAGGCATAATAATTTTAGACAATGTAATCACATGACCCAAATAATGCAGTTTCAGGGACCTTTTTCAGCACAATTTGACGAGGAAGCTGTTCAGCTAGGTTTGGAAGCTTCCGAAAAAAAGAGTCTTTCTCAACGCTATCCTTCAAGTTCAGGATTTCCATAAATTGGATGGTCTCCACCAATTTATTATGAAAATATTCTATTAAGAAGGATATCAAGGGTCAGATATTTTCTTCTTTTTTAAATCTCGAGGCAAACACCCTAAGTAATGTTATACAAAGCTCAAAAGAAAACAAAATAGTACGTTCCGACCAATCAATGAAAAACTGAAATAACACAGATCAGCAGCACCACCAGAAAAGTTATTACAGAAAAATATGAACAAAAAAATCATTAATTGTTCCAATTACTGAATATGTTGAATTATGCAGAATCCAAGAGACCATCAATGATAAGACAACCATTCCACTAAGTTTTTCAGTTCAGCCACGTACATACAAATACTATAGGCTAAGTAAATGACAGGATGTAGAATGCTAATGAAAGCTATAATCAACCCACAAATGAATCAATTTTGAACAGTGACTTATTAGTTGCTTATGCTCAATCAAGCGTCCTTACCACAATCATCAAAAAGAGATAAGGCAAAAAAGTGGCATTATGCTATTACATCTCCACTTCCATACCACTAGAGAGATTATTAAAGGTAGATTTTGTATCAATTAATGGTTGAAAGGATGCTTAAAGGTAGATTTTGTATCAATTATACAGTAGAGAGAAAAGGAAGCAATATGAAACAGTTTAGGTGATATAGCTTATATTCACAATCTATATACCTGAACAGGAGAGAGTGTTGCACAAGAGATGGTGATGCAATCCTTTTATTATTCTTCAAGGCCAAAGAAGCCAATATAGAGAATGTCATAGAAGCCAATCAGGAAAATATGGTAACTTGGCTCCTATCATCATAATAATATTCCTACTATCCTCAGTAAGAAACAAGAGAGGGACAGTCCCTCTCTTGCACAGTATCAAGAATATTTACCACTAGTTTCCTCTAGAGGATGCCTTCTAACCCACCAATTTCATTCTAGGCTCCAATAGGATGAAGCAGGTATCAATTGACCCTTCCAGAAAAGATTGGGTATTAGAAAGGCTAATATTCACTTTAGATTTGCTCTCCTGGTTCGTGGGTGCTAGGATTATGTTCAAACAGTCATCCATGTGAACACCTCTAGTCTAGAAGCTTCTATTTGTAGCATTGAGCATAAAATGATTTTCGTATAATTAATGCCAATAGAGATGCCATATAAGCAAGAAAACAAACTCACCACTGTTGTCAATAAGTTTTAATGGATTCAGCCTGCGAGAAGGTGTGGAACTCAAAAGCCTCTGATAATCTGGAAGTAGAGACTGAGAGACAAGAAAACAGCATGAATTTGCCATTGTGGTTTACACGCATTTAACATTATATTACAATTAGAAACATTTCCATAAAGTTTCAGACAAGACACAATTGTATCAAAGTAACATAATAGTTAGTACCACTAATCCAAGACGTTTCCAAAATCTCACAGAAAAGTATTTAACATAAATTTGTCCAAGAAAGAACAACTATACACAGTAAATGATACAGAGTTTTACTATTACTTACCTTTGGAATGAAAGAGGTGTTACGAAGCTCTTCTGTTTTGGACAACTTCATTCCAGAAAACAGCTCATATATCAAACATCCTGAAACAGGTCATAAGTTATCATACAATAATCCTTAGAACTAACCAAAGTTATGCAAGCTATAGAACTACCACATTCACAAACAAACCATCTTAGTTGCAAGAATCATATATCTCATTATCTTGCAGATGCTAAGATATCATTCATAGTTCCTAATATATCTGATGTTTCAGGTACTGGACCGGTGCCAGGGTCTAGCCAGAATGGCATGGGTCCAGTATGTGCCGACTTAAGTATGTCTCAGTATGCCGGCACATGTGACAAAATATTTTTAAAAAATTGAGTATACACAATGTTCAGAGGCACAAGCCATAGTGAGTTGACCCAACAAACCAAATAGACCGGTAATGTTGAACCAAAGAAATTTGTCAACATTAATAAATTAATTGAAAGGTGATTCTTTTATCATTTCTTGTCTTCAATTCAGGTAATGGTTCAAGATTCTATCTTGATACCACAACCAATTCAACAAGCAAGTTGTGACTTTGCATGATGAATCAGACTAGCTAAGTTAATCAACTAACTAGTGCATTGGTTTTTGCAGCCTTAATGCTTTGTGATAATGGAACTTTTACTTCAAGCTTTTACATAATGATTTTTCAATAAGCAGGGTAATTATAGCATTGGGCAGTTAAATTGAATCTACATCAACCATAGAGAAAATCGCATCGGTTAAAAGTTTGACCATTATCCTTAGATTCGTGGGCTTCCGAAACCACCAGCCTCTAAGATAATCCCCTAGTCTGATTCTCCCACTTTCAGCTAAATCAACACTGAGTTACAATTTGAGCCTACAGCATCAGTGGATCCCATGTAACGATTTACATGCAAAGACTAGGAGTTCCATGAATGGAACACTAGTTTCAAGAAGTACATGTCAGTAAGCAAAGTTCAAAAGTTTAGAAAGATTCAGCAGCATATACACGCAAAGACAATGAACTAACATCAAGTAGTTGAAAATTTTACTCACCGAGTCCCCATGAATCAATAGCCCAAGGAGGTGATTTTCTAATACTCCCCCAATCTGACTTTACTAACTCCATTGGCTTATATTGTGATCCAATAAGCCACTCATATTGCTGCATAATATGTACAATATGTCAGAAATACCACATTAGCTGTAACCATATGACCATCAGAGACACATCATAGAGACCGAAAAGTGTAAGACACAAATCTACTTTTGAATGAATCATTTCACTACAACCAGAGGTAAGAAGAAACTAGTGTGGTCTCCATGAAATAATTGACATAAATTACCACATAATTTCCATTAGATGGCAAAAGATTCATCACTTCAACATTTTTTTAGAATGCAGTGGTTAACTAACAAATCATTTGCACAGATCTGAAATGCCAAAATATTACACAGTGACAACATACATTGGTAGCGGTGATAGGATACTTCAATCTTCTCGCAGTGCCAGAAAAAAGATGGTATAAATGATATACTAGTTATTACAGATAAAGAGCGACACCTGACTTCCGACAAATCCCAAATATGTTCAAGCTTGGGCCAAAAGTTTTCAAAATTGAGTTGCTATGTCCTACACAGTTAAGGCTAAGTTTACAATCCAGAAGATTTAGTTTTTATCAAAGAATGGAGTAGCCACTGAAGATATGAAGAGAAGCATGGTGATAACCCATCTGATCCTAGTTTCATACAATAAATAAAAGAGGATTCTGGCATATATAAAATATATACATATACATACACAAATGGAACATGATAGGATACTGATACTGATTATTCAAATTGGAGAAATCATACTTTCCCAAGACAATGGATTAGCAATCCGCTGCTTTAGTGCACTCAACCATCTCTCCCAATTTAAATAAAATTGAAATTGAAACTTCTCTTTCTCGGATGAAAAGCCCAGGATTCTAAACCTACTTTAGTGTCAAGTCATGCCTAACAATTAAGTGAAATCATACTACACAAGTGGTCCATATTAAAAATGAGATCCTGAATAGTTTTATTTTTATACTGAATAATTATTGGAAAGTAACATCCAACCTAATTTAATCATGATGCAAATAACATCTGCCTTTGCTACACATGATCACATCTCTAAATTGTTGGATATTTAGATATTCAATCAACAAATGCAGTCTGATGATTTCATAATGGAGGCAACTTGTCATTGAATGACTCACCAGAAGATCTACCCATGACCATGGATATGATTTGATAAGTTTTAATGGTTGGCATTTGGAGAGTAAAATATTTTTAGAAAATTGCAGCTTTTAAACCAAAAAAAGATCTTATAGCAAACTTTTGGTAGCTTGGTAACGCATTTTGAAAGGAGTAATTTTGAAAAAAAAATACTCTGAAAAGGAGGTTATGACTTTGCTTCTCATAATACTTTCGCAGGAACCACTTAACCCTGATGCTCGTTGCTACCAGAACTGACAGTATCATTGTTGTCTACACTGCCATCACCGCCACCATTGTTGACACAACCACCTCATCACCACCATCACCACATTTGTCATTGCTGCCACTACCATTACGGATCATCACTATAGTAACCAATCACCACTACTGCTCAACCTACTGAACCTTAGATTATGACCTTTAAGTCATCAGTCAATGTTGCATTTCATCATCCTCCTTGCTGATACTTCCAGTATTTGGGTCTAATACAAACAAAATAAAGGACACATGGTCATTGTAGATGCATCACAAGGCATCTTTAATTTCACATTTGAGTCAATCCGTTATGCAACAGAAAATATTGCCATGATCATATCTAAACAATAAGAAGGCTTTTAAGTTACCAAACAGCAATATGATTATTGCAGAAAATGTAAAAAACACTTCAGTAAATCAGTCGCTGCAACTGTGTTTCCCACAAAGAAGTTAGGTAATTGGGTTGTTATGAGCATTAAGAGGTAAAGAACAGAAGAACAGAGCGAAATGAGAAGACTGGGGACAAGCATGGAGGAAAAATCCAACAGGAAGAGGTGGCCCGATGACATATGGGAAAGGAAAACACAAACTAGTGTCACTTATTTCATTCTAAACCATCCCCATCACTAGAAGGCAGAAAATCTGTTTTTTTCACAATCGACTACAATGATTCTATTACTCGTGGACCACAAAATAAGAAATCAGATAGCAACTAAAGAGAAATTTATATCATTATTTGTCTGAAGAAGACTAATACTTAAACCTAACAAGAATCTTACTAAAACCAAATGTCTTCAGAATTACGATCCACATACACCATATAGAAATAGCTAAAATTACTCCAAGATAATAATTAATACTTGAAGACCCTAACATAACCTAATTCAGATGTTCTTGAACTTTCAATTTTGCCCCATTGATGTCCACAAGGTCAATATACAACTTATCCCTGGTGTTCTTTGTTGATGTCCGATTGTTGTGTTTCTTCTAGCGAATCATTACAACTATGTTTCAGTAAAGAAGCTATGGTAGGAAAGTAAAGATGAAATTGAGAGGGAAAGAAAAGATGAGCAAGGATGAAGTGTTACATAGGAAAAAAGAGGTCCAAGAGCCTAGATAAAAGGAAAACACAAATTTACGTACTTCTTTTGAAAACATCCCAATCATTAAGAGGCTAATACCTCTGTTTACTATAAATTGAGAAAGAGTCCTGCCCTAATGAGCAGTGAGAAACAGTAACCAAATAGTAACTAAAGAGAGCTATAACTTGCACATCTAGAGGAGAGATGCCAAATTAGTCCTAACCTGCTAAGACAATTATTCCTACCAAAAGACATGTCAAATAGAGTGTATTTGTAATCAGTACTCCTTATATATTGAAATAAGCAAAGTTTACAGCTTAGTTAAGCTCAAATTTTGTATCACAGCAGCAAGTCTCACAGTGTGACCACCTAGCTCCAATGTAAAATAAGTTGCTGCTACCTTAAATTTCCACATCCAAATGTTTTTTGAAATCATTTCTCATTAACAACAGTTTATTCAACAAAGAAGGGAACAAAATGCAGGAAGCTTGTTCCAATCTTCAATTTGTGAGCTTTTTGGTAGTAGCTTGACATATTATCAGAGATCAGCAGATAGGTTTACATACTAAAGCAGGTCATTTTAATTAAATAATATAGTGACAAGCGAGACAGAAAATACCAGCATTGCACTGTTAGAAGCTTCACTATTCCCATCAAATTCAGATAGCACGTCAAAGGCATGCAGCTTCCAATCTAAAGTCGGAGTCACGACAACACTAGCCAAGCACACATTACCATGAACCTGGAATTGCATGAGTACCATAAGATTGTCAGCATGATTATTCTTAAAGATCACATTTCTTGTTATACCCCATCAATAAAATAACTATGCCCATTGAATAAAAAGATACCAAAGTGCAAGAGGACTCAAAATTTCAATCAACATATGCTGGTGAACTTTGAATAAAAGATAATGAGGTTCAAGAAGATTCAAAACTTCAATCAACACATGCGGGTGAATAGTTATGATTTAAGAAAGCTAGCACCCACATTTATGAAATGGAAATTTTCAACCAATCCTTTAGTTATGTTCACAAGGAAAAAGATGACAGTCCTAGAAAATAACACAGAAAAGCCACCTAGGAAGCATTAGGGTTTTTTTCAACAAACAACTTCATAATAAAGATGGAAAATATATGGTAATGAACATCTTTTTTTGTTCAATGAAGATTTCCATTGTCTTAAACACTTTGAAGAATTTTCCATGTATATTATAATCAAGGTTTGTGCCACCATCGCCTGTATGGGTGGTACATCTCCGACAGGTACAGACGCCGAAGCAGACGAACCGCCCATACCGCAATAAGATTAATATATAATATTATATAATATAATATATATATATATTAAAAATTAGAAAAAAAAAACGAGGCGTCGCCTCGCCTCGTGGGAGAGACGAGGCGGCGTCTCGTCTTCCTGTGCAGGAGGGCAAGGTGGCGCCTCGTCTTTCCGCGCAGGGACACGGGCGCTACCTCGTCTTCTTGCGCGAGGACGAGGTATCACCTTGACTTCCAACTCGAGGACAAGGCAGCTCCTCATCTTCCCATAGGGACGAGGCGCCGCCTCGTTTCTCCCGCAAGATGAGGCTATGCCTCTTTTTTATTTTTTATATATATTATATTTTATATTTAATATTATATTATATTTTATATTTAATATTATATTATATTATAGAATATTATATTTTAATAAACTGAGCGGTACAATACCAGATACCATACCATACCGATCAGATACCGGTACACCGGTACGGACCGATACGACAAGCCTTGATTATAATAACTATTAAACTTGTATCTATCTGATGCAAGAGTTTCTAAGAAACTGAGTCTCTTCTTTATGAATAGACAAATAGTTTTCGATATCAATAGTGGAGATAGGTTGTGATCTCCAAGCTTCATATTTGTTCTCTTCTTAAAACAACAATATGAGAAACACCACAAAATGCATGAATCAAGTCACTATATCCACATAAGTTAAACAATGTCAAATAGTCAACAACAAGATCTTTTATCAGAATGGTAACTGAAGATATGGCCAAAATCTAACTTATAATCCATTGTATCAGTCAAATTTCTGATATCAAGTCAGATCTTCACAGAACATAATTAATCAACCATGCACAATGTACAGAATTTCAAGGGGGAAAAAACAACATGCATAATCATTTATAGTTAGATCAGGAACTAACCACACTATTTGCTAGATTCAGATAGAAATAAACTTAAATTTTGATAAAATGTGGAGTCTAAGACGGATATCACATACAAGTTTGCAATCATTATTCAGAAAGCTCACAGCTTTAGATATCTGGTGCAGGCCCCAAGCATAATACTCATCCCTGCAAGAAAAGTTATTTAGCTCATAATACAACGGGACACAGAAAAAATAGCATAGTTTGGTCACAAAATTAAGGGCCAAAGATGTCAAATGCAGAATCTAAACCACGCATAAGTCATATTCCCATTGGGCCTCAAATTGGTAGATCACCAAATTCACTTGGAGAAGGTAATAAGAAACAGGCTGTATTTAGTCAAGCATGAAGGTGCCAAACACATAAAACCTAATTCTTCAAGTAAGCTGGGTAAATCACTATTTTTGTTTTGGTCAGAAATTTTTAATTTCATTTGATTTGATACAGTTAGGCCATTATTTACCTGGACAACCAGTGACCAGGATCCAAACCACTTAAAATCGGCCACTATTACATCTTCTCCTCCTCTTGTTCCTTCTTCCTCCCCCATATCCCTCCCAAGCAGTACCATGGTATGTTCTGACATACCATGTGTCAGTAAGCTGGAATGGACTGGAACCAAAATGGTCTGATCATGGACCAACATGGGTCAGGTATCCTAAATTGGAATCTTAGCCTAGATGCAAGGTACCGTCATTTATAATTTCATCATGATTAATAGATATTATTCCTTCGGAAAAACATGTGTGATCCAAAACATAGACGTAAAATTTAGCCACATAGCCTTAAAAGAGGATGTGGGGTAAATCATAACCATCATTTAGTTACTGAAGGTGGATCCGGGCATTTGGTCATAATGACCTTTGTGAAGTTGGGATTAAGACCAAATTAATAGTTGAGATTGTTTTTGTGCCTGCCACTCACAATGAATTTTGTGATCAAATGCAAGTGCGGCTTCAACTATTCATAACTAAGCAAAGGGTCAAAAAGATCACGTGTGTTTCTTCCAGTGTCCATGATCAATGATTTACCATCCATGTAATAGTGTTGTATCATAAACCAGTGGCATGTCTCATGCCATACCTCGCCTGAAGAACAGCGCCGATTGTTGTATCACACTATCACTGGCACCAAGCGGATTCAATTTCAAGAAAGTAGGAAGGGGAGAGACAATACTGTCTTAGGCATGCCTTTAGTGACAAACAGATATTTGTGGTGGTCATAGCACCAAATTATGGTGATGGCAGGTTACAAGTGATTTGCTTCAACAGTTCGGCTGGAGGTGACTTAGTTGATTCAGCCAACAAAGGTATAGCATGCCTATCACCAAGACAATGGCATGCTGAGATCCACTGGGTGATGGAGCACCACAGTAGCAGGGGAGAGAGATATAAAGGGCATAGGGAAGTCGCACAGAGAGAGAAGAGTCAAGGACCCTTGGCATTTCCAATAGAATAAAACAAGAGTTACCAATCAAAAAATAATGTTAAGGTCTGTAAATTGTTGAAACTCCCTATCCAGTAATCTGTTTTTAACAGAGTATACCTCCCATGACAGGAACCGTAGTCAGAGTGATGACTAGTGACGACAAAGTTGTCATCAAATTAAAGTTCGTATCAATAAACAGCCAGGGTCATGTAACAGCAACCGTTTTACAAATGCATGACCACAAAATGCTAGCTTCGATTTTAGCATAACATATTATTACCTAATTTAAAAAAAAGATTGCCACAAAAACAGAGCATGTCCATCATTACCAAAAGACATCATAAGTCAATTTATCCCCCAAGTTAATGCCATTAAACAAAGATGCTAGATTAAGCAAATCAGACAAAACCTATTTGCTCAGAAGGATAAACTGCAAGAAAAAATTAAGTGCAGCAAGGACATGAAACTTCAACATTGGCAGCAGAGTTATGATGCCAAACAGACAACAAAGTTAAACCTGCCTACAGTGGTACAATCTAGTCAATAAGCCTCCACGATATTTGATGACTACAACAACTATTTAACATAACCACAACAAAAAAGAAGTCTGCATACCTTTGTGTACCGGTTAAATTTAATTCCTTTATCTTTTCTGAAAGAGGCATAACCGGTTCCGTCACAATGTAGATTGTATGTTTCATGGTAGATCCATCTGAAATTTCAGCCTCGGTGCTATGTAGGAAAGATAAGATGTTTGGATGCCTGACCTGGAAGAAATAATGTCACCCTTATGCAAATTAGAACATTGAAAGAATGCAACAAAGTGCAGGAAGGATAAAGAGGATATCTTGTAAACATGCAATAACCAACAGACTCAAGACTCCTGGCAACAAAAGAGAAAAGGTATAAATTGTTAAAATTATACTAACAGATCTAAATGTGTTAAGGCTATTAAAGAGTTGCTAGCCACAGTTCATAATTATGATAATAAGCAACGAAAAATAGTCACTGCACATTCAACAAAAACAAATCATTTTTTAAAACAACTTATGAAGAATGAATGTTGATGCCAGAATACAGGTAATCCTTTGTGACCTAGGTTTCAAGGATTCATGGAAATAATCTCTTGGCTTGAAAGCAAGACTGCATACATTGGTCATCACCAAACCCCAAATTGGCAGGAGCCTAATGCACTAGACATTTTTTTAAAATATCAATGCAAACAAGTAGACAAATTTACAAGAAATTAAGATGACAGAAGATAATCATCATTTTATGTCAACCAGAAATAATTAATGCTCAAATAACAAATCTGAAGTCAACAATATACCAACAAATATTCTGCATTGTGGACAAAGGTTTCTGTATATGTCACTAAAATAATTTTGGACTATAGTTGCCAATCAGAAAAACCAGAAAAATATGAAACTAGATATTCTACTAATGATATCAACATATTTATTTGAACATTTTCTGTATAAGCTAATTCATGCACACACCAATAATCTGTAAATTCAATATTTTATGAAATCCAGTTGTGTTATTCAGATATGTATGCCCTATCCTGTGAGTCAATAGATAAAAGCAAATGATTGGGACACAGACTGTCTGCTCCAATTAACTAAAGTATGCAAATACTTACGAAAATATATAATCTAGGTAACATAAGCAAGAAAAGATAAAACAAAAAAGGAGGAAAATTAAACAGAGGGGAGAAGCATAAACTACAGGAAACGACATGCATCATCCCCTCCGAGTAGAGAATAACGAAGGAAGACATTGTAATGGCATCATCTGATCCAAAGCAAAATGAGTGGGAGACTGAAATCTACAAGTAAAAGTAGAATAAGTTACTGTGCGCAAGCGCTTAACACCATTGCGACCAGCCGCCAAGTGACCATCTTGACTGCTACTTCCTGAAAGAGAAAAAATTGATACAGACGATCCATCTTCCTGGAAACACATAAAATAATAGATGTATAAGAAAGAAACAAAACTAGGAATAGGTTGAAAATAACAAAATTATACAGTACAATCTTTAAAGGTTATAACAAGCAAATATAATTTCCAATAAATTGAAAACAAGCACACAATTCACTGATGACATACTAGCGCTCTTCAATATAATAATAAAACCTGACAGTAGATTTCCTACTGCTTAACTAGATTACCGTGCTCAAAGAGGCAAAGAGCTGCCGACTTCGAATGGTCGACAAACTTCAAAAAGAAAAAAGAATACATCATCAAAGCTAATCTATCAAGAGCCAAAGTGTTTTACCATCCTATCAAGAACCTTCTTTAAAAAAGAAAATAAAGTCCTGCAAGAAAGAGATCATAAGAAAAATAAGGAAAAAAAGAGAAAAAAGTAAAAAGAGAAGACAAAGAGGAATAGTAGAGAGTGTTAATAATAACATGGGTTCTAATTTGATTGAAAGCTCTATGGGTTACAATAACCATTTTTATATGAGTTCATCCTTTTCGTCTCCTATTCATACACAAGTCAAACTAATAAGGCTTACCATCATACAAGAGATGGAAAATTAGCCATGTATTCTTGGAAAGATCTTATTACAGCACTCTATATATCCAAGATATAATTTTATATGGGAAAATAACTTAATTTTCCTATAATAAACCCATATCAGAGTTTGTGTGAACACTAATTTTACTTTAGATATGACTCTAGAGACCCTCCAACATTGAAAATATTAATAGGTTCCTAATTCTTGTAAGATTTAGGACATCATATCCTATTAAAAGTAGGTCCGGCCCTATTTGATCTTACCCCAAACATAATCATATCATGTCTCCCATTGACTCAATCTGGATATAGATAAACACTACCCAGATATGAAGCTACATGTTTCCTCTCCTCTTCCAATTAGGAATGAACGTCATAGTGACATCAAGAGGGGCTCAATTGTTATTAAATCAGGAGGGCTACTAGGTAGGGCTGGAGATTGCTGGATATTGATTGGAAATGTATCATGTCTAATGAAATATTAGTTTACATGGCTCAGGTTCACATAAACTATATGTATTTTGCTACAGAATCTTACAAACTAAATAGTCTGGCACAAATCTCATCTCCAAGAATAACTAAAATGCTACTACAAGGTTGAAAATGAAGCCCTAACCTTAAGAAAAAAAAGACCATTAAATTAAGATTCTGATTTGATGTCATAAAACCAGAAACATCTGTTACTATCTTCTAAGAACTTAAAACAAATGAATAGTAAAGAATGCTTCTTTTTGTTTTCTTCATGACATTTAGATTAAAGAGCTTCAAAGAATAAAATTTATTTTCTATATTGTCAAATGACAAAAATCAACAGAGCTAAATTTGCAATATCCTCTATTATTGCTCCTGGCCAAGTATATTTGGTCCATCATATCCCACCTACAAAACTATTATGAATAAAGTTTTTCTACAAGATGCATGCCCTGTTACATCTTTTCCTTTTTATTATATCCTTTTCATATTTTCTATTCGTTTTCCATCCAATACGTCTCAAGATTTTTTCCTTAATTCTATTTGTTTTAAGTGTTGTCAAAACAATTCATCTGTTAAACATAGACTATGGTGCTTAATTTAGGTTTTAATGCAAATCTTCTAAATGAAGCACAACATTGAGAAAAATTTCCCATCCAATTCCTTCAAACGACAATCAATCAATATTCTATTAATGATGGCTAAATCAAATATGATCCATAACAGGTCTGACAAAATTTGGTATCTTATTCTCATGTGCATGCCAAGGTATCAGGTTTTGCTACACATAGTCAACAATGCTTAAGTAACCCCTTCTTAAAGATGAGGCTAGCAATTTAGGTTTAGATGCAAATGTTTTATATGAAAGCACAACATTGAGATAACCTTAAAATCCATTCCCTTCAGACATCAGTCAATCATTATTCTATTCAAGATGGGTATATCCGATGTGATCCATAACAAACCTGACAAAATTTGATATTTTGTTCTTATGTGCATTCCACGGTATCAGGTTTTGCTACACAGTCTAGAGTGCTTAACTAATTCCTTCTTGAGAAGATGAGGCTGGCAATTTCGGTTTAGATGCATTTTTTTTTTCAAATGAAGCACAATCTTGAGGAAAACTTCCCATCCATTTCCTTCAAACAACAATCAATCATTATTTTACCCATGATGGCTAAATCCAATGTGATCCATAACAAATCTAAAGGAATCATTTTATCGTTCTTATGTGCATGCCACGATAGATATTAGATACTTCATGACACATAGACGAAGTGCTTAATTAACCCCTTCGTAAGGCTAAGAGGCTGGAAATTTAGGTTTACATGCAAATCTTTTAAATGAAAGCACAACCTTGAGAAAAACTTCCCATCCATTTTCTTCAAACAATCAATCAATCAATCAATCATCATTCTATTCCTGATGGCTAAATCCAATGCGATCCATAACAAACCTGACAAACTTTGGTAACTTGTTCTTATGTGCACACCATGGTATGAGGTTTTGCTACACAAAAGTCTACAGTGCTTAATTAACCCCTTCTTGAAAAGATGATGCTGGCACTTTAGGTTTAGATGCAAATCTTCTAAACGAAGCACAACATTGAAGAAAACTCTCTGTCCGTTTCCTTCAAACAACAATAGATCATTATTCTATTTATGATGACTAAATTCAATGTGATCCATAGCAAATCTGATAAAATTTTGATATCTTGTTCTTACGGGCATGCCACGGTATGAGGTTTTGCTACACATAGGCTTAGTGCTTAATTAACCCCTTTCTTGAAAAGAAGAGGCGGGCAATTCAGGTTTAGATGCAAATCTTTTAAATGAAAGCAAAATCTTAAAAAAGAACTTCCCATCGATCGCTTTCAACAAGCGATCACCATTTCATTCATAATAGCATCCATCCAGAACGATAACCCCGAAAGAACAATGCACAAGTTTCTAGTCCAAATGACGAATTGAATAACTTTTTTAACACTTTGGGCCTGATCCATCCGACTCCGACAACAATCCGACCGTTCACGATTCCAAGCGGAAGAAGAAGTTCTTGATAACCCCCAACGCACCAAGAAACGCACAAGAACAGCTGAAGATTCCGAGTGTTCCAAGAACCAAGACAAGAGAATTTTCGTGAGAGCACAGATCAAGAAGGGATCTTAACCTTGGAGGTGCCGCGGTGGTGAGTCCAGGAGCCCCAGGCGGACGGGTACGGCTCGCCGATGTTGTAGGGCAGATCCTTAGGTCCCGTCCCAGATCCGCCCACCACTCCCTTCAAGAACTTGAACATCTCTCTCTCTCTCTCTCTCTCTCTCTCTATCTATCTATCCCTTGAGACAAGGAAGAAGGGGAACACCAAGATCTGAGAAAAGGAGAGGGAATGAAACGGCGTCTGCGATTTTTATATTGCGAGTGTAGGCATCGCTGTTAGATTATTATTATGCCAATATTGCTCATATATCCCTCTCGAGTCGATTATTGTGATGTTCATCCCTATAAATTTTAATTTTGGTACACACAAAAGTTATTTTACAAAGTTTGATATATCCCTCTCAAGTCCATCATCATTTTACAAAAAGTTAGATACACACCACACCATACCATCTAATTCGGTGTTCGATTAAATATATTAGTAAATATATTGAGACTCTAATCCATCTTAGAAAAATGTCATCAATATCATTATAGAACTATCTTATAAAGCTATATATTTTCTATTGTATTAATAAAATTAAGTATGTTTCTTTTCAAATCTTAGAGATTACTTCTCTAATAAATAAATAAAAGTAGAGGTATATGTCTTTCTTTTTTTTTTTGATGAATAGTCCCTTTTTTATAAGATATCCATTCCTCAGCTTAGCATTCTCTCTCTCGAATCGAGAAGAGTCCAAAATCAATGGTTGGAGTTGAGATAAACAAATCAAAATAATTAATAGATCCGTCCCTTAATTCTCCAATCGTAGTACAGAAGAAAGGCCAATGAGCTCTTTTTACCTTAGCATTATTATTTCTATCTTTCCGTTAATTTGTTAAATCAATTAATTATTATGTACCTATATATATATATATATATATATATAATAGTCTAACCTCATTCAAATTTTAGGATTTGATGGACTTCCATTCGGTGACACAAACTTTTACGGGGTACAAGTGAGTGATGGTGTGATCTCCGATTGATTTAGATTTTTTATATTTCCTTTTGTAAAAAAAAAAAACAAAAAGAAGAAGAAGAAAAGATCATTATCGAGAGAAGCCCCTGTGTTCCTTTTGTGCTCAAGTTAACCGATAACGACTCGAAACAAAATCTTAAGAGAATGATAAATATATATATTTAGAGTTGAGGAGAGAGAAAATATATTTTACTATCGAAGGATTTTTTTATATATAATTGAAAATCTCTACTCGTTGTCAACAAAATATTTTTTGAATACAAAAATATTTAAAAAAGTTTTATCCTTTTCTGTCAAGTTGGTGTCTAGCATCAAGTTTTGATTAGAAGCGAATATTACCTTTGTTAATAGTAGTATCAATCTCGTGTCAAAATAAATAAATAAATAAAAGTTGGTATGTATTATAGAACTCATGATATTTCATGTGTACGTAGTAGACATGCAATGTATTGTTATCATAGTGCATATATTTAAATTTATATGGGTAAGTATGCTATTACCAATTTGGACAAGGAGATATATATGTAGAAGCACAAGTAAAGAAGGTCCATCAATTGTGTGAATACATGTTAATTAGCAATTGGCTGAGATGTGGATGTAGTTTTTTTACAGGTGCATATACATAAATAATCAAATATAACCCAATCTAATTGTAGGGATCAACATAATTTGCTCATGAAATATATATTTTTAAAAAAAAGTAAAAAAAGTTTCATTGCATCAAATGGTGTAAGCTCAGTGTGCATCATTATACTAATTAACTCGGATATCTCAATCAAGACTTTATAGAATCAATTTTAAATTAACATATCAAATTCTAGCGTATTTTTAATCATATCCGAAAGAGAAAAATATTTTGATTATTTAGAACATAGAGGAGAGGTAAATTTTTACAAAGGTTAGAAACACTTGTGTCTTGGATCCTCTATCTCATCCCTTCTACTTCAGGGTAGAAGATGTTTGTCTCTCAAATCTTACTTTTTTGGCGAAAAGGTTGTGTTAAGAGCTTGTCTAGTAAAAAAAATTCCATGGACGATCAAGATTCCTTTAAATTTTCTTTTCATGTGGTATTATTATCCAATATGTGCTCTTTGCTATGAGTGACAAAGTATGAAAAATATTTCTTTGGTAAGTTTGGAATGAAAAGCATACCTAAGTAGCTAACTAGATACCATTTGCCAAAAAATAATAGGGGCGTCTTTATTTTGGATGGATGCTTTGGGTTTTTTTTTTTTGTTTTTTGTTAGGGGTGGGCGTATCATGCATAACGGTAATGTCTTGAGATGCATACAATACTTCAATTTTTTTCTTTTGTCTTAGACAAATATATCACATATAGAAGAGGTATTGGTCGCATCATCTCGTACCTTCTTAATAAGATCAAATTTGATCATCAATTCAACTCAACAAAATCGTCTACCCTGACTCATTTTTTAAATATTATCACAACTAGAAAAGAAGAGATATTCAAGTATCTAGAACTTATACAATGAAAAAAAAAATTAAATGCTGACAATATTTCAATCTCATGTCTCTTATCCCACTTTAGTTTGAGGGTGGAAGATACTTGTATCCTATATGTTACTTTATGCAAAAGTCTGTGTCGGGATTTGCCTAATAAAACTTCTCTAATAGTTAAGTTAGTATACATCTATAGACATCTAAAACCCACAAGCATACCTCTCTAATGGTTAACTTCGTATGCATCTATAGACATCTAACACATGACCATTTAAATGGAGATTGGCTTGATGATGAGACCAAACTTAGGGACTACTCCCAACTTGAACGATGCGACAAACTTAGGGAGTGATTGTGTTTCTACCCACAATCTTCTCGAAAATGCAATCAAATTAAACAATGATCATCTTAAAGAAATGACAATATTTAAGGATGTGACTGACTTAAGGGAAAAAATCATATTGGAAAAATAATATCTTCAATAACTTGAGGGAGCAACAAAATAAGATCACACACAGCATAGGCTACAGTTAAAAAGGATGCTCATCTTTATGCAGCTTATTCTTAGTGATTTGTCCTCTTTTTTTTTTTTAACCAACATAAGTGCTTTGGTTGTTATTTGTCATCTTGCCCTTCGGTGCAGGTTGACAAATGTCATACAAAATTTCTTGGATATCAACCAAAAGAATCATCATAGACTTAGGTCAATAATGCATATATTGATTATCAAAAATAAATATGAATTGACTACTTATCAAATCTCTTTATTAAATCTCAAAATATAGTTGACTAATAGGTCATCCACGTCTTGTCAAACAATCTCAAATGTCATTATAGTCTAATTCAACCATTGATTATTGATAGGGGACTTTGGGAACGTGGCTGAGGTATCAGTATGATTTTGTTCTGTTTGTGTGCGCAAGCTTATCCACGTGTAGTGGTAGTCGGGCTAGTCCGCTATCTGGATGGTTCCACCTTGGATGTCGATGTGTCCGTCGAACTGGCACGAACGTGCCTCCACCTTGGATGTCAACATGACTATCGGCCTGGGTGAGTTGGGTCGGCCCATTATTTATCCTATTATTCTCTCCCCTCCACCCTCCTATGAAAGGAGTCTTTCTAAGGTGCTCTATGGGCCGAAGGGAAGATCCCGAGCGTTGGTTGTCACGGGTCCCTACTCCGTAGACTCGAGTCACTGCTTGACCTATTTTCAAGGAGTCATAAGAGGTTAGTTCATCATTGTTGGGGAGTATGGTCGATGCTGGCGGCATAGGCGAGAATTGATAGGACTAGCCGAGATACATAACTCGAGCGAAGGACTATTGGACTGACCGAGATACGCAACTCAGGCAAAGGACTGATGGACTGGCCAAGATACACAACTCATGCAAAGACTGATAGACTGGCTGAGATACACAACTCAGGCAAAGACTGATGGACTAGATGTGATACACAACTCGAGCAAAGACTGAAGGATTGGTCGAGATACACAACTTAGGCAAAGACTGAAGGATTGGCCGAGATACACAACTTGGGCAAAGACTGATGGACTGGCTGAGGTATACAACTCGGGCAAAGATCGATGGACTGGCCGAGGTACATAACTCTGGCAAAGACTGATGGACTGGCCGAGATACACAACTCAGGTAAAGACTGATGGACTGGTCAAGGTACACAAAAAGGGCAAAGACTGATGGACTAGCTAAGGTACACAACTCGGGTAAAGACTGATGGATTGGCCGAGATACACAACTTAGGCAAAGACTGAAGGACTGACCGAGATACACAACTCAGGCAAAGACTGATGGACTGACCGAGATACGCAACTCGAGCAAAGGACTATTGGATTAGAGTCTAGACACGATCCATTTGTGATGTGTCCCGTTCATGAATGTGGTGGGGAGCACAAGCACATGATCAGCGAGAGAAGTGGTGCATGAAACATAGGGATAATGTGGCAGCTTAGTTGTTTCACTTTGTGCTGTCTTGAATGACATTCGTGTATTTCCTAGGTGAAGTCATGTCTCCTCCTCAGGGAGTCGAAATGACACCCTCCTTATAAGCTCTCACGCGATGGTGATAAGAGATCACTTCTATTTTCCTAGTTATTCCTTTGAGTCATTGGACCTCGTGTCTCGGTCATTCAGCCTGCTTCCACTCCAATCATCCTTAGTCCCACAGGTCAGGATGACCTCTTCTCCCTCTTTCTCTGTCTCTAGTTTTTCTACTGACCCTTCCTCCCCAGTCTCTCCACCTCGGGCATAGGAATGCCGCCCTAGTGGCTTCTCGAGGAATGAGTCTGATCCTCCTAATCTGTCCTCGGGTATCGTTACTCGAGCAGATGCTAAGGCCCTTTAGGCCTTGGAGGCAATGAAGTCGTTTCATGACTTCGATTCTATTATGACCTTTAAGTCTTTGGCTTCGATCCAGAAGCATTATAGTGTCCTGGACGAATACACTTTGCATGCTCCGAGACCGGGGTAGCGTCATTACCACCTGTGTCCTGGGGGGTTCAATATCTCCATTGATGCTTTAGAGGCGGGGCTGAGGTTTCCTCTTCACCTAGTCATAGGAGAGTGTCTCAACTAGTGGCGGATATCCCTCAACCAGATGACACCAAATTCTTAGTGCTATCTTATCACGTTCCTCGGAGAGTGTAGAGGGTCAGGGATAGTCCCCACTCGGGACTTATTTTTTTCTTGTTTCTGCCTATATAAAGGTCAAGGCGGTTATTATTTGACTACTTGGGTAGGCTTTAGGGTCGAGGGCGCTCCTTCCAACAACAAGGGTTGGAAGGCTAGGTTTTTGTTCGTGAGTAAGCATTGGGACTGGGGTTTTGGTATTGAATGGTTGGTCCACCCTGTGAGTAATGTCCCACCCCACCTTACTAACAAGGAGTTCGTCCTGGTCGGATGACTGAAGGGGATCCTATCTCCCTCCCGGGTGATTAGGAACTTAACTAAGGCATGATTGGTCGAGGTGGGCCTTAGTCCAGCTTCTCGGGGTATACGTTAAAACCTTATTCCTAAACTTTGTTACCTTATCATCACGACTCATGGTTGGTTTTGTAGAGATGGTTAACATGAGTTTGTTGCGCGGCTTGCCGAAGGTCGAGGGAGGGCGTCCAGGATCTGCCTCCTCGGTGCCAGCCAATACTGTTGTGCCGGAACAGCCAGGCGAGCCGACTTCACCTCCCAACGTACAAGAAAATCCTCCAGAAGAGGCTGCAAGGGGGACGTCTATAGAGAGAACCAGGAGGACACCCGAGGTCCCTAGCAAGACTCTTGTCGAGAAATTGACCGACCGGAGCAAGAAGAGCAAGGTTTCGAGCCGGCATAAGTCTCATTGCGGGAGAGACAATCAAAACAAGGCCGAGTCTCAGGTGGCCAAGGGGAAGGAGCCAGCAAGCCCGACCGAAGGGACACCAATTGCTCAGGCGAGGCCACAGTCAATGAAGGAGCTGTGCGCCATCCAGCTTGGGAAGGATAAGTGGGATTATCACGCCATCCAGGCAAGCGAGCAGCTAGAGTGTGCCTCCGACGTGCACCTCGAGATCGATCTGGCTCAACTAGCCCTCGGAGGGCAAATCTGGCTAGATGGTGAGGCCTCAACAACCTACATTTGCACAATGCATATCCCTCACCTGGCAGGAGACATGTATACCTTGCCATCCGAGGTTCTGATGGCTCGGGCGGTGAAGGCCCTAGTGTTGGTAAGTTCCATCTCGGCCTATCCTTTTCCTTTACTATTTTTGAATGTGCTAACCTAGTTTTCATCCTTGCCAGAACCAGCATTACTATGTGGCTCTGATGGATCGGGTACATAATGTCGACCAGGTTATAACCTCTCTGGACAACAAGTCGGAAATCCTTCGGGAGGAGATCTAGAGGCTGAAAGATGGTTGCAATCCCGATGTGATCGTCTTGGCTGAACAACGAGCCACTGAAGCCCAGGTGCTGGCCGACAACCTCAAGACCAAGTTGTAGGAAGTGACTCGGGAATGAGAAACACTCGAGAAGGAGCTGTGTGGGGTTCAAGGAGCCTTATCCAAACTGCAGGGTCAGTTGGCGAAGGCCCAAGGGTGATTTGACGATTTACAGGGCCAACTGGCCAACACTCGGGAGTTGCTCGCAGACTCCAAGGGGCAACTCTGCAATGTTAGGATTCAGGTCCAACAGATGAAGGATGAGCTCCTGAAGCTAAATCGGGCCATGGATGCCTTACGGGTGGATCTACCGAAGCAAGTGATCAAAGAGTACAAGAAATCACTCGGGTTCGAGATGGGGCTCATCCGCATGAGGCAGGTCTCCTTGGAGTACAGCTACCAACTCATATTGGCTCAGCTCCGGGCTCGGTATCCTGATGTTGAGATAGAGGAGGATCTGTTTACACTTCTTCCTAAGAATACTGACGTCTCGATAGCAAAGGAGCAACCCTTCAACGATTCCTTGCCGCCAACCGATGGGTAGATTGGTTGTAATACTTCTTTTGTTGTTGGAAGTTTCTTTTGTAGGGTCGGGTCTTCATATATCATTTTGGTTCTGGATCAATACTTGTACTTGATTCTCGATTAATGGAAATGGTTTTTTGCTCAAACTTTGTCTCATAACATATAAAATTTTCACAAATTTGCCATGTGCAACGTTCTCGGCAATTGTGTTCCTTTTATCGTGACCAAGGTGTAAGTCCCCTCTCAGGTTGCACTCTCTATTCGGTAGGGTCATTCCCAATTTGGAGTCAATTTACCCCAAGACCAAGTAGGATCACTAACCTCAACCTTCCTTAGCACTAGGTCACCGACCTTGATTTGCCGAGGACGTATTATGCAATTGTAAAGGTTTGCTATGGCTTTCTTGTATCCGAGGATTTGCATATACACCACGGCTCTTCGTTCTTCGAGGAGGTCTAGGTTCTCTCTTAGTCGATCGGACAAGAGTTCTTGGTAAGTTTCTACCTGAAAAATTGGGTAGACCACCTCGGGCAGGAGGACTGCGTCGGTCTCAAAAGTTAAGCTAATGGAGATTCCCCCGTCGAAGTCGTCAGTGTGGTTCGTGATGCCCATAGGATACTTGGGAGCTTATACACCTAGGTTCCGTGTGCCCCTTTGATCCTTCTTTTTAGTCCTTCAAGGATAGCTCAGTTTATGACCTTGGCGAGCCCATTGGCTTGAGGGTGCATGACCAAGCTAAATCTCAACTGGATTTGTAATCTTGACAAAATGTTTTGAACCTGGGGTTGTTGAACTGAGTTCCATTATTGGTGATGATTACCCTCAGGATGTCGAATCTTATAATGATGTTCTTCTAGATGAAGTTCTTGACTTGTTTCTCAGTGATGGATGCGAGCGGCTCAGCTTCGACCCACTTAGAGAAGTAATCGACTCCGACTATCAGAAATATTCATTGCCCCAAAGTTAGGGAAAAGGGGCCAAGCAAGTCCATTCTCCATTGACCGAATGGCCAAGCACACTTTGAGGATGATAATGGAACCACGGGTTGATGTTGAATTATGGCGTGCTTCTGACATTGCTCATATTTCTGAACACAAGCTTGGGTGTCTCGGTGCATGGTTGGCTAGTAATATCCTTGCCAAAGTATTTTATGAGCCAAGGTCCGGGCGCTAATGTGTTATCTGCAGATTCTTTCATGCACCTCGGCCAACGTGACTTGTGCTTCAGTCGGGCACAAGTATCAAAGTAGTGGCTGGCTGAACCCTCATCGATACAGCCGACCATTGAACAGGCAATACCATGGGCTCGTTCTTCTCACTCATCGGGTCAGATTTCAATCTTTGGGTAGTGCGTCGTTGACTTTAAACTAGATCATCTCTTAGATCCAATCATGCTCTGCTTCAGTCACGACTACCTCGGTGGGGTTATGGAGGGATTTTGGATCTTGGCCACCCAAGTCTGGTGTCCTCCAGACCCGCACGAAGAAGCTAGCCTTGCGAGTGCATCGACTTGTGTGTTGTCCAATTGGGGTATCCTCGTGATGATGAAATGATCAAATCGGCCGATGTGGAATCGTAGCATTGCTAGGTACTTTGTCATAGACTCATCCCGAGCTTCGAATTATCTATTGACTTGTCTGATGATAAGTTGGGAGTTAATGAAGACTTCAACGTCTTCTACACTGAACTCGTCTGCTAACTTCTGGCCAAATAATAATGCCTCATACTCAGCTTCATTGTTAGTGGCCTTAAACTCGAGCCGGAGGGTATACTCATATGCTCTATTGGTAGGGTCTCAAAGGATGAGCTCAGCCCCTCTGCACTCCGCGTTGGCTGAACCATCCATGTACAAGGTCCATTTCGGGGTTTGCCGTAGGGGTTCGAGTCCCGTTAGTTTCGATATGAAATCGGTTAGAGCTTGGGCTTTTATCACCATCCTTGGGGTATACTCCAAATCAAACTCTCTAAGCTCGATGGACCATTTGAGCATCCAACCTACAACATCAAATTTGGAGAGTGTTTGGCATAGGGGTTGCTCGATGATCACCTTGATGGAATAGGCTTGGAAGTAAGGTCTCAACTTCCTTGTTGCAAAAACCAATATAAAAGCGAGTTTCTCGATGGGAGGGTGTTACTCCTCGAGGCCAGCTAGGACATGGCTACATGGCTTCTATCTGTCTTTAGCGAACCTCACGAGGACCGAGCTGACTATAGCCTTCGAGGCTGCTAAATATATCTCGAGAGGCTCTCCTAGAGTCATCGACATAAGCTGGGGCAGCCGAGTGAGGAGTGCCTTTAGTTGTTGAAAGGCCTCTTCACATTGGGGAGTCCATCTGAAGTCTTTTGCTTGCTTCAAGGCCCGGAAGAATAGGAAGCTTTTATCGTCGGCTTGGGAAATGAATCGACTTAACGCTGCCAATCTCCCGGTGAGTCATTGAACGTCTTTTTACTGTTTAAGGTGTCCACATCTGCAAAATGACATCCACCTTATCGAGGTTTACGTCAATCCCTCTTTGATGAATGATGAATCTGAGAAACTTCCCGAACCCGATGCTGAACACACGCTTTATTGGCTTAAGCCGCATCTGATACTGCCTCAACGTTTGGAATGTCTCGGCCAAGTCCGAGAGGTGTGAGGTGGCCTTGCGGCTTTTGACTATCATATCATCGATATAGGCTTTCATATTCCTCCCGATCTGGGTTGCGAATACCCGATTGACCATCCTCTGGTATGTTGCTCTGGCATTCTTCAGCCTGAATGACATGATATTCTAGCAATATATACTATGGTGTGTGATGAAGGCCATACTTTCTCGATCTCTTGCAGTCATTTGGATTTGGTTATAGCCTGGGAAGGCATCCATGAAAGAGAGGAGCTCGTATCCTGAAGTCGTGTCGACCAGTCGATCTATTCTCGGGAGAGGGTAACAATCCTTCGGGTATGCCCGATTAAGACTGGTGTAATCAATGCACATTTGTCAACTTTCATTAGATTTCTTGACAAGTACAACATTGGATAGCCTGGTCGGATACTCGACTTCTGAGATAAGCCCTGCCTCTAATAGGTGACCGACCTCATCCTCGATGGCTCTTTGTCTGTCGGGGGCAAACTTCCTAAGTCGTTGTTTTACTAGTCGGGCGCCAAGCTCTATGTTGAGGCGATGTTGGGTCACTTTAGGGCTGATACTGGGCATGTCTTTCAGGGACCAGGCGAAGATGTCTGTATTCTTGTCGAGGAATTCCACTAGCTGGACCCATTGTTCTTCTAGGAGCATCGAGCCGACTTTAATGGTCCTGGCAGGATTCTTGGGGTTGAGGGGTGTCTCGACCACTTGCTTTGCTGGCTCCGGCTTTGGCGCCATCATGTCAGTTCCTCAGGGGTCGACGACGGAGATCATGGTTTTGAGTTTTTGGGGCAGTGTTATTACCATTATGTAGCATTATCTTGACTCCCGAGGGTCACTTTTTACTTCCCCAACCCCAGTTCTGGTCGAGAACTTCATGACTCAGAGATAAGTTGAGACAACTGCCCGTAGTTTGTTTAGAGTCGGTCAGCCGATTATGGTATTATACGCCAAGGGGAGACTGACCACGATGAAAGACACTGTTAACATTTTCGATCTCCGCTCTTCTCCAATGGTGACTAGGAGGGTTGTCGTCCCAGCAGGGGAGATGGAGTCTCTCGTGAATCCTGTTAGTATTGATGTCACAGGGAATAGATCTTTGTCAATTAGCCCAAATTTTTGAAAAGCATCAAAGTATAAAATGTCAGCTGAACTTCCCATGTTGACCATAATTCTTTTGACTCGGGCATTAGCAACCTGGGCCGAGATCACCAAGGCGTCGTCATGGTCGGGATACACCTCGCTCCCTGATCTGAAGATGATCTCGGGGTCACGGTCGCTCCTCGATCTTTTTTCCACTGTGGACTGTGCGTAAGCTTTCTTGGCCGAGGAACTATTGCCCCCAGATGTCAGTCCATCGATAATGACATATATCTATTTCTCAATCGATCATTTCGACCAGGGCGAAGATTCTCTTCCTTGGCAATGATTTTTGTCAGTAAGTGTTTGCTAGTCTCGGACGAACCGATGAAGGTACCCTTGCCGAATTAAGTCTTCAATTTGATTCTTGAGGTCATGGCACTCCTCTATATCATGTCTGTAGTCATGATGAAAGCGATAATACCTTCTCTTATCGCGCCCTCCAATCTTTGTCCTGATCAGGTTGGGGGTCTTGAGGAGCCCTTTATCTCGGATTTGGAGGAAAACCTCTATCCAAGTTAAGTTAAGTGGGATCTGGAGAGGCCTGAGCATGGGCAGCTCTAGCCTATCTCTTCTTCTAGGAGCTCCTGAGGGTTGTCCTCGGGGATGGTCTCTTTGTGGCCTCTTTTGATACTCCCGGTTTCTGGCCACCAACGTCTCGGCAGCCATATATTGATTTACGCACTGTAGCATTTCTACAACCATTGTGGTCTTGGACGAAAGCTTGTTATAAAGTTGAGCTCGAATTCTTTGGCAAGGGAGTCGAAGGATGAGATGGAAGATGACCTAAGTCGATTGTACCACATCCGGGCCGAGCCTCTGAGAGTCATCAGAAAGGCCCGACACATCAAAGAGTCGGAGGTGTTGTAGAGAGCTATCTGGGCCCGAAATGTCACAATGTGCTCCGACGGGTCGGTACTTCCATCGTAGTGTTCTAAGACTAGGAGCCAAAAATTGGCTGGGATTGGTTTGTCCTATATCTCGAGGACAAATGGAGACCTGCCCTTGGAACTCTCACCAATTTCCTCCTTCGACTTGATGAACTCCCTTTGAACCTCGTCGAGCCTTTGGTTGACTTGGCAAAACTGTTCCCTCACCGAGTCGGTTGAGTCCGAGGAAATGGCGTCCGGCTCGAAGGGCACACATACAACATTCCTAGAACGGCTCGTTGGTTGCATTACCGAGGCATTCGGGTTTTCGACTATGACTTCGGTTGGGAAACATCATAGTCCCTCATCGTCGGGTTGCTCCCCTCGAGTTGGTGATGACTTGGGTACTCCTTGTTGTGGCATCTACTGAGGGGTGTCTGGGTGTTGGTGTGCTAGCACCTACACTAATTGGGGAATATAGGAGATGATGGTTTACATCATCCTGGCCAACGCCTGGACCTGTTGGGTGAGGCCGAGAAATGCTTCGGTCGAAACAGCAGGGGGCTCTGGGTTCGTTGCTGGAAGAGTGAATCCCGGATCATTAAACAGCCTCTAGTAGCGACTCGATGTGAGTGCCATCGCATTTGCATCCTCTGTCGGGAAGCGAGGGCTAGTCCTCCAGCTTGCAAAGTCGGTGGGATAACATGGGTGAATTATACTATGAAGATAACTTATCATTAGTTAATCACAACTCTGATAATGGAAATGACCATTATCTCACTTCAACTCAAGAATAGAAGATGCTCCTATCATATATATTATTTTCTATAAAAAAAAAAGAAAAACTCACTCGGAGATATGTGTGGCAATATCTCTATGATGATTAGGCAGTACATGTATTGAATTTCATATATAGAGCCTCTATTGATTAAATATAATAATCATATCAATTAAAATTTAAAAATCTAAATTAAAAATATGAACTACAAGTCAAAATTAGATCCAACTTATTTGAAATCCAAATTAAATGTTAGTATACAATAAATTGTATTTAAAAAATCCAAAATTCCATAGTTACAAGCCTTGAATTTATTTGGTTACACAAGATTTTTCTACTATTCTTAGATTTTTCTAGGGAAGCATATTATTAAGATTACAATTAAGAATTAAGAAAAAATCCCTCAACTCTATGTTAGTTAATCTACTATGTTTTAGTTTTCTACTATGTTAGATTTTTTACAATTAAGAATGTTAGGTTTTCTACTATGTTAAGAATGTTAGAATTTTCAACTATGTTAAAAATCTACAATGTTAAAATTTTCTACTATGTTAGATTTTTTTTACTATGTTAGATTTTTCTATAATTAAGAATTAAGAAAAACCCTCAACTCTATCCCCCTCACCCAAAAAAAAAAAAAAAAGATATGTTATTTTGAAATATGACCCAAATAATCCAGTTGGCTGACCTATAATGCAAATGTATGTTAACCCTACCATCATGTGATCCAAGTTACGATCCTTACCAAAGAAAAATAAGATTCCTTCTTTGCAACTTCATACTTATTTTATTGATAAAAAATAGAGGATTAATCATCATCCATCATCAAAGATGAGAAGAAATAAATGACTAATGCACGAAAGATGACGATATAACAATGTAGAATTCAAACTAATAACTCAAAGCAAGCCAATAATATAACTATTAAGGTAATTAAACGATAATATCTTATGTCAATATAATCTCAAAACTCAGGTAATCTTTTTGAGGGAAACTATTAAATTCAGTTTGATCATTAAGGTTAGTACCCTTTTCTGTTTTTGTTTTGTTTATATTATTTTTTATAAGAAATAAACCATGTATAAGTTGATATAACCTGGTTACTTTTCCCCCCACATACCTTAGAAATAAACAGTATGAGAGGATTAATGTGTGGAATCAATCTTATTTCTACATATGAAGACATCCTTTTCATGATTCAAATTATAAATAAATAATCTTACTGTAACATTGGGACTCATCCTCTGATTGAGCTATTTAGTTAGTTATGATAGTACTTAGGGAGAAGTATCTATCACATATTGGATAAAGACTAAGCACATGCTCACAAGAATTAAAAACATTGGCTATTCGTAGGCCTCCTCTCTGAGCCTAAACCATTAGATCAATTAGAAATCAAGCTAATATATGTGCACATATCAGATTCCAAGAGCCCAAGCACACCAATTGCATCAGCATCTCTTAATGCACTCTCCAACTTGGATTGCTTTATTGCTTAAGAAATTGGACAACTAATGCTGTACTGTTGTTTCCTAATGACAGATCATTAAAGCTCCCCCAACTTGCTGCAAAGATAGAGCTCTAACCATGTGATGATGATGATGATGATGGGGTTGCTTGGTAGCATGGTTTACTTGGGTCTCACTGCAATGGAGATCACAAATAGTGAGCTAAAATAAAAGTGGAAGCCACATCTCACACACACCCTACAATGTCAGTGTCACTATTCTTGTTCCAATTGCCAAACTAAGAAGGCTCAAAAAAATATTGATGCGGTGGCCATTTTTCTAATGAACATGATGGATAAGATATACATTTGGATCCCAAGAGACCTAACCAAGATCTCATATCTAAGACACCCTTTTTATTTTATTTATTTTTATTTTTTCTAAGTTAGGATAAAGTGTCAAAGGTTGCTGTCATAGAAATAATTATTCGGGTTGTAGAAATAAAAGAGTGTATATTGACTCTTCTAAATTTTGTGTATCAGATTGTCATTTCCTTTATCAAGAATATAGTTATATTGTTATAATAGCACATAATGATTTCTATTTTAAAACGGGTGATGACTATTAGGCACTTTTTTTTTTAATATTCTAGTTAAGATAGACGATATTGTTTGAGAAGAAACCTACCTCTATTTTTCTTGATAATTCAAAAATATACATAGATACTTAACTGAACAATTCAGGTGTTAATTTCTTTTTTGTTTATTTAGGGATGCATAAAGTTAATGTTCTTGCTGATTTCATACAGCATCAAAGGTATTGACCCAAATAATTCATCAAGGTGGGAGATCCTCCCTATGATCATGAACAAAGAACTCCACTTGGTGAGCAATTTTTTAAAAGCTGCATTAGCTTAATGTTACCAACCTGAATTGATGGGATACACATTAATGCATGACATGTGCCACATTAAACTCCTATTCTAACCTTGGTTAATTAACCCACTTCCTATTGCCACAAAATATAAAGGAGAGCCAATGCGAGTGCAGTAGCGGCACTGACGTTGGCCACCCTTCGTCATCTACATGACCACAGTACACATCTTTTGTCCTTTACCACGTTGCTCACCTTCGATGCATGTTCTCCATGCAAGCGAAGTCCCCATATGATCCCCACTCCCGATGCAACTATATATCACAGCCTTGGAAGCCAGAGAAGACTATACCAAAAGAGAGGAAGAAGATTCATGGATAGGAAGCTGTTGGCCGGCGACCGCCCGGTGGTCGAGGAGATGTCGAGGATTCGCGAGTCCGCCATGCAGCTAGCGGTCCTGCTACGGGAAGCAGTGGCCGGAGATTCCACGGTGGGAGCCGTCTTTGAGGAGCTCACCAGCTCGATCTCTCGGGCCTTCGCTGTGTTGGAGTCCATAGAGACGGTGGAGGGCGGTCAGCGTCTCGACGGTGGAGGTCTCTCCCCTCCTCCTCCTCATCATCATCATCAGATATCAACCACGAAGCGGAAGATCTACCCAGCGACAGATCGCCGAGGAGGTTGCCGGAGAAGGTGATCACATCTTCTGAGGTTTCTTTGTTCGAGTAGTTTCAGTAATATGCTTGATGAGAACAATACGGTTTCCTGAGTCACCGAGACTCAAATGTGTTCTTGTTGACTTTCCACACGAGTGATCTTTTCTGTGGATTCACCCACCCATGTACGAAGTTCTTATAGTTCTAGTTGAGTTAATGATCTTCGCCTTTTCTTGTGTGACCGCAGATCACATCTATCATCTAAGATCATCGGATCCAAGACACTGAATGATGGTCAGACATGGAGAAAATATGGGCAGAAAGAGATCCAAAGCTCCAAAAATCCAAGGTATATATATATATATATATATATATATATATATATATATATATGTTTTTTTCCCTCCACATAACAAACAACAAAAAGGAAGTGTTCTGCAGAAGTATTTGATGGGTTCGAGATGGATTTGGTGTTGCAGGAGCTACTTCAGATGCACCCACAAGTTCGATCAAGGTTGCATGGCAGTGAGACAGGTGCAGCGTTCGGAGGCGGATCCCTCTACTTACCTGATAACTTACCTGGGGGAGCACACCTGCAGAGATCCAGCCATGGCGCCTCAGCTTTTCTCAACATCGGACGTCAATAACACCTGCCTGCTTAGCTTTGGAGCAAGCAGGCACCGCGCCGAAGAAGAAGCTCAAGGGCTTGCTTCACCATTTCCTTCTCATAAGCAAGAAAGTGACGAAGAGGGGTTGAGCAATCTGACCACTGCGTGTTCATCGCCGGACTATTTTGTGATACCAGCTGCGGAAAAGCTCGCGGTGATGACTCCCACATCTGGCTTCTTGGCAGACCTTTATTTCCAGGATGTCTTTGGCTTTGATCATAACGGATTCCTCTCGTGAGTTGTGGCATGTGTTATCTCTTGCTCTGCTTCTAAACCATGAATAAAGTTTGCCAGGAAGAACAAGCAGTAGGAAATGAGGTCGGAGGAATAGTTAAGGCTTGAAAGATGGATGAAGCATAAGCGGAACATTCTAAAGGTTGCAGCTTTGGCTTATTTGCAGTGGCAGAAAGATAAGCAGCACTTTGTACTTGTGATGAAGCACCTGTAGATCCATGTAAATGAAATCATAAAGCTGCAGCTTTTGTATCTGCCAAATCTTACTCCAGTTTCTCTATCTGTAGTTGTCTCGTCTTGTACCTCTGATTTCCTCCTAAAGAAAAAAGAAAAAATAGGTATGTGATGCTGCTTCGTCAGTGACTGGCCAGACATTTACTTTGGCTATTTTGCAACTCCAGAAATTTAGGAGAAGGTTGCAGCTTTGGCTCATCTCCATAGAAAGATAAGACTGCAGACCATGTCTTTGTACTTGTTGTGAAGCACCTACAGATTCATGTAAGCGAAATCATAATCTGTCATATCTTACTCTGGATTCATGTGGGTTCTACTGGAAGTTTGTCTCCTCTTCAACTCTCATTTCATCCTTTAAAAATTTGGTGCATGATCTGCTGATTAGCCTGTAGCAGCAACCTGTGAGTGGCCATATATATATATATATATATAAACAAATGTTTATCCAGAGAGATGCTGTGAACATATATATATATATATATATATATATAAACAAATGCTGTCTTGTTTGTGTGCGATGCATGCATTATTAGGTGTTGACTTGAATGCCACTTGCACCACAAGAAAGTCTGGAGAGAAGTAATTGCACAAGAAAATAAATAGCTTCAGAAAGTCTATGTTCCTTCAACCTGATAGTGATCCAGAGGGGTGGGTACCACTGAGAGTTGAATGAGTTTGAATTCTGAAAGGTATATAATTATTCCTCTCTTTCTTTTTTTTTGTTTTTTGAATAAAATTTTATTTTATTTAGGAAGTGTTCTGTTGTCTACAATTGGATATATCGGAAAGTAGTAGTTGTAGGAAAAATTATTTATGACTAACAAATTAAAGATATTAAAATATTAATTTATGTTAAGAGTTCAGATATATTGGTTTAGTGAATGATCCTTAGTGCATCAAATTTAAGGTATTTTTGTTTGAGACCCTATGGAAATTTCTTTTGCTACACCTTTTCTTTACATCCTTATTTACAAAATATAAGAAATTTCGGTGGTAAAAGGATTTGACTGTTCATAGCAAGACCTTATTATAATCAAAATCTCATCTTCGTCGCTTTTCTTTTGAATGAAAAATATATTGAAGCCACGATTACTCAAATTCAACTTGACTTAGGAACCCAAAATCCAAGCATTTAGGAAGTATTTTTAGATTGTAAGTTCCCTCGGAACAGATACAGGTTTTCTTGCAAACAATCAAATGGTTCCTTAACGAGTCTTCATCTCAAGCTTATCCTAATATCTTGAGAGTTCATGACAAGGACAAGGCAGCAGCAGCCGCCAGCATAGAGTAACAAGAACAAGGACTTACCGGCCAAAAAAAAAAAAAAAAGGGAAAATCCAAGAACAAGGCAACACCATAAAAAATAAACCAGTAGTTTGGTTAAAGAATGCATGCATCTGCCGTAATACCGCGTCTCCAAAATGTTATCTTGCAACATCACTTGTCAAATCTCATTCTGATGTGCACAAGACTTTTCAACACACATCACCTTGCCAGATCTAAGGAACCAAAAGAAAATTAATAATAATAATAATTAATGATCCAATCCAACAATATATCATGTTTTCCTGGTGTCCCACATACGCTCATCCATGCATTGACTCCATAAATGGCTAGCCAATGATCATTAAATGTGATGCATCAACGACACTTCAGACTCTCCCTAATCTTCTTGCTTCCCTCATGCACTTTACGCTGTGGCTGATCTCATGGATGAAACCTTCTGATACCTTTGAAACATCTTAGACCAAACCCCTGGATTTGAGCTTAGCTTTCAGTAGATTAGTGTTGGAGTCCTTTTCTTGGATGGACTCCTACTTCTTTAAGAATATATGCATGCAATGAACTTAGAGTATGATCCATTCATTTCCTCCAAGAGCCAATGTAGACATCTGACATATGACATCTTCACATGTTAAAAAGGTTTATGGGTGTGTGAACATGTAGATGATTTTTCAGAGAAAAGGGACTTCTTTGTGTGCACATGCTGTTGACCAAGAAACAATCATACTTGTAAGAAGACTTTGATTTCTGACTTGGAGGGAAGCAACAAGTCAACAAGAGATCCCAATTTCTCCTATTTGTCTGTGTTTTTTTGGATTGATAGCTATTGGTAATTTGAATAGTGAGACGCAAAATGTGGAAAAGAAAGCTTTTAACGAAGTGAGTAGGTGATGATATTTGCTTTGAGACTAATGGAATACCACTGATCCTACCCATCACACCGACTATTTCAATCCCAAAAATAGAGAAGAGAAATTTCTTTAATCAGCTTTTCCCTTTAAACATATTAGACTAAAAAAAAAAAAACGTGTTGGTCATGAACAAGATATGCACATCAACTAAGTGATTTTTGTGGCTATCTCTTTAAATTTAAATTTAAAATTTAATTTTATGGCTAATTAAATATTTGATCGATATTAATATTCTTTAAAAATTCTTGTGATCATACAAATGTTAAAAGATCTTTTTAGATAGTTTATAGTTTTAACTCAAACTAGTCATTAGTATACAACTTTTTTTCATAAGGATGTAAATGAGAATGATTTTATAATATAATCAATATATAGGGAATATTATGATATCGCTCATATGACAATAATCGACGGCAACCTTAGAATAGGTGTAACATCTCGAAACTGACATGATGTCTTGGAGTTGACGTGATCCTTGGTGTCAAGGAGGTGCACGTATGAATATAGACTTGAAGGGATGCGACAAACCCCGTGATGACATGTGACCATGCCCACGTTGCCCAAGATCTATATAAGATAGTACTGCATGACACATAATAAAATTTGTCAACCCGTGCTGCCTGGAGAGTACGTATCGATTGCCCTAAGCATCGACGATCATTAACAATTTGAGTATCACCAACTCCTTATGATAAGTACAAATATCAATCTCTTGGTCAGTGCTAGGGATCAGAGCTTGAACACTTACAACACCGTTAGACCCACCTCATACTAACTTAAGTTGGAATCCAAGTCCCATGTTGGGTCGGCCCAAGGGATGCCACCATCGACTCGATTTTGTCCTTTCATCCTCATCTTGGATGCCTACGTGGACACCCTCACACGAGTATGATGGGATCAAATCGTACCAACTACCAGCACACAACGTAAGGACTTGAATATTTTTCATTAGATTAAACTCTAATAAGACTAAAATATGAGACATATCAAATATATAATAATATATAAATCAATGGATGTCTAAATATAATGTTAATATTTAAAAATATATATTATTATATAAGATTTAATCCCACATTGAAATTAAAAAATAACTTGAATAAAGTTTAGTGGCCGGATGAATTTATTATTATTAACTTGGGCATAATTGTTTTATATCAATGGTTGATTTAGTTGTCCCAACCATAACAAATGATAGTTTTATTTTTCAAATACATGATTCAACATATATATAATATATATATATAATATATCTATATATATATATATATATATATATATATATATATATATATATATATATCATGTACTTGTCTGTTTGATCCGGAAGGAATATGAATATTTAAAAGTACTCAATACACTCATGAAAAAATTTTAAATATTACTAATATCATTTAGAGTTTCAGGATGATAATTAACCGATGAAGATTAATATCTATAATAAATATGTAGATTTTTATATTTTACATGAATCTATATATGTATCCTAAATTTGAATAGATAAGTATAAAAATCACGTGCTTTCGTTATATACACGTATATATAAAGATAATTTGACACAGAAAAGAAAGAAAGAAAAAGTAAGATATTTAACTTGTATGCTGGTTAAATTCCTCTAACCATCATCATGATATTTGATTGCATCGAAACCTTGTCCATTAAAAAAATGTATTTTCAATGTTATTATAATCCTTATTTATAACTATTAAATCTAACAAAAATTATGACTTATTTTTAGTTTTCAGATTAAATCTTTTTTCTTCAATATATATATATATATATATATATATATATATTAATTAGGAATGAGCTATGGGAAAGAAGATCTCAAATTGCTTCAAGATTTGTATTCTGGTGACACTGCATATTTAATAAATATAAGGGGATTATAAATAAAAATATAATATGGTGAAGAATTTTATCGGTAATTATGCCCAAGTGAAGGGGCCAATATATAAATGATGCTTCCTAATTGTCTCCCGAACGCATCCCTAACGTCGTCTCGCCGTTCTTTCTCGTCTGCTGCCGATTAGATTTGGGATTGTGAGGAGATGGCGACGGGGTCGGGACTTTTCACGTTCCTGCAGCCGCGCCTCCGCCCTCAGTCGACGGACATCGCCGCTGCTGCCACCTGGGGCGTCGCTGCCACCACCGGTGCCCTCTGGCTCATCCAGGTACAACGCCGATCTCTTAATCAATCCCTATGCACACCCGTCGATTCCGAATCGTAGATCCAAGTCATATTTGCCCCTTTGATTATTTTTTTCTGGATTCGTGTCTTTCGTATCAATAAAAATCAGATCCTGCATCAAGCCTTGGTGACTTGGGATCGTGTCTAATGGCGATCCTGTCGTCTTTGATGTCCTGATATTTGACGATTCGGTCTCCGCTGACGGCTTGTTGTTTCTAATTTGGCATGCGTTATAGACTGCGAAGAAGTATTCCCCTGCGATTTGTTATTTTCCTAAAATTCTTGTTCTCTTACATTTCCTCATAATGTTTATAATTTTGGTTAAGGATGATGAATTTGTGGATATTTTAGGTTCAGTATAACCGGAGCTTGGTGAGGTTTTTGCTTCAAGGGATAAAATACTAAACTTGCATCTACATTATATAGTTGGAAAAACGTAGATGTGTGTTTCTGACATCTGATTGACCTTCCTGAAACATTTGTCTATGTATGCTTGCCCAGCTTTACATGTGCATTGAAGTAATGGATTCGGTCAATTGAAATTAGAACATGAACTTATGGTTCTGGAAGGTAGAGCGTTTGATCCCTAAACATAAGAGTATTTCGCTGCTTGTTTTATAGGTCGTTAGTTTCTTCATTTTGTACTTTGTACATTAGATCGGTTGGATGCTTCCGTGCAAACCCTCGTTCAATCTATGACTATTGTCCTGTGAGTAATTCTAAGATCATAAAATTAGTTTCCTGTAGTAGGACCCAAATAGAAAAGGATTGTTGGAGGTTATTGCATTATACTTTAAGAGGATCATGGATAGAGAATGTCAACATTGTCTATCTTGTGGTCATCCTGGGTTCAGTTGCTGGTGAAACATGATCAAATGGAACAAAGTATTAACTGGAAATATCACCTCAAAACAATTGCTGCAATATGGTTAACTGCAGCAATGATAGTAATTGGTGTAGTCAAGAACATGATCCAAACCTAATCTAACCTGTTAAGGGAACCCATTGAACCACCCAAGCATCGTGTATCTCAATCGTAAGGTTTTACCTAACTGGCATCTGCAGATAGTTCTGTAAGCTATTTGAACCCAACAACTTCGTCAGGGATCAAAATTACAGTCAGGGCTTATCTATTTTGGTTAAGCTTAATCAAATTTGGCAGGGCATTGAGTTTTGGGATTTGGTAAAACTTCCACTAGTTTTGAATAGTATCTATCATATGGTACTATCCACTTTCATGTTTCAAAAATTTTGATCCATTGTCAGATTCAATAAGTCAATCTGATTGACTAGTTGCAGTTTAAAACAAATGAATACAAGTTAGAAGTCAGTTTACTAGACATCAAGGGACTAAGAGTTATTTTTAACACTTATTTAGTATTTGTGGGACCAAAACAAATGTTTTGTTTTTCATTTAATTCTTGGATTTCTTCAAGTGAACCATATTCTTTGATCTTTAGTTTTACTGGAGACATTATTGCTGAGCGTTTTTTTGTAAGATTGAAATTTTGGCAGTTTTTTTTTCCCCAAATTCGTTCTTCTATCCTTGTCAAACAAGGTTACACAAGTGTGTGACCATCATTTACGTGTATCCATTTCCATATTTTCTTAATTTTTAAACATACTTAAGGTGTAAACTATCTGATAATCTGAAGATGAAGAGGTCATCTAAACTTTTGTCAGAGTATATGCTATATTCTCTCTCTTTATGGGTGCTGGTGGTGAGCATTAGGGCAACAACTCAGAAACTGTAATAAATAACTTAATCAGCTAGTACGCACAAGGGATCCAAAAGTGACTGGGAAAAGGTAATCCAATATGTGATGCTTACCCTAACATCTAGATTCTAGAGTATAGAAAAGGGTCAACATGTGGTGTTCCCCTATGAGTAGAGAGATCATTTGTAACTTTTATGGTAATCCTTATAAATTTCTCACGTATGGTGTGTTGCAATTGAGCCTCTAGTATTAAAGTAGGACCCTTGGAAGGATACTGTACAAGAATAAATTCTTTTAGCATGCTAGACCCAATGAGATTCATCGTTTTTGCTTTGTGAGATATTGTACGTGTTGCGTTTTTCGTGTTCTTACTTCACATATATTATTCTAAAAGGATTTTTCGTTCACATATTTGTTATTATTTTTATGAAAATTGTTATTTGATAATAATTATAAAGTATTTTTGCAGCCTTTTGATTGGTTGAAGAAGCAGTTTTTGGAAAAGCCTGAGCCAGAGAAGTGAATTTTGTCTTGCTGTGTGGAACAGAAGTTTGCGAGTAACTTGTGACTCTAATATGGAGCAAATCAAAGTTTTATCTAAAATAATGATGCATCTCTTTCATTTCTTCCATGATTGTTTGGCTGTAGAACCCGTGTTGCAATTGGATCCTACATGGGAAACTGTGGGGCGGTGCTGTCTATTTTGACAGGTAGACTTGTTTACGAGTTCTCTGCGCTCGGGTCACAGGTGGAAGTCTAGTGTTTGGTCCAAATAACATCTGATTGACATGTGAACATGAACAATTTGACCTTTTGTTTTAAAATTGATGATCATTTTGCATTTGCTCAAAGTCTTAACCGTGCAGTAAGTAATTCAGCATTTGTCTCAGTTTTTACTTGATGAAATTATTTGCAGGATTTAATTGGCACTCGATTGCCAATGTAGTTCTTCTATTGTCTTTGAGCAATTTAAAGCATAACATCCGCAACTGGCTCTTTTTTTTTTTTTTTCGGGTTCAGTTTGGTACCGTGTGATGCAGGATTTTAACATCACCCATGGGTCACCATAATTTTACTAGTGATGTAAAATTATCATTTATCGTGATCAAATGCATCAACCATTGTTCCTTTGTTTTCATTTCTTGTTTGAGGAAAGAAAGAGTGCAGTGGTGGCACTGCATTAAGATTATACCAGAAAGAGTTATTAATCTACTTTGCCTTTATAAGATCGTGCAAAAAAAAAAAAAAGAGGACTATAAGTTATTTATAATAACTTAAAACCTTAAGTTATTATAAATTTTGATTAAAAAACTTATCATTCAGTTATCAAGATACAAGTGATAATCGTCCTAAAATTGTAGAGACAGTATGTCAAAAAAGGGTTTACCAAGAAAAGTGTGGTGGAATTGCGATCATCTTTATTTTATTTTTCTTAATATATTTTTATATTAAATAATACATGTGTATAATATATTAATCAATTTGGATATTTTTAGCAGATGCTTGTCTTATCTTTTAAATAAAGATATTATTTTCATGATTTTAATATGAAGTGAAGCTATGTTGCTATTCAAATATTTACATTTATGATATATTTGCCATTTTCATATGACCTATGTTGTTATTCGAATATTTACACTTATGATATATTTGCCATTTCATATGTACGTAAAACGATCCTATGGATGGGATCAAACAAGAAGAAGAAGAATATATATATATATATATATATCCAAGACAGCTACAAGGCCAGGCCGGCTGAAATCTTGAATGAAAAATGTCATTGACCCTTCAGAAGTTGCACGCAATTTCACGTAAAATTTTTCTTTAAAATTTGGATCAGAATCCATGATGAGATTGGTCAATTTGGGTCGCATCAATTAATAAATTATCTCCAAAAATTTATATATTTGGCAATATCAACATCAGCAATAATACTTGGGGATCCACGAAAAGTTTGTATCTTTCTACAACATTTTCATTGATTCATGAACTGAGTCATCCAATCATAAGAGACTTCCAACCTTCTCCAATACTAAATAATAAGGATAATAAAAAGCTTCTCCAATGTATACATATATATGACATGATCTCTCCTCCTATCCACATTAGAATAGTAGACGGCAACGCTGTCTCCGTAACTTTCGCTTCACATCTATCGAGTCACTCACCAAAGAACTTGGAAGAATCAGCAAGCGTCCTTGTCGTCTTCCTCGCCTCCTTAATACTTCTTATTACGACCCCATGGCTTCTTCCACGCGTAGCTCCTCTCTATGGGAGACAAGACGACCCTCGCGAGGGCGAGGCAAGAGCTAGAGAATCTTTACCTCGGAGTGCCGGACGACTCCGTCGACCTCAGTTTCAAGGACCTCACCAGCTTCCAAGCCACCATGTCGCCGATCCACGAGGAACCGAAGACGGCAGCAGTGACCAAGTCGCCGAGCCTCGACTTGGCCAAGGGCCTGCGGGGAACGAAGAGCGTCAGCGACAGCGCGGCGGAGCATGAGCTGCGCCGGGAACGCCTCGCGCGTGGCAGCTTCATGATGCGGACCGGCATGAGCTCCCCCGCTGTCATGGGTGGGACCGGTGAAGCTGACGCTGTTAGTGTCGTGAGCATGGCGAGTGCAGTGGGAGGAGAGACAGGGAGAAGAAGGCGCCCTGGGATTCCTCACTCAAATATATGTGCTCTGTGCAGCGTCTACATCTACGTGTTCCGCCATCGGTGCTTGGTGAGGATTAATAGCGTCCTACTGCGTGCACTCCTTCTATTTATTCCTCCATATATATATATATATATATATATATATATATATATATATATATATATATATATGTTGCTGTTTACACTGACTCTGGTGAACTGAGCTGATGATACTGTTAGAAATAAGAGAGATTTTTCTGCACTTAAATCAAAATAACTTATATTAGTTTCTTCTCCTTCTTCTTCTTCTTCTTCTTCTTCTTCTTCTGTGTGTGTGTGTGTGCGTGTGTTTAATGGCAGAAGGCTGTGTTAGAGACCTTTCTTTTGCTTTATGCAGGTTTGTGGAAGAGTGTATTGCAGGGACTGTGTAGGCATTGGCATGGGAGACATGTCTGAAGGAAGGAAATGTGTGGAGTGCCTCGGAAGAAGATTCAGCCAAAGGTAATCTTCTATTCAAAATTGAGAAAGAAAACTCAATATATATATATATATATATATTTATTTTGATGAATTAATTGACCACTTGATCATCTTATTTGGTTTAATGGACGATATAATATCGCACTCATTTGGACCATTGAATTGTTAATTCTTTTTATCAAAGTTAAATTAGAATTGCTTCATTGCTTCAACACGAACGAAACTACAAGCTCATGAAGATGTCAGTATGACCGACCCTTTCCTAAAGCACTCGAGCTAATGCTTTCTTCTTCCTCTCCTCTTTATCTTTACTGTAATATGCTTCAGCTACACTGCAGCATCTTCTCCACCTTGCTCACAGGGATGATCTACTTACTTCGGCCCGTGTCTTTGTCTGTAAACTTGGACAGGTACATCAAGAGGGCAGGGCATGCATGGTGTTGCTGGCGACTCCCAAACAGAGTGAAGCTCCAAGAGCTCAAGTGGGCGGAGAAGGGGCCGAGGAGGAGCGGCGAGAGGCAATACCGGAGCCAGGCGATGCCGGCGGGGAGCCCGAGACACCTGCACGGCCGCTTCGGCACCAGCCATGACTCCTCCGCTGTGAGCTTCGTGCGCCCACCCAGTCCTCATGGGTTTCCCCTTTGATGGCAGCAGAACTCAAAATGTTGTTGACTTGTCTTCTGCATCACATTGATGCTTTCCTGCAACATCATATCGTGCATTTGTTCTTCTACCAAGAGTACGGTACAGATAGCATTAAATTTGTTTCAAGTTGTATTTTTTTTTAATAATAATTTGTGTGGATCATATCCAAGACCTTCATTATTAAAGATCAAAATATTTATTGATTAAGTTAGATGATATTTTCTTTAGGAAAAAAATATATCAGATGAGAATTTAATCCCTCCACCCAATCAAACTATTTTAAGGGTAAAAAGAATTATAAAATAAATTGTCGAATCTCATTCGAAGATAATTGAGTTAGGTATATTTATATGATAAGAGTTTGAATCATCAACTTCACGATAACAAATTGTATAATAACATCAAATCAGTTATTTTGATTTGTATGATAATAGTAGAACAGCATGCTCATAAGATTTTTTTTTCGATAATTGACCAATCTTCATAAGAAATTTCAAATAATATATGTTTGTGATAATTATAAAATGATTGGAAAGTATAATAAATTTATCAAAGTCAAATTATATCACGACAAATAATGTATTATACCTACTTTCACGATAAAATTATTATCAACAATTCGGTTTAAAGTTTTAAAGATGAGAAAAAACATAGAATTAGTAGGCTAACTAATAATGATAAGATTGCTTCTTTATAATAATTTAAACCTAATTGTTTATACAGATGAATAAAATTACATATATTAATCTTTCAAAAAAAAAGATTCACAATTCAAATTAATTTTTATTATAGAAAAAAATTATATTGTATAATAATAGGAAATTTTTGTCATAAGCAACTTTTTGTAATTGATATAATATATTTATTCTTCGGAATCATATTCTCAATCATTGGTCTCTTTGACCACATCACAACGGAAAGGTTCCGCGAGTGACGGAAGCCGTACCGGCCTCATGAAATATTTCCGATCTTTGATTCTAAAATTTTGTTTCGAAAGCAGCAAAAACAAATTCGAGAAACAAGAAAACACTTTCCAACACAACAAGAATTGTTTCTAGCAACTAACGTAATGACAAAGCCTCTCTCGCTCGCTTTCTTCAACATCGGAGCGTTACTTTTGGGCCGAGATGAAGAGGAGGCCGGAGATGCAAGCGAGGGCCCCCGACCCGCCACCCTCTTCCAACCCTATCCCCAGCCACCGCAATCTCCCCTCCAATGAGTCCCCGTCCCCTACCACCGCCGGGCCAGATCTGAACTCGCCTTCCGCCTTCCGGACGACCTCGACCTCCGCGGCGCCGTTCCGGTCGACGAGATCGGCTCCGAGGACGACCTTTCTGCACTTTCATGGACATCGACGGGATCGGATGCAAGCTGGAGGCGAGTGGATCCGGGTCGGAGGGCGGCGGAGACTGCACGGATCGGACGGCGGAGAGCTCTGGGTGCGCCGAGGAGGCGAAGCCCAGGTGGACGGGTCGTCAATCACGTCTTCGGCAACGATGAGGTGGGAAGGGCTGTCGGGAGAGGTGATTTTTGGGAAGCAAAGAAGGCGATGACGCCGGAGCAGCTTGCGGAGATGGCCGTCATTGACCCTAAGCGGGCCAAAAGGTAAACCCTCTCCAGTATTATTAGCCAATTAGCATTTTGCTTGGTTTTAGTTCGACCTTTAATTGTTGATTGATATCATGTTGTCTTCTATGAAGTAATACAAAGAAAAGAATCTAATACTTTGAATGTTTAGTTGGCATTTGCAGTGAGGGGTAAGGTAGGATTGTGTTTGAAAGTGCTCAGTTCCTTCTCTGCACATGTGCAGTATGCAAGATGATACGTGAATCAAGCATTCAAGTGATGGAAAAAAAAGATCCTTCCTTACAATTTGATCATACAAATGAAAAATTGGGATCTTAGAAATGATTCTAGTACTTCACCATACCAGAAGTTCTGTTTAAAAATGGTTATTGATCTTGTTCGATGTTTAGTAGGTACCCTAAAAGCAAATTTGACAAGATTTGAGACTAAAGTAGTTTGTAATCAGACTTAAATTTTCTTATACAAGTTACTGAAATGAACTAACAAGTTCAGTTTTTCTTTGACCCATGAAATGATATTGCATGGCCATGCCTGCCTCTTTCCTGACACATAGATCATCTTGGGTCCAGATTCTTTGCTTTCTGTTTATATGATTTTTTAAGTTTGATCAAAAAGACCAAAGAAACATATTTGTGGTCGATGTTAACCAAAAGTTAATTTGGTTCGATATAACAATGAAATAAAATACAGGTATTGGAGGTATTAGACTCCTTTTTCATCTTAATGATTGTACTAGTTATTGTCTAATAGGTTGATGGTTGGCTTTTGACAAAGGTGGATGATCTAATGGCCCAACCGACCTCTTTTTATTAGAATATAGCTTTGTTCTTTACTATCGGCATCCGCCATTGCTGGATCATCATGTTTCCTGGAATCAAACAACATTTATTGCTAGAACATGTCTTTGAGGATCGAGTTGTTTAGTACAGGTGATATTCTCTCACAACCCAGGTTGTTTGTGTGTGCAGTTCTCTACGATTCATCAGGTGCACACAACCTTTAGGATTGAATGAGAACTAACCCATATGTAAGTCCACTTCTTTTCTGTTTCAGATTTAAACTTGAAAACTTTTTCCTATCTTTTCAGTGGTTAATGTTGGAATCTCGTGTGATTTTTGCATTGATTCATAGTGTTTTGACATAAACCTGAGAGTTTATTAGTGATAGAACTGTGTTGCATTATGTTCTTATCCATGTGGCACTCTCAGAGCTAAATTAAGGTGTAGACCACTTCCTCAATGGCCTACTTTTGATTTCTCTTTTTGACTATGACTGCAAGATAGCAACACATACCAAAACAAAATAGACATACATACTTAACGGTGGTCCTTTGCAAAAATTATGAGCAAAATTTGGCCGCCACTACTGGATGCCTCTGATCATAGTCCCTTGCGAAAAATAATGAGCAATGTGTTGTCACTGCAACTGGCTGTCTCTAATTTTTGATCCCTGTCCTTGTTCATTCTGCATCTACCCATTCAAGTACTTGCAATATGGGCATGTTTAATTAATAACATAATATTTGCTTATTTAGAGTTAATAAGATAAGAGTCGCATCAGATATGATTGTAAGGGCAAGGAATTAAGAAAAATCATGCATTTATCGATTCTAGAAAGAAGCATTTGCTTTGCTTTTCAAATAATTATAATATATGCTGCATTGTTAAAGATTATTCAAATAAACATCCAAGTCATAATTCATCTTCTAAGTAAGGATTTAAATCTCATTTTAATACAAGTTTATAACCTACTGAATTGGCACAATAATGGCATTCACAGCTGTATACTGACACGTACTACTTGGTAAAATTATATATAAAAAAACAAAATAAAAATGAATGGTACTATGTGAGCTATATGTTTTGGTAATTGCACTTGCTTGGACGGTTAAATACCAGTCCGCATCGACAAGTATGATCGAGATTTGACAATATCTCTGCGACTGCATGCATGAAAAAAGAATATTCACTAAAAGTTATCAGTTTACCAGTAACACTATTCAGTTCCAACTTCTTCGTCAACATCAAGGAACCGTCTCATGTAAATCATGGTATTCTTTAAGCTTTGCGTTATTTTCAATTTTATGTTGCATGGTTTTGGAAATTTCTCTGAGTAATTTGCTATGTCATCCATGCAGAATTCTAGCTAATCGGCAATCTGCAGCTCAATCCAAAGAAAGAAAGGCTCGTTATATATCAGAACTTGAGAGGAAGGTTCAGACCCTTCAAACTGAAGCTATAGCTCTCTCTGCACAACTTACTCTAGTTCAGGTCTGCACTAATCAAATTTTTTGTCTTCATTTGTCTTTAGGTACCCAACTGTGGTTTAGAAAGAGATGTTCAGTCTATATCAAGGAGCATTATAAGTCTCGGAGAAATTAGACTCCGGTGGTAATTGATGAATGAATGAATTAATTTTCCTTTGGTCGAGTGAGAAGTTTCTTTCTCCCCTTTCCTAGATCTGTACTAGTAGACAATGACCTTTTTCATCTTGCCACTTCTTTGTCCTTAGCGGTATGACGTGATCCAACTGTCCTGTCTGGTAGCAACTTGATTTCCTATGTTCATATCTCAGGGAAATATAAGCTGTTATTTATTAATTCGAACAACCATCAAACTTGATGGTATTCTACTAGATCATGCCCTATTCTGACCATCACATATCTGAACCACTTTTCTGCCCCGCGACAGCTGTATTCTTTCACCTTGATGTTTGACTCTATAGTAGTTATAAAGACTAAGGGTGTTTAAATTTGTGCTTTTCATCTCGAGTTGGGGTTTATTGCATCAAATCCTTGTTTTGATGACATTCTTGTAAATTATGATGCATAATTGTACTTCAAAATTATCATCATTAATCTATTTAGGTTGACTCATGAAAGTATTATTGTATGCTTCACTACTGATGATGATCTTACATTTCGTACTTGAGAGCTATTTAATGCTGATGCTAGTTGGAAATATACTAACTATATGCTTTCTTTTTTCAGAGAGACACAGGCTGGACTCTCTGCAGAAAACACACACTGAGCTTAAGCTACGGTTACAAGCAATGGAACTAGAAGCACAATTACTTGACGGTGAGCACTTCAATTATTTATTTTCCTCAAATGCAATGGTAGAGTTATCATATGTCTTTAGTGCTCAGCAGCTGAAAAGTTGATTACTGCCTTAGTCGTCATATCTATTGTAGCACACTATGGTTGGCTTTATACTGTGGGTGTAGCAGAGGTATCTAATTGTGCTTGCTGGAGTTTCCATTGCTTACATTGCGTAGTGTAGTAAACTGAGTTAGAGATGTTGAACGAAAGCAACATCAGGAACCATAGGCACTTTATTAGCAAGTTTTTAAGAATGGAACATACCTGATGATGAAACACTTCTACATTCTTGCAGCTGAGTGATGCACTAAAGCAGGAAGTCGGAAGAATAAAGATTGCGACGGGTGAAGTATCAAAACCTGATGAATCTTGCAACTTGGGACAGCATAGCCCACCGTATAGCTCATCGTTCTTCGCGCATCCGTGGCAACAGCATATCCACCTTCAAGCAATCCAGTTTCAGCCCCCCAGTCTCGTCATTCACAGCCTGGTGGTCTCTTAATTAAACCAACACATGATTAGTCAAGTGATGCAGCAAGATTCTCTTGGAAGGCTTCTGGGATTGGATTATCAACAACGGGAGCCGATATGGTGAAATCAGAGAGTTCCACCGTTTCCGTCAGTGAAAGCAGCAGTACGTTCAAACAATTCAAAAGCCAAAAACCACCACATTTAAGATATATCTATTTGGTGTGCATCTAATCCCGTACTCCATTTTTTTTTATTATTCCATTCATTCTACTAATCCGAATCTGTTCGTTCAAAATCCCAGGAGTACATTATTATTTTTTTTTCTTTTGTTCCTTTCGTCAAGCTCTCAGATTTGGGCTTTATCATGTTAAATCCCTGCAATGTGTACCGTCGATCTGTTTCCCGCAACGTAATGTTCGAAATGCGTGGGTCTAACATGTAACACGAACAAATTATGTAACTCCCGGTTAGCTCCTCGAAGCTATCGACGGTGTTACGTATAATAATATTATCTAACACGGTATGGCAAGGGTGGTGGTATTCATCAAGTCGATAGTACTCGAGATCTATACCGTCCGTACAGCATACCCAATGCGATACTGTCTCTGGTAGCGGTGAGCAACGTTCCGATTGATTTGACAATTCCTGCAGTTGATTCTGATCGGATTAAAAAAAAGAAAGAATCAAAACATTAATTAAAAGATAAGAAAATTATTTTTTTTAAAAAAACAGTTCTAATTTGGAACATATTTCAATTCAATTATCTACGGAACCGAAACCATGATATAGACCTATATCACACAATTACGATACATATTGGTACTGATTCAATACTAGACAAAATTTCCTATCTTTTGTTTTCTTGGATTCTTCCAACTTTTATTTAAAACTTGGCATATACCAGCATCCATCCAAAGAGATACAATGCCAATACCAATCCATGCTCCGACCTCGTACACAAAATTAGGAACCTTGTTTCTGCATGATTTGTGGGAGTTTTTTGTGTCTCTAAGGTCATCTGTGCACAAATGTTTTTTTTTTTAAAAAAAATAATTTCATTTCACTGTTAATTTTCAGCTGCAACTTTTTAATGCTATAGGTCTTTTGATTGATCTGTTGGCGACCCCAAATCTTTGGCTCTTTAAAACAGATACACCTTTCAGGAGAGAGTCTATGCATTACAAAGAAGGCAAATTTTTTTGTTGTGGAAAGAAGGCATTAAGGGCAGAAGCTGATACCACATCCTGAGCACCTTGTATGCAGCCTGGCATCTAAAATGTGTTTGAGTTGTTTGGGACCTGTTCAGAATGAGGGTGGTCTCCAGCAGCAAATTAGTCTACCTTCTGTTGCTTGTGCTGCATCGAAGTCTGAGAGCAAACTGAATACATTTGGCGATCGGGCAATTCGTCTTGATTGCATTGGGTGCGATATGGGACCTCGAAGCCACATAACCTTCCTGCTTACCCAACATTCAAGATTAGGAAGCCTATCATCAGTGAGAAGAAGAAGTTGAACCGAAACCGTGGAACATTAAACAGTCCTATAAAACTCAAACCCAAAACAAAACATGCGTTGTTCACAGACCCACAGACAAACATATTGATAAAGGCTGCGAAAAGCAGGCAGGTGAAGCAGTAAAACGGCCAGGGGATACTGAGTGCAAAAAAGGAAGCGAGTTTATCTCCCCAGCCACAGTAATAGAACTACATAAATTGCACAACTGGACTAAGTCACAAACCTTCTGTAGTGTGTTAATCAGGGTACTAAGAGGAGGAGAATTCATTTTCCCTCGGCTAGCAATCTGTAAATCCACGGTGGAAGAGTAAGAGCGGAAAATATAAAAATCGAAAGCTTATAAAAGCACAGGGCATTTTTCTTAGATCAATGAAGAGGAGGAGAATAAAAAATTGTTAATATTATTCTAAACCTCGTCAAGTTTGATGTACCCAGGAGGTAGTCGAGGATCCGCTTCCTCTATCATTTGGTTTAGAAGTTTCTCCAAATCAACCTCGTTCCGGTTCGTGCACGCCCATCCCCACTCAGTAGCTAATTGTAACATGTCAGTCACATGAGTTACATCATGGAGAGGACCAGTCCAGAGAGGGCCTGAGACAACAACAGATTTGGAAATCTGAAGAAAGAAAAGAAGAGCACATCAGAGGCTAACCTGTTGATGCATTCGAAACTAAAACCTTCCTTGACCACATAATAAAAAAAAAGTTAATGTCAAGAGAGAACAAAGCCCCTCTAAGAACCATCTGTTTCAGCATTCAACTTTTTGGACTCATACACTGTGGTTGACACAAATCGTCTTAAAGACCTTGATAATGGCTTATAGACTCACTTGATATGAGCAATCGAATGGTTATCAGTCATGTCAATGCTCAATGACCGGCTTTAAAGCAAAGTTCACCGAATATGACCAACTGAATGGTATCTTGAAAACAAAGATAGAAATTTAAGCAAGCATTCTATCAAGAACGCTCATTTTGGGGTTTATATAGACACCAATAATTAACAATTAACTTGTATGAACTAGTTTTCATTGCGAACTTATTCTCCTTCCAAATTACATGCAATGTTCTATATATTTACTATAACATTTTCTGATGACAGAATTGTGTACCTCGCCTTTTCTGCATGCACATGAAAGTTGGCCAAGTTCTTCCCAAGAAAATGTTTGAGAATTTCCGCAACCATGGCAGTAGCTTATGAAACCATATCGGCTGCTAGATATCAAGCATATCGTACCTTAGAATCCAAAATTCAGAAGAGAAAGTAACTTCAATGCATTAGTTCACCTTTTTTCATGGAGCTGTCCGCGATCCACTCGCAACATTACTCGAAATACAGGTCCATGATAAGAATAAAAAGAGAAAAGTGGTGATATATGATAGCCCAAAGCAGCTGCTTCCCGTAACGCACCACCTATAAGCATCCGTAAACCAACCTCATTCGAAAATGGCATTGGGCGAACATATGCTCCGTATGAAGCCAAAGAACTAGAGGCAAAATAATATTACATATCACAGGAGATCCCGACATAGCAATCAAGGTATCATCAATGAATTGTCAAGCCAGTACATCGTATAACAATTAAAAGACGGCTACCAATGAACTTACTTATCTCAAAATGATATGCACAAAATGGAAGGGGGTTTCCTTATTGTTCAACATTCATGAATAGAATAATATATAATATACATCATGGGCCAATGTAAGCAAAGATGGATCTCTGTTAGTTTCTTTTGTTAGTAATATTGATTAAATTCATACATAATAGTCAATAAATTTAGGGCATACACGGTGTAAAAAACTGAAAATATAAGGTATTTGAATGGACAAATCTGATGACACTGCAATTAGTAAAGGAAAATTAATTCAATTGTCAGAGGCCTTGAAATAGCCTAAGGTAATGATAATGCATCCACATACATGCAAATTTAAACTTAAAAAGCCACATAGGTCAAACTCTGAGGTGCTAAAACCATAAAAATTAGGTGTTTGCTATTATGTCAAGGATCTTATTTTTCAGATATTTGAAAACAAAAAAAATCACAAATTGATTACTAATGTATGTTCTCATCAAAAGATATCTGCCACCAATTATATCTTACAGGCTTTTACCCAAATCTCACACTCACACACACACATCACAAATAAGTGGTAGACAATGAGTTAAAAGTATAGTTGAGTTACAACTGCATAATGATTCTTCACAAAAGGGAAAAGAATAAAAACTGGCCATAACATAATTCACAATCAAACTTAAAAACTTAGTCAGCTTAACATGCTAGCAACTGAGGGCATTTCCACATTATAACGAAGCAAACCATGCTAGCATATTCATGAACACCAACATCTAAAGAACACCATACAAAGCATGTACAATGAGTTCTTATCATATGTAACTAGGATCTAAAGTAGCATATTCATGAAAACCACAGAAAGCATGTACAACGAATTTGGATCATACGTGACCAGGGTCTAAAGAAAAATGAATAAACCTGAACACGGTTCAACTATAAAATAGCAAAAGTCAACCATGTAATAGAACAGACAACATGCTCTTTGGTATCAAACTCAATGTCACACACATAACTAAGTGGAACATTTGCAATTACTCTTTTCTGGGAAGAAAAATTCAGTTCCCTCAACTTTCAAGGAAAAAAAGTTCCTTCTCTTTTCAAAGAAAAGAAACAAAGTCAAGTGCGGATGATTTCCAACTCAAACACATTAAGTTAAATACCACATGTATGTCGATAAAAAAATTTCAGTGATTGTCTACCATTTTCTGTTACTGGTAATAAACTCGAACAAAACAACAGGAATGCAGGTCTCCAAACGATAACCTACACAGACAGATCAAAAGTTGTGAGGAAGCAAAAGAAAATTGACCGACCAGTGGTAACACATTCTACTTACCAATGAGGGCGATGCCCTCCCGACGAATACCCATCGGTGGAGGTGACGTACATCAATCCTCCCTTCCTGATAGTGGCAATTGCCAGTCTCATGAAGGAGGAGTCGCTCCCGAAGCAATCGACGTCCACGAGATCGAAGAACTCCTTGCGGAGGTAGTTCTCCGCGAGCACCCTGTTGGCGTCGAGGTGGGTGACGACCCAGCTGCGGACGCCCTGGGGCGTGACCCGAGGGTGGCCGGAGAGGTTGGAGAGGATGAGGGGGCGGCAGCCCTCGGAGGCGTCGTTGGCCCAGACGAAGGCGGCACCGGCCTGGGCGAGGTAGCGGAGGGAGCGGACGCCGCAGCCGCACATGGCGTCGAGGACACGGAGGCCGCCGCCGGGAGGGAGGGAGCGCCTATGGAGGGCGGCAGAGAGGACGCCGAGGTCGCGGCCGACGGCGCTCTCACGGCGGAAGAAGGAGTCCCCCGTCTCGAACTCGACGCCTCGCTCGGTCTCCAGAGTGTTGGCGGGGGCCGTCAGCCGACGGGGCGGGATCCGTATTCTTCTAGGACTGGGGGAGAGGGGACGAGGGGAACAAAGGGAGAAGGCGGGGATGGCCGCCATGGCGGGAGAGGAGACAACGAGGTTGCGATGGACTGACGGAGGAGCCGATGGGATGAGGGTGGCCCTCCGAGGTAAATAGCTGCCACGTCCAGATTATCGCAACCGTCAGTTGTTGATTAGACAAAATCGACGGTCAAGATCGTTAGGAAGCAAGAACGGGGCAACACCCCCCATATCTGACGGCTACAATCGACCTGGAACTCAGTTGCGATGTCAACCGGAGTCGAGCCGTATTGAACCTGATTAGAATCCGAACAAAGTCGGGTCGAAATAATTTGACTTGTAGCGCATGGTTAATTGGAACCCAGTCCGACACACCGATACGTCAACACTTAGATCTGACTCGTGGACCCGAGCCATCATCGTAACCGGGTAAGATCCGAAATGATGGGATCAGCGCTTGTTGACGTACACCTGAAGATGACGTACGTGTTAGACCAAAATCCAACGCAAATAAAACAGGGTATGAATTCTAAAAGTGGTCAATTTGATTGATCAAATTTACATAGAGGAAAATTCGATGTGGCACAATTTGAAATCAGTAAGCCTGTGTTGTTATAGAAGAGATTTTGACTGATAGGTAGGAGAGAACTTTCCAGGCAATGCGGTTATTACAATATTCACCTGTCGAAATGGAAAGATAGTCAACCTCACACCAAGACATAAATGAATACGTTAAATTGCACATGCTCTGTACAACTACCGAACAATATCCTAATCATATAATGTCATATACTCGTGTCCTCTTGCTAAGATATTTCGAAGTTTAAACAGAAAATTAGCTCCTAGAATTGGTACAGATTCCATAATGTTCATCACCTTTCATTCAAGTTCTCACCCGATACCTCCTTTTCCCACTATTGCCAAAAAAAAAGTTCGACGACATCACATCATTACTTGCTACAATTAAAAAGCTTCATGTTCCTCAGTATTTATAATGTCACATTTTACATATTTAGAAGTTGGTTTTCTGCAAAAAAAAAAAAAAAAAAACACTTGTGTCATCAACTATTGATCGAAAAGTAATACCAAAATGACAGCAAGCAATCACTGCAATCTCCAATATGGTTGTGCCTCTCACCAGGATGGTAAACCTTAAACAGGAAATCCTATCTCTTGGTTTTCTGGTGTGCTATAGTTTCTGAGTGTTGAGCACAAAGTAAACATTGGCATCAACCTACAGAAGCATATCATTCAACCTTTGCTACTCCTCCAGGCATACTGGTTTCTGCAACATTCTCCCTCACGAACCTGGAAATGTACTACTACTTCAGATAAGCATATCATTAATTGAAAATTTATCATGCACACAGGCAAATATGAAAAAGTGCTGCATCATCTGCTCTGTAAATAGCACTCCTCGATCCTTTTTTTCCATTGATAGATAAAGTAAAACAAGAGAGGAAATTGTATCACGCAAGAACAAAATACTAGAATAAAAGAAGGGGAAAATAACCTTGTTAGTTTCTCTTTAGATGATTGCAAAACATAAATTGCCAGAATAAAGGAGACAGCTAGACCTGCAGTCACATATCCACAAACACGACCAAGTCAGAACTACAATTTAATGTTCTTTAGAAATCTTGCGGCATTTACAGTACTTCTAAATCTAATTTCGGAGCAATATTTGATAGCCAAGTTACAATTTATGCTTATTTCTACTTTAAAATGTAAATTTAACACATCATACACACACATGATTTTCCTGGGTTTCATAATAAGGTTACTCCTTTGTGATCCAGGTGTTTGAGTAGCAAAATAAAAGTATGCTGGCAAAGGTAAGGCTGAGTAGATTAACATTCTCCAGATCTCACATTGGAATGAGCCTTGTGTACTGGACTATCCTTTTTATTTACATATGGTTTGTTGTGAATATAATAATCTACTTAACTGTTTGAGGAACTTGGTTGCTATAGCATAGTAAAAGGTGAAACATTTAAACATAAAAAGGGAAATAAGAGCATGAACAAGATATCTGGAGTACATTAAAGCATTCAGCCAAATATTGTAAATAAAATCTAAAACATGTATTGGCAAATAAAAGTAATGTAGCTTACTACTTTATCAGGGGACAAAATAATACTTGTAAGATGAAGGGACAAAGACAAAGGATAGCCATAAGACACAGTGCTCATGAAATGAAATTGCTTGCGGAGGAAGAAATACAAAATAAGAAAGCACAATTTGGTTCAGTTTCTAGTCAATTTCATGAGTTCACAATTACAATTTCTATTTAAAGAAACAAAACTATAGCTTTCAGTTGTATATCTTATTGACATGAAAAACAACAGAAAGTTTACAAATATCCAGATGTTATACCTTGAACTTTACTATTGCAAAGGAGAATTGCCACAAAACAATTGGGCTATGCACCATCTTATGAGTTGGTGAAAGTGGGATAATAACCCAAATGGCATTCCTTTGATTTTATTTTCAAGTAAACAACAAATGACCAATTATACATAATAAATTTTCAATAGGCTTCTATGTTACAATAGGATTATTCTAGAATTATTTATTGACAAGTTTGTCCTCGATTTGCTAGCTATTTGGGGGAGTACAAGTCTCTTTTGAATCTATCTGGTACCTAAGAGTCCTAATGTGGTTATAATTGAGGTTAGCTAATTCTTTTATCTATTAAGCATCATACTTTGAGAGTTTGAAAGTCCTCTTACGATAAAATTTTGTGAAGTGGCAGATTAGTTTATCTCTGACAGCTCTTATTGAAGGTCTCAAAACCATATCGGGTGACTTAATATTTGGTTTATGATTTAATGCTAGTGACAACTTGTTTAAATAATTGAGGTCAAGTGTCTTTATGAATCAGACAAACTAACAAGAACTAATCAAAAAGTAAATTTTAAACAAATAAGGCACAACTAGGAATTAAACAAATAAGCACTGCCTAATAAACAAATAGGCAGTGATTTAGCTGAGACATAATGTCTTGAGAATTTCTTCTTGTTTTGTAATAATTTTTTGAGTACTTCAAGTTCAAGATATATTTCTGAGTATAAAATATAAAGATTCAATAAAAAAAATTATACACATCCTTGTTCGCCCAACCCAAGCTATATAAAAATGAATATATTGCACCTGTAGGTGAATTTGAAATTTCCATATGTGATATATGTATCCATCATTTGAATATATAACTGTATATGTGTTTATGAAGTGCTCCAAGTGGAGCATCAAGCAAGCATCCTCAGGCATATTTACAATCCAAGTGTTAGCCCAGCAACCTAAGCTGTGATAATGCCAGATAATGATCCTCCTACAACTATGGTGTAAGCCATGACAATGCTAGATGACAATACCAATCAAAGTATTAAATTAACTCTGTCAGAAATTAGTAGCTCCACTCATTTACTAGAAAACAAATCAATGATAAATTTTACCTGATCCAAACAATACATAGAAACCCCCTGCAACATCTATCTCTGACTGCTCCTCCCTGTCATGAAAATTATCGTTCAATTTCGACAGAGATCCAGAAAAAGGTTCAAGGTACAAGACATTGGGGGTGTATTTACAGAAAATATAAGAGCACTCAAAAAAATAATAGACAAATTGTTACAGAGAATAATGACTTATATTTGATACCTTAATGAATTTGAAAACCTATGCATTAATTGAGACAAGTTGTTACAGAGAAATTGTAACTTGTAATGAATTTGAAAACCTACCCTTATTTGAAGAAAAGAACAATCAATTTAATGATATATTTGAAGGAAAGAAAAAAATTAAAGAGCCAAAAGAAAAAGTAAAACTAGGGTTGAAAACCATTATAATGAAAACCTAGTAGATGCCCTTTCATCCTGCTTCCTGTTATGAACCACACTTTAGGTTATCAACATCGAAGGGGGAAAAATATATTCAAGAACAAGTGAAGGATGATAACAGCACTTAAAGGTAAGTGATCCTGTGAATTACTTTTAAATCAAAGTATATTAACCAATACTAGTAAATAAATCTCTTAGGTGACTTCCCAGATGGTAGAGGCTTCTATAAAACTACGGTCCTACCTTTTTTTGTAATATAGATATTATCTTTATTGTGAGTAAAAGGCTTGACAAGTAATTTTACGACGAGTAAATAAGGTTACCATCACATCTTTCAGTTAAAAAGATATCATGGACAGAGAAGGGGAGAATACAATGACAAGAAATCTAGTCAACACCATTTGCTTTCGTGGCTGTAGATCTACCCACCATGAAGTACAGGCACACAAATCTAGATCAAGAAAAGTTTTGCCCAAGATAAAATGGAGCAAAATAAACAGTGGCACTGTTACTCAACAAGTAGAAAAACAAAGATGAAATTTACTGGAAGCCTTTCAAAGCAGACACAAAACCAGCTTATTGATGGCTTCAGATGCAGCTCAAACTATAAAAGAACTTTGAAAGACATTATCTAGTCAAATTCACCAATTAACTCCAATTGTAATTATCAATCTGTCAGCTACTATATGGCCAGAACAATTTGGAAAAAACAACCGTCTTTTCGAATTCAAGGCTCTGATACGAAAAGAAATCAGTATGCCCCATTATCCCCGAGTATGGCTCCATTCAACCACTTAATCTTGAGTAGATATGACAATAAAGAAATAATATATTATGGAAATTGTGTCTCCAACAGGCAGAAGACCAATTTACAGGTGCAGAAATTAAATGCTCTTACAAAATTCTCTTTAAATTTAGATTAGTACTGGAGAGGAAAAATGCAGGGTTGCAGTAAAACAAAATTTTTATTCTACTATATTTTACTGGCCTTCCACTAATTTAATTTGGTAATTAACATTATGAAAACTGTTATATATCATGTTATAAGAGCAAAATGAAAAACTAATGACAAAGGCAAATAATAAGCTCATTATAGTATTATACATACCATGTGTATCTCACAAGCACATACTTCGGCCAATTTTGTGGATCCCAAAAATGCTTGCGTATGTCTGGATGAACCTCAATATCTGTTCAGACAAAAGAGAAATTCTAACTGTTCAAGTCAATAACACAAGAATAAAATGTTGAGCCAAAAAAGGAAAAAGATCATATGAGAAGCTTGATGTGGAAGAAGGAACAATAGCCTTAAGATTGCAGTAACCCAGTACTTGGTGGAATTTCCAATTTCTTTTGTTGGCTCAGTCACATAACAGAGATAGTAGGGTGGGGAAGGGGCAATAAAACCTGATCTACATTTGGTGCATAAAAAGAATTAGATTGACATTTTCATACTAAAGAATAAGTTGCATTCTTACTTCCATCCATCTCCACAGGTAATTAATGGAAGAATCGAAAACCTAGATGACATATAAGTTCTAGCAGATGACCCTTGTTTTTATTTAGTGATACAAATAAGCAATGGTTAAACTTATAGATTTCTTATAAGATGAGGTAAAAAGCATGTAACTTTTTCAGATGGAGAAGATAGGCACCGGTTCATGAATTTCATTAAAACATCCAAGAAGAAAGCACTTTTGATAGGCACATATGATTTTCAACCAAAAACTCTGCAGATCTGAAAATTTTAAGTGCCTCCAGTCTAGTGGATCAGACACTCTCCCAAAACTAAAATATTTCAAACTATATAAGGCTCTTTTCACCCAAAAAACACTAGTGAGCCTTATAGAACTTTTATACTAGAAACCAAGGTTTGACTTACCGGTCCATACTGGTGTATCGAGTTCATCTCGGTACCGGTATCAGGCGGTATGCACAGTATATATCATCCGGTATATTAAAATATAATATAAATATTTTATAATATAATATTTTATATAATATAATATTAATATATTAAAATATAAAAAAAGAGAAAAGGGGCGACGTCGCCTCGATCTTTCTCCCCGCACAAAAGAAACAGTGCCCGCAACCCGCGGGCGGCGATGCCGTGCTATCACGGACAACAATGTAAACAAGGTGTTTGATGAAATGCTCGTGTTTGTTCGTGTCCTTCGGTTTGTGTACATACCTTGTACAGCAAGTAGCGGGCTTGCAATAGGCTTAGCAGCCCGAGTTTGGTTTGCTTTGTGGCCAATTTTGGTTTGTAAATACGAGTGTGTTCTGTAAGCACTTGTGGGGACTTCGGTCTGTAATGGACCATTTTCCTTTGTGTGCAATCTCTCTGAGTTTGTATTGTCCATGGGTGTAATTTGTATCTGGCTTTATAAAGTGTTTGCTTGAGCAAGTTGCTTGTGGATCCCATTTGAATTGTTTCCTCTGGCCCGTTTTCTCTTTTGTAAGTCTAAGGGACTCTAGGAGATCTCGAGGAAGGCTGACCTTTGCGGACCGACACGCATGGGTGCCACACGACTTAAGCAAAATCAGCTAAGCCCGTGACAATGTGGTATCAGAGCGGGACAAGCATACGCAGAAACACTCGCCATACAAACGTGGGGGACCTAGCTGAGCTGTGTAGAGGACAGCCAGCACACGCAACCGTTTGTGGGAAACGGAACATTGAGGTGTAGGGGAAAGGAGTCGCTCAGAGGAGCGAGCATCCAGGTTTGGCATTCAGAGGAATGACCAAACCCTTTGTGTGAGAGGCACCACGAGGACAAGCAAGCGAAGAAGAATGCGTAGCGCATAAAGATTGGGATGGCTGAGTTCGAGCTACGGCTCAATGTTGGCAACCAAACTTGATGGTGCTCAAGGCAAGCAAGGTGCTTGGTGAGAGATTAGACCGTGCAAAGTGAGAGGTGTTGCGTAACGACCAAAAGAGTTGTGCAAAACTCACAGAGGTGAGGGGAATTGCCAACTCAAAGGATTTGGTACTCATGCAAGGGTTTGTACACGGACGACGGAGTGTTCGTGGCCATCCCAAGGCGCGATCGAAACTTGACGCCATGGAGCATCAGAACTTTTTCTTCGACATGGAAAGGATACGTCCGTAGGCGGCTGAAATGTGCAATAAGTTCAGCACATTGCTAGACCTTGAAGGGTGTCGTGGAGACTGTATTGGCGAAGGGTCGCAATTTAGCAAGTGCATTTGCGGGGGTAGAACAAGGCACAAGTTGTTCAGTAAGACAAAGTAGTCCAAAGGGGATGGTGGTCTCCGAAACTTCCAGTAGGAAGAATGTAAAGAGGAAAGTTGCTCCAACAGGACAGATATCCAGAAGGGATAAGTCTTAGTTCTCCAGAGGGAGAATCATGTGCAACAGATCGCACATATTGAGGAAGAATTTCTCAAGGTAATATCTTCTCAAAGCTCAACGGACTGAGCGAGTGACGAAGAGTCGTCGCACGATCTCGAATGAGGTAATGCATTGGTGGATGCATTTCGAGATCAAGTGGAGGAGCAATCCAAGGCAACATCATATGAAGGCACACTTAGAGTTGATGCAGAAATCGAACTCAACGGAGGGTTGACCCGTGGAATGGTGGACGCAAGAGTCACTATCAACTCAATGCAAATCGAGGAGAGAAGCGACTTGGGTGGAACTTGGTGAAATATCCAAGCCGCATGAAGGAAGTCGACATAGAAGATGAAACATGGAGCGGAGGCATGGAGCTTTCCTTGGACAGAGGTCAAAGGCATGAACTCTTGTAAAGGTAAGAGTGGGATCATGTCGTTCCATGGGTTCTTTCTTCTGATGGGGTGGACTTATCTTGCATGGTGCTAAAGACAAAGGGAATTTCGAGGCACATGCAAGTTACCTTAGAAATGCATTTGACGAAGTAACTAAGGTGATTCAACTTACGGAAGCCAAGTTGGGATTAGGATACCTTAGTATGGGGCAAGAGGACACAGAAGCGGGTACTCTTGAAGAATATGCCACAGTGTTGCCATTCGAGTTGTCAGGAACAAAGTGGTGCATAGCAGAGATTGTGCTGGTAGGGGATAGAGGTCCAGGATCCAAACAATGGTGCACCAATTCTAGCAAAGTCAGAGGACTTCAAGAGCTACTAGGCGACGAACTGTCCTAGAGCTATGCTTCGTCCGGGTGTGACCCAAGAGTGGGTGGGCGAAGGTGAATTGCTAAGGGAGCGAACTAAAAATCGGAGATGGCAGAGGCTCTACAAGGTGTTGGCAAAGGCCACACATGGAGAAGTCATAGTCCGAATTCATCACCCGAGAATCTGTTGCAATGGAGATGTCACCAGGAGGCGACATGGTGCAGCGGATCGTGGTGGAATAGTTCATGGCAATGCAACACAGGCGATCATGTCCCGTGAGGGACAAGATCATGCAGAGGTATGATCAGGAGTTACTGGGAGCTCTACGACACAACAAGAAGAAGGGCTATGGATTCAAGTGAATGCCATGGTACCGCAGAGGCGAGTCTTCGTGTGTGCATCGAAGCTTGTATTGGATGAAAGCCTTAGTCATCAGCATATGGGGGCTCTATACCACCGAGGAAGAAGTCCAAGTGCAAGTACCAGTGAGTCCCATGGAGGGGGACGTGATCATATGAATGATCAGGAGTTGCTGGGAGCTCCACTTCGGTGAACAATGTAACGACAAGAAAGGCTATGGATTCAAGGGGTGAATCTCATGGTACCGTAGAGGCGGGTCTTCTGTGTGTACCATCGAGGGAGAAGTCAGATTGCAAGTACCAGTGAGTCTCATGGAGGGAACTTGATTATACAAAAAGTATAATCGAAGCAGCTGGAGAGTTGGACTGCTTCAGTGCTCACATTCGCTTAAGGGAGCCCGACAAGTCAGAGGACAAAGCCGAGTAAGCGAACGTTGCTACCAAGGAAGCTAAGGAGAACAGAATCGGCGCGAGCCCTGCAACAAGATGACGGAGGCCATGCATGAGAGTTGCAGTTTGTCTTTCCATTGACCAAGGAGAACTGCTAAGAGGACATAGTGGTGTCGAAGCAGGTGGTCGAAAAGGGCGAAGAAGCGACAAATCCAGTGGGGCTCAGCTACCCCAAAGTAAAGCGTCAGTTAGAAAGGAGGTGGACTCGGAGGAGCACCACAGTGCCGCAGAGGCGAATCTACCGATCGTGAAGGAAGGGATGCAGATGTAAGGAAACGGATAGTAGGGCTATGGGCTTGGCAGCACCATGGTACGCAAAGGTGGGAATTCCGTGGAGTCATCGATCCCTTGCTCTCACGAAGGGAGAGCATTGGTCGTAAAAGGGGCCGAGGAGATGGAGAATGCAAAGACAAACTTCAAGTACCAAGACAGGGCAGAAGAGCAGAGGCCAAGGAACTTTATAAGACTGGTGCTGATGGACTTCTCATTAACATAGCCGAAAGCGGGGGACTTTGGGTTAATGTAGGAGTGCTCAACCAAGGAACAAAGTAAGCAATACGCGGTACTGTACCTTTTCTACTCAGAAGAGTAGGCGGCAAAGGTGATGGAGAAGACGGTACAATCCCAGAGGCGACCAATCTATTAAAGACTCACTCCAAGTTGGGGGACTCAAAGTTGGGGTAAACTTTTGCTCTTTTCGGGCAAAACATCTTGCATTCCAGAAGTTCAATGATAGTGGGAAGGCGAATCACAGTAGCTAATTCAACGCAAGGAGTGCAAACACTTTTAGTGCTTCAGAAGTGTGAGCAAAGAGCGGGTGAATGTTAGTAACCAGCTCAATGCATGAAGTACAAACTCGAGGAGGCAGGCGAAATCAAGTAACCTTTGCCTTCTCAACTCAAGAGAATGGGCGAAACTGAGTAGCCCAATTCTCTTAACTTGAGGAGGTAAGTGAAGCCAAGTAACATTGCCTTCTCAACTACTAAGAGAATGGGTGAAGTCGAGTATCCCAGTTCTCTTACTTATCCAACAGATGAGCTCTGCATAAGTTCAGTAACCCTTCAAAGAAAGCTTATGAAAGACAATAGTTGTCAAATCCTCACCATTAGTGATCAGTACTACTGAGAGTAGATTGTTCGCTTCATTTTCCAATTGAATGCCAAGCGAAAGCAGGAGTGATGCGAACCTACTTGGAAGTAACAATTAAATGTGGAGGAAGGATCAATAGGCAAACATTGTGGAGGAAGGACCTAGAAAACCTTAAAGTCTGCGAGGCAATGCTCGTCAAAGTTCCAACAAGCATCCACCCGCTCACAACATGAGTATGCGATCGCACACAAGGCGGTCATTTCCTTCGTGAAGGATCCGCGAGAACCAACAAGGATCAACACAACTCAGCCAACCCCACACCAGATTCAGTCATTGGTGAGTTGAAACAATATGGCGGATCAGAGTTCGACTACTCAACAACAGCGACAGAGAGCGACTGGGACCCAAAAGGGTGTGTTGCAGCCAAAGCAGAAGATTGAAGATTCAGCAAAATGTGAGGAGATGCAGCGTCTACAGTGGCTTCGACGAGGACGTCGAAGGAATAAGTGGGGGAGAATGTCACGGACAACAATGTAAACAAGGTGTTCGATGAAATGCTCGTGTTTGTCTGTGTCCTTCGGTTTGTGTACATACCTTGTACAGCAAGTAGCGGACTTGCAGTAGGCTTAGCAGCCCGAGTTTGGTTTACTTTGTGGTCAATTTTGGCTTGTGTATACGAGTGTATTTTGTAAGCATTTGTGGGGACTTCGGTCTGTAATGGACCATTTTCCTTTGTATGCAACCTCTCTGAGTTTGTATTGTACATGGGTGTAATTTGTACATGGCTTTATAAAGTGTTTGCTTGAGCAAATTGCTTGTGGGTCCCGTTGGAATTGCTTCCTCTGGCTCGTTTTCTCTTTTGTAAGTCTAAGGGACTCTAGGAGATCTCGAGGAAGGCTGACCTTTGCGGACGGACACGCATGGGTGCCGCACGGCTTAGGCAAAATCAACTAAGCCCGTGACAGCGCGGGCGAGGACAACACACGAGCGCTAGGTATTCTTCCTTCTTCTCCTCTTTTCTTTTTTTCTTCTTTTCCTCTTCTTCTTCTTCTTCCCTTTTTCTCGCTCAATCGACCGCCGACGGTTGATTTCTCCCTCAATTGACCGTCGCCGATCGATTTCTCCCTCAATCGACCGTCGACGGCCGAAATCGATCGCCGACGACCGAAATCGACCGTCGACAGTCGATTTTTGGCGGAACCGCCCGATAGCAGGCGGTCCGCGTACCGGCAACTCGATAGATCGGTATGTACCGCCCGTACTGGGCGATACAGGTCAAAATTGCAATCCTTGCTAGAAACTACAAATCCCCTCCCCTTGCATGAACAAATTTGTAAAAGCAACATTAGATTGCTAATAATACCTTTAAGATTCAAATATCTTCATTTGAGTGAAACCTTAAACAAAGTTAATTTTTTGACAGATTTTCAAAACCTACGATGCTATTACATATTCTCTCTGCTTGAACAGTACTATGGATAATGTTTGCAAACCCAATTCAGTACAAACAGCCTCCAATCTCTTTGCTTTCTATGTACCTTCGATTGAATCAGATATGTATGGATTTTTCCTATTATTGCAATATACATTGACAATCAGAATTGCATGATTGTTGCAATTTCTGTGAATAATGAGTGAAGATTGAATAAAAAGGAAACCGGGTGTATTAGGCTCTTGTCAGTGTGGGTCTGAGAGGTCAATATATGCAGCCTTGCCTCTAATACCTCTGATAATGTTTTTGTGGCTGTAATATTTCAGGTTTAAAATGGCAAAAACTGCACTTAATGTGGCAATACAAATGAATCAAATCCTTTTGGTTCTAAGCATTCACCATAAAAAACATTTTAGTCAAATTGAGTAAACAGGCATACTTCAGCCATAATGGCTTGAATCTAATTTATCAGATGTATTTAAAAAATTTAGCAACAATTTAATTGTACCAAATCCATAAATAATTCAGCAGAAGAGGAGGTTAACAATACAAATATTAAACATGCAACAAAAAGAGGAACTAAAAAAAGGTGATGATGTTTCATACAGTGATGAGGCATATCTATAACTTTAGCTGTGACACCATGTAAATCATTTCCAGAGTACCTCTGCAGAGAAATAAGATAATTTTTCATTCCTTCTGTTGCACATAATAAACTGAAACTGTGATGTTTATCATTTTTATTACAATACATCTGGAACAACAAAGGAACTGAGTAGGAAAAAAGAAGAAATATTTAACTGAAACAGTCACAACAGGAAAAGGATAATGTTGCATGTAATCTTTTTCTTACCAAATGGAAATCAATTAGTGGGACTTCAGAGCTTTTCCTGTTTATAACGTAAAGCCATGGAACATAGAACTTTTCATGGCCAACTTGAAAAGATCTGCAAATAGATTATCCAAATTGATTATGTGAGAAAAAAATGGAAAAAGTGTAACATAAAATCCGAGTGAAAACATCTAACATCTTCAGAAAAATTAAATAAACTAGAGGCTAAACAAGAGGAAAAAAAAGCTAGAACAAAATGAAGACAATCTATTCTTGGTAATATAATGGTTTCATCCTCTTTGTATGCAATTGTAGAATTAACTCAATGAAAGCAACACTCACAACTCATCATTGATTAATGCCATGTCATAAGAAAGGTGCTAAAAGGACATCCAAATTATAGTTGTCAGAGCATTTCCTGAAGAGGAGAGGTAAAGCTCCTTTCGATTTATTTTCATTCTTTCCTTTCTCATCTCACATATTTTTCTTTTCCTCTTTCACTCTATCTTTCCCCATTCTTCTCTATGTTTTCTTATCCTCAGATACTTCCATATCTGACAACAACCCTAGCCAAAGTGAGAGAGGGAGAGAGAGAGAGAGAGAGAGAGAGAGAGAGTATTCTCCCAGTCGCAGTGACAGTTCACAAACTAGGTTTTGAGTTGTCCAAGTCAAAAAAGAATATAAAAAGACAGCAGATTATGCCATCATCTAGCTTCTAATAAAAGTCAAGTAGTGACCAGTCAAGTAACATTCTCACAAAAAAAAAAGGGTAGGTTAGATCATGATCTTTTGGGTTAATGAGCATAAGGTAGGTTTTGATCCATTTCCAAGGTAAATCAGGCAACTCAAACACAAGCTCTAATCTTGCGGTTCCTTAAAGTTGTAAGACAATCTTATTTGTGTGATGGTTTCTCATGTAGCTTCTCTCGCTTCTTTCAGTTCAGAAGTAGAAACCTAGGATAGTCCAAATATTATAGCCTCACAGCTTCCTTTTTTCTAGTTGACAAGACTTGCTCTAACAGAAAGTTAGAAAGCAGAAAGTGAAAAGAGTTGTAACTCAGATTATAGAAAATTCTATTTTCAATTATGTTGGATTTGATGTTCCATCTACAATAATGTAATAGTTTTTCCATGAGGTTGATCATTCTCATAATGAAAACCTTAATTCTCATCTTAAATAACCATGTTCCAAAATCTTTCAAATTGCAACTGAGATTACAGAAAATCTTCCTTCCATGGTAAGTTGATCATAAGTGAAACCTTACTTTCATCTTAAATAGCTATGTTCCGAGTCTTCTGACCTCTTTCAAAATGACATTGTAGCAGATACATGAATGGGATGTAAAACAGCATCAATTACACTATGCCACAGGGTATCCGGGAACTTGCTGATTTATAATGGTGACAGACCACACACCCTGAATACCAAGGCAGTAAGGTGTCAGCATATATCATTCTACAATATGCATCAGTGCATTTCTCCTTAGAATTACAGTACACAATTCATCTTAGATACTTGATGGACCAAGAGATGGACACGACAGTCATTGAGAAAAGTAAGTACAAACATGTGATACCAAACAGTGACAATTTTATATTTTCAACTACCATCTTAGTTGCGCATTCTCGAAGTATCTAGGGGTAGAGACTTGTGAGTTGCCATGCTTCTTTTAAATTAGATGATAGTTTCATAAAAGAGGCCCAAATTTCAACCATCTATTTCGGCACATGATTTAGAAGTTAGGAACCTTAAAAAAGACCAAAGACGAAGAAGATAACTATACAAGCAAACATTAAGTCAAGACTAAACATTCTTGCATGTTTTCTTGCATGCAGTTTTTCACTTGTGTCAACTCAGTTTCTGTTGTTACACTTCAACCCCTTACTGTGTAATAATGTCTTCACATTACATCGTTAAATGATTCTACAGGTAACCCTCATCTCTATGATAATGAAGTTCAGAAGCTTCTGTCATCAAAACCTAAATTATAGCCAATCGCTATTTAGCTGGCTCTCCTTCCTACTAACAGCAGGCAAAGAGAAATGCACTAGTGAAAAATCATGACAGAAAGACTATCTATTGGTGGAACATATGACATCTCCTTGTTTTCTTTCGAACCCGCTATTCCAAAGAAATCACATTCTTGTTCAAACACAATGCTTCAGTGCAGAAGAGTCAGCCAGTACCATTTCAGCACTGCCATTACATGTTGTGCAAGCCAAAAGACCTGCCCAGTTGTTGGCACCACTTGGACAATTTTAGCACTACTTGGCAAGCCGTGATGATGCATAGCAAGGCAATCCTTGACCCAGACTCTTTTATGGACCAAAAAAGTTCTACAATTTCAGTTTCAAATACTTCTGTTGGCTAACCTGATGTTCAGATTCAACATGCATTGACAACAATGCACTCCAGCTGTCCCAAAAGACCTATGACGATCTTGCAAATAAGTAATTAAAATTTCTATTCCAAGGTCAAGATGCAAGGGATGCGTCTCTCTCCATTCCTTTGCCTGAGCGTTGGTCAAGGTACTACCATTCCCACCCACAGGTTGATTCTCAAATCAATTCATTGTCTTTATTAAAATTATATCTTCCTAGGCGTTCAATTGAACTGTATATCTTGCAAGCCTAAAAGACAGAAGCATAATTTCGAAAGGGAAGGATCTGAAACCAACTGACATCTTATACGGATCAGCACCCGTGAAACCAGTAGGCTTCGAAATCGGAATCAACACCTGCAAGATCAAAAAGCAAAATCGGATACCTACTATAGATTAAAAGAACCCCAGGGAAAGGGTTATAGCAAAATTGACGACTATACCTCCCCATTAACCGCAAAAATCGGGCAGTGGCGGCCGATAACATCGTGCCAGACGGTTCTCGACTGGAAATTTCTCACAGAAAGCAAGAGTAATCAAATCCAACTCTACCACAAAGAACAATAAAGCTAGGGTTTTCGGGTGTGGACAGCACTCACCGCATGGTACTGCCCCGCCTTGCTCATAGGGACGATGTCCCCAGGCCTGTAAGCCAGCGAGATCGAGGGAAGGAAGCAGATCCAAAAGGAGATGAAGCAGACCCGGAGACCGAACCCATGAGAGGAAGAGGCGATCCGATCTCGACCCATGGCCGGTAACCGAAACCCTCGACCTTATTTTTAGGCTGCGATATAAAACGCCCCGTCCCAAGCCGGTGAGCGGACCCTCTAAAACCTTTGCTCCCTCTTTTTTTTCTTCATTAAAAATGTATTCATTTATTTTTGCATGTATTTGTTTTTATTTTTTATTTATTTATGTATTATTTTTTATTTAGCAATGGTACTGGAGGCAAGATTCATGTCTAACATCTTTATTTTATATTATTTTTTAAATATATTTTTAATTTTCTTAATATAATCTATGGTGTTCCTAAAGCCTATGGGTTCTTGATATAGTTTTCCATATAGTTTTCCACATTGAAGGGGTGGAGAATGAGTACTTTCATAAAAACTTTTTTTGATCAAACTCGTTTTAAAATTATGTTAAACTAAAAAATGTTGGTAAGAGTACGGGGCAAATGAATCAGTGAATGATAACAATGAAAAATATGAAAGAGATATACAAACCAAATTTATAGTGTTTCGGTGTACGTGATATACATCCACTCCCAATTTATATTCACTTGAGGGGATCGGCTTCCCTTATAATCTTATTTCAATAGTCAAATATCAATTACCCTATTAATAACTCTTTCTCATTTTCTCAGGTTTAGGAGAGATTTATTTACAACCCTCTTTTATAAGTATTCTCTCACACTTTCCCTTAGAACAACCTCTAAGATTTTGGAAAAGAAAACTCAACTTTTTAACAGGGTTTCCTCACTATTAAACATAAGTTTATGATCTCAGTTCTTGTTATTCTAAGTAAGAATACCTAGGATATTTATAAACCTCAAATGACTTAAAATATTAGAGTCAAAATTCAAATGTTTATCTACATTGGGAGGTACCATCGCTTGCCAGTTTTTAATTCTGATAGTACTATTGCCTAGCCTAGGCGGTACCACTGCTTGACATACTCTGGGAGATTATATCTGGATGGTACCACCGTGCAGTCTATGTTATATCATCACCTAATAGTCTTGTAGACTATGTCTAGCTCATAGGCAGCTCCACCACTTAGTCTAGTAATGTCACCACCTAACCCATCTTTGGGTCACTGAATGAGCCTCCTAAGAGCTCAAATCAGCCACAGATCAAGCTCAATGAGTCCCTAATTAAGTTGAAAGGTTTCACCCAAAACCAACTAAATTATAACCTAAACTTTTTCGATCAAGACACAATCAATTACAAAGCATAAATCCTATGTTATCTAGCATGTCATTTATTCATCTGACACTTCGTCTGACCCTTCATCATATCATCCTCTCCTTCAGCGTATTGCCCGATCCATCAGCATGTTGACCTATGTGAAATCCGATCTTTTTGGCGTAATACCCGAACCTTATGGCTTGATGCCTGAAACCATGACACGAAGTCACTTTGGCATGTCAACTAGTCCTCGAGTCTGACATTCAATCTTTTGACATGTTCTATTCCAACTCAACATATAATTCCTCCTGCCTTAATCAATTTGCCTTTCCATGATCTAAGTAAGTCTTGCATCACTTAAATGTTGATTAGATTCTAATCTTTATCAATTGATTTTACCATTAAAATCTGAGATTCAACAATCTTCCCTTTTTTATGATGACAACCAATTAATGATGGAGTTTAAACTAAACTTCTCCTGTCAATATGTCATATTGAAATAACCTTTGAAATTTAAAAAATCATGAGTATATCAGTGCATGTATCATAAAATCATTATAATCTCAAAATATATCATATCAAGCATGATTTAAATTTTAAATTATCATCAATCATCATACTTTCTCTCCTTTTATCATCAATAAAAATGAGAAAAGTGCAACTAACAAGTTTTTCAAACATGCAAACTAGCAAATTTTGAGATGTGCAAGTTAGCAATCTTTGCTTCTCTTTTGAGATTTGCAAGCTAGTGATTCTTGCTTCTCTTTTGAGATGTGCAAGTTTACCAAATTTTGCTTCTTCTTGAAGTGTGTAAGAGAGTTAATTTTTAATTCTCTTGAGATGTGCAAGTTAGCATTTATTACTTCTTTTTAGAGATGTGCAAACTAGTAATCTTTGCTTCTTTTTAGATGTGCAAGCTAGTATTTTTTGTTTCTTTTTTGTGATATGCAAGCTATCAAACTTCTCTTGAGATATGCAAACTATTAATTTTTGCTTCTCTTGAGATGCGCAAACTAGCATTTTTTGCTTCTTTGTTGAGATGTGCAAGCTAGTAAGACTCTATCCTTGAAGTGTGTAAGCGAGCAAATTTTTCTCCCCCTGATTTATTATGATAGATCACCTCTTTAGTAAATAATGAAAAAAGATCTTATAAGTTTAAATAGTAAATGATCTTAAAAAAAAAATTTAAGTCATGAATTTTGAGAAATCAAGAGAAAATTTATGATTCATTTAGATAATTCTCCTTAATGAAAGAATCATACGAGAATAAAAGTTCTCAATTCATGCATAAGAATTCTCAAAGTCATCAAGTTCATGATTTAGATGCATAAGACTTCTTCTTTAGTAAATGGTAAAAAGAAGAAATAAGAGAAGATAAAAAATATTTTGATCTCATAAAACTAAACCTTAAGTCAAAAAATCAAGAGAAAGTTGATAATTCGGTTGGAAAAAATTTATTCAAATTTATCAAATCATCAAAATCAGCTTTTTAGTTTAAAAGATTTAAAAATATCAAAAATAGATTCATCACTAATGATCTCTAAGATGAAGACTAGATATGCTTTAAAGATAGTGAAACTTTCAAAAAAATGCATTCTCTTTTTAGTTTAAATTTATTTGATTAATTTTAAATAAGCATGCCAATGTCTTTTAGAATTATGCATTTTAAAACCAAAAAATAAGCCTTATTATGAAAATCATAAATATTTAAGCATAATGTCCAAAATTATATATATAATTTATATTTTTAACTAACCTTTTTCATCAAACAAATTATGAAAAGATTCATATAATTCGTTGTAAGGTAATGATGATTCATTTGAGTTAGTTACCTCATTGTTGACAGTCATTAGAGTATAGTTTGCCACTTCATCTTCATTGGTCCGTTCCTCTTCTTCGGATGCACTTGATTTGTCCCAAGTGCCTTCAGTGTTTTCTTCTTCTTCAATAGTTTATTCTTCAATTTGGGACATTCACTTTTGAAGTACCCCCGAGCCTTTTGCATTTATAGCAAGTTATTTTGTTCTTTTTAATTTTATTTTTATTTTAGATTCTTGTTTTACGAACATCTTAAATTTTATTATGAGAAATTCAAAGTTATCATCGTCACTTGAGCTTTCGCTCGTGTGGTCTTCTTTTGTTCTAAGTGCTACGTCAATCATGTTTTTTGGAAGATTGTTCTCATGTTGTTCATTATGTGTCATACATGTCATTTTATAGGTCATTAATGACCCCATAAATTCTTCAAGTGAAAAACAATTTAAGTCATTTGCTTGTTGTATGACAAAAACTTTTGGATCCCAATTTTTAGGAATGGATCTTAAAATTTTATTAACGAGTTTAAGGTTACAAAACTTCTACCAAGTGATTTCAAACTATTGACGACATCCATAATACGGGTGTACATATCTCTAATGGTTTCACTTAGTTTCACTCGAAACAATTCAAAACTGTGTATCAAAAAATTTATCTTAGATTCTTTAACTCTATTTGTGCGTTTACGTGTAACTTCAAGTATGTGTCAAATATTATGTATAGTTTCACATATAGAAACACGATTAAACTCATTTTTGTTTAAAGTATAAAATAAGATATTCATAGCTTTAGCATTCAAAGAAAATATTTTCTTTCCAAAATCGTTCTAATCATTCATTGGATTAGAAGATTTTTGAAAGTCGTTTTGAATGATGTTCCATAAATTGAAATCCATAGAAAGTAAGATAACTCTTGATTGACGAAAAAAGTCATTTAGTCTCTCTTAGGTGTTAAACCAATTGAAAAAAACTTGATTTTGATACCAACTATTAAAGTTGAATTAGCACAAAGAAGAGCGGGTGGGGGCAGTGGGTGCGAAGGGAATTAGTACTTTCGTAAAAACATGTTAATTTGAAAAACTCATTCGATCAAACCCGTTTCGGAAAATATATTAAACTTACTTCGTAAGAGTAGTGAGCAAGTGAATCATTAAATGATAAGAATGAAAAGCATGAAAGAGATATGCAAACTAGACTTATAGTGGTTTTGTCCACTTGACCTATGTCCTCTCCCAATTCCTCTTCACTTAAGGTCACTGGTTTTCTACCGATCTTCTTTTAATGGGCGAAGATCAACTACTCCTTTTAGAACTATTTCTCCTTTTCTCAGGCTCAGGAGAGAACCTTTACAACCATTTTTTTCTTAGAACAACCTCTAAGCTTATAAGGAACTCAACTTTTTTATAAGGTTTTCTCATTATAAAATATAAGTTTATGATCTTAGTTTTTTTATTCCAAGCAAGAATACCTAGGATATTTATTAACCCCAAATAGTTTCAAATCTTAGAGCTCAAATTTAAATCCCCAAAATTTTTGGGCATGGGCGGTATCACCGCTTGCTAGTTTTTAATACTAGCGATACTACTAGTGGTACCACCATTTGACATAGTTTGGGAGACTTTGTTAGGGGGAACCATTGCCTAGTCTGAGCAGTACCATCGGCTAACAGTCTTGAAAACTATGACGAGCTTATAGGAGATTCCATTGCCTGGTCTGGCGGTGCCACCGCCTGACCCATATTTGGGTCATTGAATGAGCCTTCCAATGAGCCCATATCAGCCCCAGATCAAGTCCAATGGGCCCCTAATTGAGTTGGTAAGGTTTTACCCAAAACCAACTCAATTACAACCTAAACTACTTTGATCAAGACATAATCAATTATAAAACATGAATCATATGTTGTCCGACATGTCATTGGTTCATCCGATGCTTCGTCTTACCCTTCGGCACATTGTCCTCTTCTTCGACGTATTGCCCGATATATTGACATATTGACCTCAGCAGTATCTGATCTTCTTGGCACAATGCCTAAACCTTTTGGCCCGATGCCCGACACTATGACACGAAGACTCATATCGACTATTCCTCTGGTCCGACATCCAATCTTCTGATATGTTTTGTTCCGATCCAATATCTTATTCTTTCTGTTTTAATCGATTTATCTTTCCATGATCTAAATTAGTTTTACGTTATTCAAATATTGATTAGATCATAATCTTAATCAATTGATTTCATGTTCAAAATTTAAGATTCAACAACCTTAATGCTTGATTAATTTTATCACGAAACTAATTTTTTATCGGATTGATATTTAAAATTAATTTTTTTTAATAATTGACCATATATTAGACTCGATAAAGACATGATACGTTTCATTAGTTCCATTATAATTTTAAGAATCCTTCATTTCCAATCTTCATAATAATATCAGAGTTTTTAATATAATATAATATTTGTGTATTCCATCTTATCAGCTTATAACTGGGATACAATTATCATGTGTAAGACTAAAAAAATCTAATTTGGCTCGCATATCAAAGAATATATTAAGGAGTTTAATGTGAATTGATTTCATATCTTTGGCTATTAAAAAAAAAGCACTTCACTTCTGTCAAATTGATAGGATACCTTAATTGACAAAAATGAAGTTAACACTTATCTTTTGCCCCAAAAAAGTAAATAAAAAAATTACTGATGGAAGACCCAATCGTTTCAAAAATTATCACAGGATCCTACTGGAGCATATCTGAATCCAATTTAATTTAAATGGATCATACAAATCCAACTAACTGAGGGGACCCAATTAAATGGGCCCCTGCCATTTATTTTGTAATTTTTCATGTCTTAAAGATTTTGATTATAGATCAATTTGTCTACTTCGATATTGGATATCACTTATGTCATTTGGGTTGTAGATTCAAGTTACTTGGTAGATCCTTTGTGATGACACAGGAGATGTTTGTTGACATGTCCAAGAAACATGGCTTTCTTTCTGTTCACAAAGGCTTTTCTATGTGCAAAAGAGGCATGAAATGGTGATGCAAATCTTTATGATCATATGATCTTTATAGAATTGCTGCAAATTTTTATTACATGAGGCATGCAGCTTATTTCAGGTCAACTTGGAGATGACTTGAGATGGCAGACAAACTTGTTAGCTTGTGGGTTTTGGGAAACTCAACTCTCAAGCAATTCAATAGGCCATTGATTAACAAGAAAAACTGAGATCATTTACAAGTTCTGACTTTTGAGTAAAGAATTCTGTAGTCAATGAATCATTTCAGCCAAAAATAAAAATAAAAAAATCATCTGCTTAGCAGCAGACCACACATCACTCCATGTCAATTGAGAGTGTGATGTTCATCAAATTTTGTATCTTGAAATAGCAAATGCAATGATCTTTATCTCCATAGCACTTGAAGTATCTCTTATAGTTTTACAATTAATAAGCTTATATTTAGCCTGACATGGATCAAAGAATTAAAGAGTCATCAAGGCCTAATAAAAAACTAAAGATGACTCATTCTCCATATGCATCTCAGGTCTACTCCAAAAAGGTCAATACTATTCACACATTGGTTGGAGATTTGGAGAGCCAAAATCTAATAAAAAGTCAAAGGTGACTCTTCTTCCAACACCCCCTAAACTCTTCGCCCATGTAACCTTTTGGAGCTTATGGAATGACCAATATTATATAAGTATATATATATATATATTCTGAAACAACAATACGATTTTTGAGAACCATATAAAATTCTACCAAACAACTCCAATCCACAGCTTTCAGATGCTCATTTCTTGGAACAAAAAATTGCAGAGCAGAAACAATTAAAAACAGATCTGAGATATTTTGGGATTTTGCTGGTAGTTTTACCAATACGCATCAAATCAACATCAGATATCATTTCTGAGCTCCCTAGCGAATGATATATGATATAATTTTGATACATCTATCTGTTTTGGAAATTGTACTGAAAAGATAATTGTAAAATTATCAAAAAGATGTAGATAGAGAAGTAAAGTCTACGACTTCCTCATGACTCCAATGCATCACATTGATTGTGGGGATAGTAAAGTGACAACATCATGAAATTGGCATGGTGGCATCACGCTTATATTTCACTAGAAAGTTAGCAATGCCATCAAGAAACTTGATGTTGGTCATCAAGTTATGTTAAGAGTCATAGTGAAGCTATTCCAATAATTTCAACTTTTGGATATCATTTGATACTCTAGATTCTTCTTAGTTGCTGATGAGACTAATTGTATGCTAATGATCCATCCTTTTTTTCTTCCCTTGATGCACTAGTGATAGGAAAGAAGAAAGATAGAATTATCATTTCATTTTCATGTTACATTGAACGACACCTAAATCTCTACATCTTTGGCAGTTCTCAACTGTAGGATTGAAAACAGGTTTTTTATTTCCACCTCCAATACACAAACAGGTTTTTATTTCTTTGTTTTTGTGATATCATAAATGAAAAAGAATTCTATTTTGGAAACCATGAGTGATAAATTGTCAGCACTGGAAGCATTAGTATTAGGCTGCATGCATGTTTCAGCTACTATCATTGGCTTTGAGTGCAAGATGAGATGATATGGCTTCATGAGAGCCACATGCATGGCCTCACAGTAGAATCGACCATCTGCTTCTCTCCCACCTTTCTCCTTCATCGCATTAATTCCACCCAACACCAGACCTAATCCTCAGTGGGACTCTCAGTCAATCAATCACTTGTAATCGAGTTCCAACATGCAGCATCAGTAAACATCAAAAAGCTGTGGTAGAATTCTTTCCAAGGAGGCAACATGATACCTTTCACAATTAAGTTCTGCAAAGCCTGTAATTATAGCATGACGCTTCTCACTGTATAGTTTAATGCAGCGTCCATAGCAGAAGACCCACCAATTCCTGCCTTCTTTTGGTGTCTGAGGTACTGGTTTCTGCTCACCTCACGACATCCTTCTTCTCTCTCTTCTCTTTGTCTTCCTCAGCACAGGCAAAGATGCGCTCCTGCGGCTCAGATCTCCCCAAGAGCTCCCTACAGATAAAGGAGGATGACAAGTTCTATGGCAGGTTGCTCTCCAAGGAGAGCTCAGCAGCCAACCCTTCCTTGAGAGCCTACTACGGAGTGGCCACTGTGGCTGTGCCTTTCGTGTGGGAGTCTCAGCCTGGGACACCCAAGCACAGCAGCTCCGCCGCTGCCATGCCTCCCCTCACACCTCCCCCCTCCTACTTCTACAGCCCCAGGAGCACGAGCTCCACGAAGAACCCCAAATCCGGCGGCTTCATCCGCACCATGCTCCCCAAGCTCAGCCTAAGGAAGGCCAAGGCGCCCATGGCGTCATCATCATCCTCTTCCTCGTCCGTCTCCTTGTCCTCCTCGTCGGTACCGTCGTCCCCTTCGTGGTCCGCGTCTGCGCGGTCCAGCCACCACAAAAGGCCATCGAGCCCGCACTCGTCGTACTTGTGGTCGAGGGGTGACGAGGAGTCCGACGATGGGTCCCCGACGTCGATCTTGTGCTTCGGGACGCGACGTCGATCTTGTGCCCATGAAGAAGGCGCTGCTGCATGTCATGTGTGTGGTAGGGAGGCTCATCATCTTCCAAACAAGAGGGAGAATGATGTGTGATAGAACAAAGGTGAAATGGTGGTTTACTCTTCTGAAAATAAACGTGAGATTAATAGTTTGTATTTGATCAACTCATGCTATTACTCTCTCTCTCTTTCTCTCTCTCTCTTTCTCTCGGTGATGCATGAGCAAATGGGACCATGAACATAAAAGGAGTCAAGTCTGCATTAAATCCCACCTAATTACTGCGATATATCCTCGTGATGCATGTGTGATTGAACAAGTGCTCCTTTTGAACATTTTCTTCTTCCTTTCTTATTTAGAGAGAGGGAGAGAGAAAGAGAGAGAGAGAAAGAGAAGCATTTATACTGAAGAAACTGCCATCAAACAAATGAGGTTTTAATTCTTCTGCCCACGGCTGAGCAAAAATCCTGCACTCAACATTATTTCCTTGTTCGTACTTTTCACTGGACTAACTCCAAGTTTACAGAGAGCCGAGCACAACGCCTCATGTCTAAGATATATTGTTCGTGATCATTCGACTCCTTGTTCTTGCTTTTCACAGTGACTTCTGTGCTTCGCAAGCTCTGCGTCAGATCATGCCAAACACACAAATAAAGATTGGGATGAGATCTTCCAAGCTAATAGTGGGAGTGTACATGCAAACAGCAACTCCAGAATCAAACAAAGAATACACTTTGAAGCATACCAAACATATGCATTAAGTCCATTAATTGCTGCAGCTGTGGAGAAATGGATGGTTCTGTGGCATAATTGGAGGTTGAGCTACCAAATGAATGAGTGGTAGGAATGGTTAGATGTTGCTCAAACATTGAGTACTTAAACATTTTGAGTCAGTGACAAAGTTAATCGATTAACTATTTATCAGATTGGGTCAGGATAATTGACATCAAAACCGATATACTGCTTAGTAGTAATCTAAAATTTAAAATGCTGTTCTTATTAATTCTAACACTTGAACATGTAGGAAGGACTAAAGCCTTTGTTTGTGTTGTAAGATGAACACCAAATTGCCTCTAGGAAAAGAACAAATAGTTGCCGACACCTTTGCCATGGATTGGACAAAGAGGACCACCTGGAAAATAGCACATGACCAGAAGAAGACTTGAACAAATGCAATGACCCTTCTTTTTTTTAGAGTATTTATATCTATGTCACCACAGCTTACCAAAGGAAAAGGTCTCATCATATATTTCTGTGTCATCAATTTGCTAAGGACTACAAAGAAAGATGATAGTTTGGCTTTGCGTCTGCATAAAACATACCTGTCGTCACTACATATGGCAGGCATATTTCTGCATATGGAACGCTCAAATTTATGAGTAATTTAGTCATTTTTCATCAAAGATAACAGTTCAAGTTCTTAGGAGTATGATCCTCCAATTTAACATCTTTTTGACAGCTCTCTTTCTCTCTACTCTAGTGTGGTGGCACAAGGGGATGTTGAGCTTACGAGAGGAACTAAGTAGAAAAAAAGATTTAGCTTCTGTCTAATCTTGTATAAGCTGTGGAACAAAACGTATGCCATGGGCGCTTCAGTTCTTCTTCTGCAGCATGGATGAATGAAGAGATTGCAACAACACATATAATTTAGTAAAACATCTGTGGTTGGTGGAAGAAACATGCATCATTTATTGCATGTATCCTTCACTGTATCCAACGACACAATTGCACGATGATTCACTAGCAGCACACTGGTAACAGCTGGCGGTGGTAAGTTCATCATTCGATACAACAAATCTTTCAGGGAGTTGAAAAGTGAAGTAAACCAAGGTATCTATCTTATTCTGTTTCTTTCATTGAAAGTCTTATTTTTCGGATTTATTTTAGTCTCTATAATATTTTCATCAATCATTTAAATTTTATGAGTTATTCGTAGCTTCTATATTTTTAAAAATATAATATATAATTTTTTTTATCAAATCTGAGTTAATAGACATAAGAGTACGTGACATTATTAATATAATAATATATATAATTTAAATTTAAAAAATTTATTTTAGTCCCAGTAATTTTAGTTGTAGATCATTTAAGTCCTTATAATTTTATTCATGTCTGAGTTAATAAATATTAGAGTTTACTTAACTAACATGCTGACTTATAATAAATAATTAATATAATAATATATATTTTAAATTAAAAAATAAAATTATAATCAATTACAGGATGTGCGTCGACCAGTTTAATGCTAGACACATAATAGCCTCTTGGTCCCTCTTCCTCTTGAGTATTTTTGTCTCTATTACCTCTCATTTTGTCCTCTCATATGCTCCCAATCATCGTGCTTATGATGTGGTGGTCTAGCTCTCTCTTACCTCTATCTCTGACATCTCCTACTTTTGTCTCTTCACCTTCATTTGCTATTACGACCTCCGTCGTTTCCTCTTCCTTAACAAGATAATTTTTTTTAAAATTTAAATTATATATATTATTATATTAATAATTTAGTGTGAGCTAGCACGTCACGTAAGCAGGCTTGAATATTTGTGAACTCATAACTTGACGGGAGATGTTTATATACAATGTTTTAAATATATCTGAGATATTTTAGGCACAAACAAAATCATAAGAGCCTAAATAGTCATGATCAAAACCATAAGGACTAAAATATTTTTTTAACTTAAGTTATACATGTTATTATATTAATAATTTATTATGAGTCAGCATATTATATAAGTATACTATAACATCCATTAACTTAGACTTGAGATGAGCTTATAAGCTATGTTTTTTAAAATGTATAGATTAATTTAGATATAAGTAAATCATAAGGGCTTAAATAATTTATGACTAAAATCATATGGGCTAAAATGAACTTTAATTATTATTTTTATGATTCACTATACATGATATATTAATTTAATAATGATATACCACACTTATTTACTAAAGGGTTGATAGTTTAAATATTTATCTAATATATTTTTAAGATTGTTAACTATCTCAAATCAACACTTTTGTGATAAGGATCTATTATTACTATTAAATAAAAAATAAAATTATAATACAAAAGATAAAATGATATTGAGAATATAAACTCTACTAATAAGATAGACATAAATTCTCAACCCTTAATAAAAAGATTCAAATACTAAGAAATAATTTTAAAATAGTAATCGGTAAGAGAATCCTAGAAAATAGCTTTCAGCTCAATCCCGGTGAGAGCTTTGACAAGTCTCTTCCATTCTCTTCTTCTTAAGTTCGTTCCAACTCTTTGCCATCGTAGTGATCCTCCCTCAATTGGTTACTTTTCTGCTACTCTACAAAGTGCTTCTCCCAAACCTACTATCCCATCATCTTTGGAATCTCCTATTGCTTCTCGTATGGCTCAATCAAAGTACGATAGAGAAGAACAATGGAGCTAGGAACCCACCAATGACTTTGGGTTGATTTTTTCTGTGGTGCTCAAGTTTCAATGATGGGGTTTCTGGATACCCCTTTAGAAGCCAAACTCTTAAGGATTTAGGATCGCTCAACTGGTCTTGTCAATCCTGAGACATAAGTCCTCACGTACGCCGGAGGAATGGCACAAGAGACTCTATGGTAAATTCTTTAGGAGGATTCCTCCCTTCACATTTAGTAAAGGAGTATCTCCTAAATCAAGAGTCTATAATATAATGCTAGTTATAAGTATCATAATCTAATCCTGTGAGTTATTATAAATAAAATATATTATGTAATTTTTTATTTATTATTATTATTATTATTATTATTATTAACATATTCTACTTTATGTTTCTTGTTGCGTATATTATGATGCTCTTAGATGTATGCAGTGAGAATTAGATCATGATAAGATCATGATAATGAGATAGATTCATCTTTAAACACAGATCCTAAATAATTTTGATCATAGGTAACTCAAGAGGGACGTCGAGATAATCAGACAAATCAATGTACTATATACCTGTCCATATGATGGAGGCAGTTGGTCTCATAGTCACTCATATGGGGACACTAAGGATACAATACATATACTTATTGGAGAATGAGTTCACTGATTGATTCATTTATAAAATGTTGGATGGTTAATGATATTTAACGTTAGATAACAATTTCGTAGTCCCAGTTGCGTATCTGATCCTTACGCTTGAGACATCAAAGATGTCTTGTTTGAGTACTCCTTTCTTTGACGTTGGACTTATAGGTTTAGAATTTATAAATTTGGTATAATCGATTATCGGGATTGGTAGCCAACTTTACGAGGATAATTGAGTGACGATAAATGATTATCCAGTCTTAATATCATGAAAGGAATATCCCGTGTGCTCTCGCTTAGGCAAATCCCTAGTCAGGATCACTCAAATTGAGAGAGAATGAATTCTTTGGGAGAATCCAATTAGAATAAGATTCAAATAGATTCCATGTGAGGCATGATAGTTTCATACCCAATATACGATATTTGAGATATTAGATAGATGATAAACTACAAATACATGATAACTGTGATAACTGTGGACAGACAGGTTTAATGGATTAGATCCCTTATACCATTTAGGGACTATGACATAGTGGCCTAATACGTCCATAGTTGATGAGTTAGATGAATTATTATGGAATAACAATTCACTAAGTCAGAATGAGTTATAACATATACAACTCACTGGTAACTCGATATTGGGCCTAGAGGGCCACAAATATATTGTTACTAATGGTCATCACTCAATCGCAACTCTTCACTCAGTGAATCGTTCGTCACTTTTGTTTGCTTGTACAGATGTTTGGTGGCATGTTTTACCTTAGTTTTATGTGATTTTGTCTAAGAAATATGAGCAGAAATAGTGTGTAACACTATAAAATAACCGCACGCTGTGCAGAGCCAAAATAGGCCAAAAACTACCTAGTTTTGGATAATTTTCTCGTACTATAGTGACCAGTCTGAGCGGTGCAAAACATTAGCCATCTCAGCCCCTTAGAACCCCGCGGGTGGCATAGGGCTGGATGGGGCTTCGGGTATGTATCGAGGGTGAGCATTCATCAAGAGTTGAACTCAACTTGCGTCTGATATCTTGGGAACCGTCATTTGTGGACTTGTGACCATTCTCACAATACTCTAAAGTCCTATTTCTCTCTCTCTTTCTTTTTCTGTTTTACTCAAGGTGTTCAATGAATTGCTTGTAAGAGCTGCCCTCTTTGTGAGACATTGGGACTTGTTCGTCGCTTATTTTCAAGCTAATCAACTTCTCTTTTTGCAGGTCCTTTTGGGCTTGCACGAGGTTACAAGTGGACTGATCCTTTGCAAGCAAATAATACTTCGACATTTCTTGACTTAGGTAATCCCAGCAAAGTCCAGAACATTGGGCAAGGTTGCTTTGCGACTTAGGTAATTCCAGCTAAGTCTTCAAGTTTACTGCTAGGGTGCCACAAGGCTTAAGTAAATTCAGCTAAGTCTAAGACATTATGGTCTCAGAGTAGGCAAGTAATTCGAATAAGCACTGAAGAAGATTCATAATCTCACCATGGCGAAGTACCATGGTGAATCGAGCAAGATGGGGCAAGTCGGACCCTTGCCCTAAGTAGCCATAGGTGGGTTGCAAGTGCAAACTCGCTCACAAGCTGTTGGAGCTGCTCATAAGGAGCAATAGTGAACAAGATGAGCGTGAAGTTGGGTACTCTCCGCGAGTGGAGGAGGCATAATCTGGTGCACCAACTAGGAAAAGGAGCTACGAAGAGAGACTTACAATGGTGAAACCCGTCTCGATATTCTTGAAGTGAGCTTAAAGGAACTCTACTAAGGGCAACGAAGACTCTTTGGGGTAGAGAGCTCACAAGAAGAAACTGAATCTCGGATACAGGGTTGAGTCTTTAGTCGACGGATTGACGTAGGACACCAAAGACTTAGTACAACATATACACAAAGTTGTGACAGAACTCACGTCTAAGGTGACATTGCTCACAAGGACTCTTAATGCAGAAGGGAACAATACCTATACCATGGCACCCAAATTGCATTGCTATAAAGGTGTTAGAGATGCCAAAGAGCTTGAAACTTTTCTATTCGACATTGAACAATATTTTCGTGCTACGAGGCCTGATTATGAAGAAATCAGAAATTATATAGCAATAATATATTTGAATGAAGATGCAAACCTTTGGTGACAAACCTATTGGGAAGAGATCCAACAAGGCCGATATTGAGTGGATTAATGGGAAGATTTGAAGCGAGAGTTAATATTTGGAAACTTCAGCGGGAGCATCACATGCATAGCGAAAATCAAAAGAAAATATGTTTCCCATGTTGATAAAATCATCATGCAAAATATTGGGTTGTGAGAAAGCTGTAAAACCAAGAAAATCATGATACGTGAGAGATTGATTGCCTAGGGAGATCATATATCCATGTTTTTCTAGATCCAGATGGAGAGGATGCAGGAAGTCAAGCATCTTCCTCTTTAGCATTATCCACACGATGGATCTCTAGAGCGAAACTCTTCCAATCTGATCTCACAACTCTTGCTTTAATCAGATTCTACTGGAGAACTCCTCTCTCAATCTAAATGACCCTAGCTAGGGATTTGTCTAAGTAAGCACATATGAGATATTTCTCTCGTGATACCGAGAGTGGATGATCCTCTATTGACACTCAATTGCTTTCGTAAGGTTGGCTACCAATCCCGATAACCAGTTGTACCAGATCTAGAGCTTTCCAAACCTATAAGTCTGGTGTCAAAGAAAGGAGTACTCATATAAGGTATCCTTGGTGTCTCAAGTCCAAGGACCAGATACACAACTGGGACTATGGAATCACTGTCTGACATTAGGTATCATTAACTATATAGCATTCTATAAACAGATCAATCAGTAAACTCATTCTCTAATAGGCACCTGTACTATATCCTTAGTGTCTCCACAGAAGTGGCTATGAGACCAGCTGCCTCTATCATATGGATGGGTATATAGTACATAGGTCTGTCCGGTTATCTTGATGTCCCTCTCGAGTATCCTATGATCAGAATTATTTAGGATCTGTGTTTAAAGATGAATCGATCTCATTATTATGATCTCATCACAATTCGATTCCCATTACACAGAACCAAGGATATCACAATATATATGCTACATATAATATAATGTGAGAATATACTAATATTAATCATAAGAAAAAAGATTACGTAGTGTGTCATATGTGCCATCACTCGTGTGATTGGCTTGCAGGGCATCTGTAACTAGCAATCTCCCACTTGACTTAAAGCCAATCACCTATGTGTCTGCTCCCCATCAGACCCCTATGACGCTTAAATACAATCTGAGCTAGCGGCTTCGTCAGTGGATCTGTAATGTTATCTTCGGATGGAACTCTTTCAATTGCTATATCTTTACGGGCTATAATCTCTCTTATCAGATGGAACCTTCTCAGAATATGCCTAGACTTCTGATGAGACCTGGGTTCCTTCACTTGAGCTATCGCCCCATTGTTGTCGTAGTATATGGGAATTGGTTCTACACTGCTTGGTACGACTCCCAAATCTTTGATGAATTTCTTCATCCATACCCTTTTCTTTGCTGCTTCTTCTACAGCAATGTATTCCACCTTTGTGATCGAGTCGATAGTAATATCTTGCTTGGAACTCTTCCAGCTTATTACTCCTTCATTCATGATGAAAATATATCCTGAATTTGACTTGCTATCATCAATGTCAGACTAAAAACTTGAGTCTATGTAGCCCTCAACCTGGAGGCTACCTCCTCCATATACTAGTAAAAGATCCGTAGTCCTTCTCAAGTACTTAATGGTACACTTTACTGCCTTCCAGTGTTCTAAACCTGGATCTGCCTGATACCTACTCGTGACACTCAGAGCATATGCTATATCAGGCCTAGTACATAGCATCACATACATGATAGATCCTATCGCTGAGGCATAAGGTATCTTATCCATGTTTGTCCTTTCTTCAGGAGTCTTTGGGGACATACTCCTAGAAAGTGATATTCCATGTCTCATCGGTATGAAACCTCTTAGAATTTTCCATGCCAAACCTTTTGACAATGGAGTCTATGTACCTAGACTAGGACAAGCCAAACATCCTTTTGGATCTATCTATATAGATTCTGATCCCTAAAATATAGGATGCTTCCCCTAAGTGTTTCATGGAGAAGTTTCTAGATAGCCAAGCCTTTACTGTGGAGAGCATTTCTACATCATTCCCAATAATTAAGATGTCATCCATATATAGCACCAAGAAGGTGATCTATACACACAAGGCTCATCTTCATTCTTAACGAAGTCATAAGATCTGATCACCTCATCAAATCTTGTGTTCCAACTTTGGGAAGCTTGCTTCAATCCATAAATGGATCTAAGCAACCTGCACACTTTATCTAGACTCTCTTTTGATACGAATCCCTCTGGTTATATCATATATACCTCTTCCTCAAGGTTGCCATTAAGGAATGCTGTTTTGACATCCATCTACCAGATCTCATAATCATAGTGTGCTGCAATGGTTAAAATAATTCTAATGGACTTAAACATGGCTATAGGTGAAAAGGTTTCGTCATAGTCAACTGATTGTCTTTGACAATATCCTTTAGCTACCAGCCTTGCTTTATAGGTCTTTCCATCCACTCCGATTTTTTTCTTGAAGATCCATTTACAGCCGATGGGTACAACATCCTTAGGTGCATCTACAAGGTTCTAAACTTTATTAGAGTACATAAAATCCATTTCAGAATTCATGGCTTCTTGCCACTCCCCAGAGTCTATATTCATAATAGCCTCCTCGTAAGTCTGAGGATCAACATCCTAAGGGTCATCTCCACTGATATATCCCATATATCTTTTAGTAGGGGTAACAGCCCCACGAGCATGACCGACTACGACCAGGCCCCAAGGGCCTGGCCCCAAGGACGAGCCACCGCCGGCGCAGCGGTGGTCACCGTAAGGCCGCAGGCCCCTGTGGCGCCACAAGGGTGGTCACCGCAGAGCGACGGGGCAAGGTCGAGGCAGACCACTAGCCCGAGGTGCCGCCCAAAGGCGAGACTCATGAGGGGTGGTTTCCCATGCCGACGATGTGCAGCGTCGCCACCTGCATAGGGCAGCAACGATGGCGATGGCGCAGATGGGGGCAAGGAGAGGGCTAGGGCATCCTTTTAAGAAAAAGGATGATCCTGCCCCTCTGATTTTTAAAAATTTTGAGGATTGTTCTCATATGTAAAATTTCAAAAATACCCTCAATAATTTAGAAATTTCAAGGACTATCCTCGTATTCAGAACTATGAAAATGCCCTTGATAATTTTAAAAATTCTAAGAATATCCTGATTTTCAAAAAAATAATTAATTAAATAATTTAATTAATATATCTAGTAATCCTACATATGATGTGATGTACATGTGATGTATGTTGTGGATGGATGATCATGAGCCATGTGTTGTAATGTGTGTAATTGTGATTATTATTATTGGGGCCTGCGAGCCTATATTTTTCTCATTTATTGTTGGGCCTGCATGCCTGTGATTATTTGTAATTACATGGAGAGACGTAGCGAGAGCATGAAGGTTATAGCGGGACCCACGATGCCGTGGTGGGAGATCACGACGCATGGTGATGCGATGATCCGACGGAACCGATGATGACGAGATCAACAATCACAAGGCATGGAGATATGCTAATGCACACATAGGTCCTATTGTGAGTGATTAGGCCCATTGGCTCGGGCTTAATCTTATTAGGTGATGGCTCATGATCATCCGGTGTGGCTTGCATGTGCGATGTGTTATACACATACTATATATATATATATATATATATTTGCATGCGATATAGATATATATTAAATATGTATATGTATGACACGACGTATTAGGAGACCGATAGAAAAAAACCCCTCCTACGATAATATTAAGTTGATAAGCGTGAGACAGTAAGATTGACCCACGTGGCCTTCCATCGTTATAGGAAGAAATTGAATCCTGACATAGGTTGAGTTGGTCGAGTCCCTCGAGGCTCACCTATCTACGTGATCGAGTTCTTGCCTACAACATAGAGATGTCACCGGTGACCTTAGGACATGGTATGCTTGGTCGAGTCACTCGAGGGTATATCATTGAATCAAACTCATCTTTTAACGATGGTGATGACTTAACTAAACGTTATGGTTGGTCGAGTCCCTCGAGACCATGATAATTTAGAGGCCAAACATGACGGAAATCATAATGAGTTATGATTGGCAAGAGTTGCATATCTTTTGGGCTTAGTGCAATTGATCGAGTCCCTCGAGGTTGCACTAAGGCACCAATTAGATCCCGATCCCCACTAAGAGTCTGCCGGAGACTTCCGTCTCACGTGTCAAGAGTGTCACGTGATTCGCTAAGAAAATAATGGGAGCATATTAAGATAGAAGTATATATCTTAATTAGTATTTTTTGTAAAATCTGTATGTTATTTATTTTTGCTATATCTTATTTTGTCAGAAACATATCGCTCATAAACCCTCTTACATGGCTCCGTAATTTGAGAATTATTCTCATGATAGAGAAAATCACATATGTCCTTGATACAATCATGCCCATGCCGAAAGAAGGGGCAAGCGAGGATGAGATCGCTCGCTATATGAAGTACATAGATGATTCCATGTTAGCAAAATATTACATGTTGGCCTCCATGACTCCTGAGTTACAAAGGCAACATAAGAGCATGAATGCATATTCTATTATTCTTCATCTCCGCTAGCTGTTTGAGAAACAGGGAAGAACTCAAAGATATGAGATATCTAAGAAACTCTTCCAAGCTAGGATGACAAAAGGGATATCGGTTGAGAGCCATGTCCTAAAGATGATAGAGTGGATCGAGAAACTCACAGGTCTAGGAATAGTCCTAGAGGATAATCTATGTGTTGATCTTATACTTCAGTCCCTACCAGATTCCTTTTCTCATTTCATCATGAATTTTAACATGAGCAAGTTTGAGGTGACTCTCCCTGATCTCCTCAATATGTTGAGGGAAGCTGAGAGTGCCATCAAGAAGGAAAAGTCAGTTCTCTATATTAGTGAGACCAAAAAGAAAAGGAAGGCCAACAAGATCCTTAAGAAGGGCAAGGGCAAAGAAAGACTAGGTAAGACAAAGATTGCCAAGAAATAACCGACAAAGTATAAAGGACAATGCTTCCACTATGGCCAAGACAGATATTGGAAGAGGAACTGTAAGGACTACCTTGTAGAGAAGGCGAGACAGAAGCTTGGAGAAGCTTCAGGTATATTCATGATCAGTCTCCACTTGTCAGATTTTCATGATAACACATGGGTATTGGATACAAGGAGTGTTTATCATATCTGTAATTCATTGCAGGTTCTAGCAAGACCTAGGAGATTGACTAGAGGTGAGATGGACCTCAAGATAGGCAATAAGCAAGAGTTGCTATAGTTGCTATTGGAGAGGTCACCCTATATCTGCCTGGTGGAGCTATTATTGCATTAAATGCATGCTATTTTGTTCCTTCTATTATCAAAAATATTATTTCTATCTCTTGTTTGACAATTAGTGAATATAAATTAGTTTTTGAGAATAATAGTTGTTCAATAATTATGGATAATGAGATTATCACTAGAGGGACCCTTATAAATGACTTATATGTGTTAGACACTTCTCCACATATCATGAATATAAATATATCTAAGAGGAAAAGAGATGAGGTGAATAATGCATACCTATGACATTGTAGGCGAAGTCATATACATGAGAGAAGGATTCAAAAGTTGCTGAAAGATAGATACTTAGATCCATTCTTTGCAAACCTTGCCTTTGTGGGAAGATGACTAACTCTCCTTTTAGTGGAATTAGAGAGAGAGCCACCGAGTTATTGGAACTCATATATAGTATGTATGTGGTCCCATATCGACTCAAGCTATAGGTGGTTACTCATACTTTATTACATTAACTGATGATTTCTCTAGATATAGACACGTGTACTTAATGAAGTACAAATCTAAGGCCTTCGAGAAATTTAGGAAATATAAGAATGAGGTAGAGAACCAAATTGGAAAGAGTATTAAAACTCTTCAATCAGATTGAGGAGGAGAGTACTTAAGTATGGAGTTCACCTATTTCCTCAGGGATAATGGGATTCTATCCCAGTGGACACCTTCTTATACACCTTAGCTCAATGGTGTATTAAAAAGAAGGAATCACATGTTATTATACATGGTGCGATCCATGATGAGTTTCATTGAGCTACCAGTCTCATTCTGGGGGTACGCCCTAGAGACTGCAGCTTATCTTCTGAACAGAGTTTCATCAAAGTCGGTAGTGTTTATAGCATATAAGATATGGAAAGGAAAGAAGCCCGATCTTAAAATTGTTAAGATTTGAGGCTGTCCTGCCTACATTAGAAGACACAATCCTGATAAGTTAGAATCAAGGATAGAATGGTGCACATTCGTGAGATACCCTAAGAAAACTTATTGGTATTATGTCTATCATCTCGAGGATCGAAAGGTCTTTGTTGCCAAGAGAGCTGTGTTTCTTGAGAAGGAGCATATTCTTGGTGGAAACAGTGGGAGTGAGATAGAATTGAGTGAGGTTGGAGAACCTAGGTATCTCACCCTCCAAAGATATGTTGGACATATCAGTGGAGATGACTCTCAGGATGTTGATCCTCAGACCTACGAGGAGGCTATTATGAGTATAGACTCTGGGAAGTGGCAAGAAGCCATGAATTTTGAGATAGATTCCATATATAAACAAGGTTTTGAACCTTGTAGATGTTGGAAATAAAAAGAAGTAATAAAAATGCCCACTTGATTCATTGATTCATCGTTTATTTATACATAATGAGAAGGAAGATTTCCCTCAACTAACATACGAGATTTCCTCATTCAGTTGGGGAAATCATATCTAAATCCTGACTAAATCTATCTTTTATCATGCTCCCGCAAGATCGAGCTCCTGTAAGGACGTCGATTTTGAACTAAGGATGTCGATCTTGAATCAATGTCAATGAAACTGAAGGAAGGAAGCTGCTGTGTTGTCAACCGCGGTGAAGACCTGACGGTGGTTGACGTTGACAATAGTTGACTTTGACGGTGATGTCAGTGGCAAAGAGCAAGGGTTGTAGCAAAGGACGGCGAACGCGGCTGCGTGGCAACAATGGTGGCAGCGAGAGAAGCACTACGATCGTAAATTTACTGTCGTTTGACAGCGAGAAAGAACTTGTTGTGCCCTCTCTGTAGAGCACTGAAAGACGGTAAACGACGGCCCGTACAGGTACTCTCAGCTAAGAGAACAGAGCAATAGAGGCTGCAGGAGGGATGGCGCTGGCGAGCAGGTGTAGAAGCCATCGTCTACTGCAGATGAGGTAGCAATGTGCCGCTGCTTGTTGGAGCTGATGCGATAGTGGTGGTGCACAAGGAAGATGACCTCGTGCAGAAGAATGTCTCGGTGGAGGAATTGAGAAAGACAACAAGGTCCAACGGAGGAAGAGAAAGTCGATGCACTGAAAATCTCCAGCTTCGACATCGACGAGAGACTGCCGTTTGACAGTAAGAAGAGATAGATCTGCACCGATGAGGAGAGAGTTACCTTCGGAGCAAAGGAAGCAAAGGGTGTCCGAGATGGTGGCGGTGGATGACCCCTGAGTATCTGTGGTTTTGCAGCGAAGTTATCTAGGAACATAAAAGCTGTCGTTTGACAGTGAATAAAAAAAAGAAAGGTAATCTCTCTTATAGAGAGAGGGGCTCTGATACCATATTGGAAATAAGAAGTAATGAAAATGCCCCCTTGATTCATTGATTCATCGTTTATTTATACATAATGAGAAGGAGGATTTCCCTCAACTAACATACGAGATTTCCTCATTCAGTTGGGGAAATCATATCTAAATCCTGACTAAATCTTATCTTTTATCAGTAGATGTACCTGAGGGTGTTATACCCATCGGCTGCAAATGGATCTTCAAGAAGAAGATCAGAGTGGATGGAAAGGTAGAGACCTATAAAGCAAGGCTGGTAGCTAAAGGATATCATCAAAGACAAGGAGTTGACTATAACGAAACCTTTTCACCTGTAGCTACGATTAAGTCCATTAAAATTATTTTGGCCATTGCAGCACACTATGACTATGAGATCTGACAGATGGATGTCAAAATAACATTCCTCAATAGAAACCTCGAGGAAGAGGCATATATGATACAACCAGAGAGATTCGTATCTAAAGAGAGTCTAGATAAAGTATGCAGGTTGCTTAGATCCATTTATCGATTGAAGCAAGCTTCCCGAAGTTGGAACACGAGATTTGATGAGGTGATCAGATCTTATAACTTCGTTTAGAATAAAGATGAGCCTTATGTATACAAGAAGGTAAGTGGAAGCGCTATCACTTTCTTGGTGCTATATATGGATGACATCTTAATCATTGGGAATAATGTAGAAATACTCTCCACAATAAAGGCTTGGCTATCTAAAAACTTCTCCATAAAAGACTTAGGGGAAGTATCATATATTTTGGAGATCAGGATCTATAGAGATAGATCTAAAAGGATGCTTGGCTTGTCCTAGTCTAGGTATATAGACTCTATTGTCAAAAGGTTTGGCATGAAAAATTTCAAGAGAGGTCTCATACCGATGAGACATAGAATATCACTTTCTAGGAGTATGTCCCCAAAGACTCCTGAAGAAAGGGCAAACATGAATAAGATACCTTATGCCTCAGCGATAAGATCTATCATGTATGCGATGCTATGTACTAGACCTGATATAGCACATGCTCTAAGTGTCACGAGCAAGTATCAGACAGATCCAGGTTTAGAACACTGGAAGGCAGTAAAGTATATCCTTAAGTACTTGAGAAGGACTAAGGATCTTTTATTAGTATATGGAGGAGATAGCCTCCAGGTTGAGGGCTACACAGACTCAAGTTTTCAGTCTGACATTGATGATAGCAAGTCAAATTCAGGATATATTTTCACCATGAATGGAGGAACAGTAAACTGGAAGAGTTCCAGGTAAGATACTATTGTCGACTCAACCACAGAGGCGGAATACATTGCTGCAGTAGAAGCAGCAAAGGAAGGGGTATGGATGAAGAAGTTCATCAAAGATTTGAGAGTTATACCAAGCAGTGCAGAACCAATTCCCATATACTGCAACAATAATGGGGCGATAGCTCAAGCGAAGGAACCTAGGTCTTATCAGAAGTTTAAGCATGTACTAAGGAGTTTCCATATGATAAGAGAGATCATAGCCCATAAAGATATAGTAATGGAAAGAGTTCCATCCAAAGATAACATTGTAGATCCACTGACAAAGCCACTGACTCAGATTGTATTTGAGCATCACAGGGGTCTAATGGAGATTAGATACATAGGTGATTGACTTTAGGTTAAGTAGGAGATTGCTAGTTACAGGTGCCCTGTAAGCCAATCATATGAGTGATAGTACATGTGACACACTGTGTAATCTTTTTACTTATGATTAATATTGGTATATTTTCACATTATATTATATATAGCATATATATTGTGATGTCCTTGATTCTGTGTAATGAGAATTGGATCGTGATGAGATCACAATAATGAGATCGATTCATCTTTAAACATAGATCCTAAATAATCCCGGTTATAGATTACTTGAGAGAGACATCAAATAACTGGACAAACCAGTGTACTATATACCCGTCCATATGATGGAGGCAGCTGGTCTCATAGTCACTTCTGTGGAGACACTAAGGATATAGTACAAGTGCTCATTGGTGAATGAGTTCACTGATTGATCCGCTTATGGAATATTGTATGGTTAATGATGCCTAATGTCAGACAGCGATTCCATAGTCCCAGTTGTGTATCTAGTCCTTCGACTTGAGACACCAAGGATGCCTTGTATGAGTATACCTTTCTTTGACGCCAGACTTACAGGTTTGGAAAACTCCAGATCTAGTACAACTGGTTATCAAGATTGGTAGGCAACTGTATGAAGGTAATTGAGTGTCAATAGAGGATCATCCACTCTTGGTATCACAAGAAGAATATCTCATATGTGCTTGCTTAGATAAATCCCTAACCAGGGTCATTTAGATTAAGAAAGAAGAAGTTCTTCGGTAAAATCCAATTAAAGCAAGATAAACTGATTCCGTATATGACCTGACAGTACTATATCTAATATACGGTCTCTGGGATATTAGTTGGATGAGTGATTATAGATACATGGTAACTTTGGACAGACAGGTCCGATGGATTCGATCCCCCTGTACCGTCTGGGGACTATGACGTAGTGGCCTAGTACGTCCATAATAATAATTCACTATATCAGAAGGAGTTCTGATATGAGTAACTCACGTAGGAGTAACTCACAGCCAGCTCGGTATCGGGCCTAGAGGGTTACAAATATATGGTGGATGTTTCAGCGAATAAAGGATTGAATGGAGATCCAATTAGCCCCTATTCTCATTAGATGAGACCCTATGCTAATGAGCTCCTTGATTAAGGCCCAATTAGAGGTCTAAGGAGATTATTGGATAGAGATTCAATAATGTAAGGTTAGTGGGTAATTGGATGGAGATCCAATACCCACTAAGGCAGGAGCCCTATAGTTTTTTGGTGGCTCTCTATAAATAGGAGGGGAGACTCTTGGTTGATAGGTTACAACCTTAGCCACCACCTCTTATTCTCCTCCCTCCATCTGAGCAAGGGTTGCAAAATCAGATTGGAGGAGTTTCGCTGCAGAGATCCCTCGTGTGGATATCGCTAGAGAGGAGGACACTTGACCTCCTTCATCTTCTCTATCCGGATCTGGAATACAGGGATATACGATCTCCCTAGGTAAAATCAATCTCTCACACATCGTGGTTTCTTGATTTTTACGTTTTTCTCGCTATCCCAATCTTTTGCACGATGATTTGATCTGCATGAAAAACCAATTTTTATTTTGATTTCCACTACGCATGTGATGCACCCGCTGTAGGTTTCCTAACACTTATTTATCTACACCCATTCTTTTGCTGCTTCTATTGTAGTAATGTATTCCGCCTTTGTGGTTTAGTCAACAGTAATATCTTTCTTGGAACTCTTCCAGCTTGCTACTCCTTTATTTAGGGTGAAAAGATACCTTGAGTTTGACTTGCTATAATCAATGTCGGACTTAAAACTCGAGTCCGTGTAACCCTCAACCTGGAGGCTACCTTCTTCATATACTAGTAAAAGATCCTTAGTCCTTCTCAAGTACTTAAAGATATACTTTATTTTCTAGTATTCTATACTTGAATCCACTTGATACTTGCTTGTGACACTCAAAACATGTACTATATCAGGCCTGGTATATAATAACATATATTATAAACCCTATCGCTAAGGTATAGAGTATCTTATTTATGTTTATCCTTTCTTCAGGAGTCTTTGGGGACATCTCCTAAAAAGTGATATTCCATATTTCATCAGTTTAAGACCTCTCTTGGAATTCTTCATGCCAAATCTTTTAACAATGGAGTCTATGTACTTGGACTGAGATAAGCCAAACATCCTCTTAGATTTATTTCTATAGAACTAAATCTTTAAAATATAGGATGCTTCTCCTAAGTTTTTAATGAAGAAGTTTCTGGATAGCCAAGCCTTTACTGTAGAGAGCATTCCTACATCATTCTCAATGATTAGGATGTCATCCATATATAGTACCAAGAATGTGATAACGCTCCCACTTACCTTCCTATACACACAAGGCTTATCTTCATTCTTAATGAAGTCATAAGATCTGATTGCCTCATCAAATCGTATGTTCCAACTTCGGGAAGCTTGCTTTAATTCATAAATAAATTTAAGCAACCTGCACATTTTATCTGAACTCTTTTTGGATGTGAATCCCTCTGACTATATCATATACACCTCTTCCTCGAGGTTACCATTGAGGAATGTCATTTTCATATCCATCTGCCAGATCTTATAGTTATAGTGTGCTGCAATGACAAAAAAAAATTGTGATGAATTTAAGCATAACTATAGGTGAAAAGGATACATCATAGTCAACTTTTTGCCTTTGATGATATCCTTTAGCTACTAGCCTTGCCTTATAGGTCGCCACAATTTCATCCACTCTGATCTTCTTCTTGAAGATCCATTTGTAGCCGATGAGTATGATACTCTCAGGTGCATCCATATAGTTCTAAACCTTATTAGAGTACATGTAATCCATCACAGAATTCATGGCTTCTTATCACTTCCCAGAGTTTATACTCATAATAGCCTCCTCATAGGTCTGAGGATCAACATCTTGAGAGTCCTCTCTGTTGATATGTCCCATATATCTTTCAAGAGGGTAAGATACTCTGCTAGACCTACATAAAGTTGGAACTTGTGTGCTGTATACTTGAACAGGCTCAGACTCTAGAATGGTGCTTAAGCTAGGTTCTCCAACCTCGCTCAACTATATCTTACTACCACTATTTCCGCTAAGAATGTGTTCCTTCTCAAGGAATATAGCTTTGTTAGTAACAAAGACCTTATGGTCCTCGGGATGATAGAAATAATATCCCAAAGTCTCATTAGGGTATCCCTTGAATGTGTACCATTCTATCATTGATTCTAACTTGTCAGGGTTGTGTCTTCTAACATGGGCAGGATAGTCCTTAATCCTAACTATCTTAAGATCAAGTTTCCTTCCTTTCCATATCTCATATGGTATAGACACTATTGACCTTGATGAGACTCTATTCAGAAGGTAAGTTGTGGTCTCTAGGGCGTATCCCTAGAATGAGATGGATAGGTCTGCGAAACTCATCATGGACCGTATCATATTTAACATCATGCAATTCCTCGTTTTTGATACACTATTGAGCTAAGGTGTATAAAGAGGTGTCCACTGGGATAGAATCTCATTGTCCTTTAGAAAATGGGTGAACTCCGTACTCAAATATTCTCCTCCTTGATATAATAAAAGAGTCTTAATACTCTTTCTAATTTGGTTCTCTATTTCATTCTTATATTACCTGAATTTCTAAAGGTCTCAGACTTGTATTTCATCAAGTACACATATCCATACATAGAGAAATCATCAATGAATGTGATAAAGTATGAGTAATCGCATATAGCCTGAGTCGACATGAGACCATATACATTACTATGTACGAGTTCCACTAAAAGGAGAGTTGTTTATCTTCTTATAAAGACAAGATTCGTAAGTTGCATATAGCTCATAGTCAAATGGATCTAAGTATCTATCTTTTATCAACTTTTGAATTCTTCCCTCATGTATATGACCTAGCCTACAATGTTATAAGTATGCATTGTTCACCTTATCTATTTTTCTCTTAGACGTATTTATATTTATGATGTGTGGAGAAGTGTCTAACAAATATAAGCCATTTATGAGTATCTCTCTAGTGATGATCTCATCATCCATAATTATTGAACATCTATTATTCTAAAAAACTAATTTATATCCACTAATTGTCAACAAGAGATAGATATAACATTTTTGATAATAGAAGGAATACAATAGCATGCATCTAATGCAATAATAACTCCACCAAGCAGATGTAAGGTGACCTCCCCAATAGCAACTGCAATAACTCTTGCTCTATTGTCCATCTTGAGGTCTATCTCACCTCTAGCCAAGCTCTTAGGTCTTGTCAAAAACTACAACGAATTGCAGATATGATAAACACTTTTGGTATCGATCTTTCAGCAACTTTTGAATCCTTCTCTCATGTATATGACCTAGCCTACTATGTCATAGGTATGCATTATTCACCTCATCTCTTTTCCTCTTAAACATATTTATATTCATGATATGTAGAGAAGTGTCTAACACATATAAGCCATTTATAAGGGTCCCTCTAGTGATGATCTCATCACCCATAATTATTGAACATCTATTATTCTAAAAAACTAATTTATATTTACTAATTGTCAACAAGAGATAGATATAATATTTTTGATAGTAGAAGGAATACAATAGCATGCATCTAATGCAATAATAACTCCACCAAGCAGATGTAAGGTGACCTCCCCAATAGCAACTGCAGCAACTCTTGCTCTATTGCCCATCTTGAGGTCTATCTCACCTCTAGCTAAGCTCTTAGGTCTTGTCAAAAACTGCAACGAATTGCAGATATAATAAATACTTTTGGTATCCAATACTCATGTGTTATCATGAAAATCTGATAAGTGGAGACTGATCATGAATATACTTGAAGCTTCTCTAAACTTCTATTTTGCCATATCTATAAGGTAGTCCTTACAGATCTTGACTGTAGTAGAAGTACTGTCCTTTGTCCTTTGCCAGGTCTTTCTTAGGAACCTTTGCCTTACCTTGTCTTTCTTTGCCCTAACCCTTTTTGAGGGTTTTACTAGCCTTCTTTTTCTTATTGATCTCACCAATATAGAGAACTAGATTCTCTTTCTTGATTCTACTCTCAGCTTCCCTCAACATATTGAGGAGCTTAGGTAAAGTCATCTCAAACTTGTTTATATTATAGTTAATAATGAATTGTAAAAAAGAACATGGTATGGACTAAAGTATAAGATCAACATATAGGTTATCCTCTAGGATTATTCCTAGACCTATGAGTTTCTCGATCCACTCTATCATCTTTAGGACATGGTTCTCAACCGATATTCTTTCCATCATCCTGGCTTAAAAGAGTCTTAGATATATCATATCTTTGAGTTCTTTCCTGTTTCTCAAACAGTTGGTAGAGATAAAGAAGGATACAATCTGTATCCATGCTCTTATGTTGCCTTTATAACTCAGGAATCATGAAGGCCAATATATAATATTTTGCCAATATGGAATATTTATATAATTCACATAGCGATTGATCTCATCCTCGCTTGTCCCTTCTTCTAGTGTGGGCACAGTTGTGTCAAGGACGTATGTTATTTTCTCTGTTATAAGAATAATTCTCAAATTACAAAGTCAATCCGTGTAGTTTGGACCAGTGAGATGGTTGGTATCAAATATGTCACGCAGAGGGTTTGTGAGTGACATATTTCTAACAAACAAGATATAGTACAAATAAATAACATGCAGATTTTATAGAAAAACTAATTAAGATATGGACTTCTATCTTAATATACTCCAATTATTTTCTTAGCGAATCTTGAGACACCCTTGATATGTGAGACAAAAGTCTCTAGTAGACTCCTAGAGGGGATCAGGATCTAATCGATATCTTAGTACAACCTTGAGGGACTCGACCAATTACACAAGCCCAAATGGAAGGCAACTCTTGCCAATCACAACTCCTTATGATTCTTGTCATGTTCAACCTTTGAATCATCATAGTCTCAACTGCTCGACCAATCATGAAATTCAGTTAAGTCATTACCATCGTTACAAGATGAGTTTGATTCGATAGATATGCCCTCGATTGCTCGACCAAGTCATACCATGTCCTCATGTCACCGGTGACATATATATGTCATAGGCAAGAACTCAATCATGTAGATAGGTGAGCCTCGAGGGACTCGACCAACTCAACCTATGTCGTGATTCAATTTATTCCTATAACGATGGAAGGTCACGTGGGTCAATCTTATTGCCTCACGTTTATCGACTTCATATTATCATAGGAGAAAATTTTGTTTTATATTGGTCTCCTAATATGTCGTGCCACATACATACATATTTAATATATATCTACATCGTATGTGTGTGTGTGTATATATATATATATATATATATATATATGATTAAGCTTGAACTAATGAGCTTTATCACTAACAATAAGATCTATATGTGCATCGACGCATCTCTATGCCATGTGATAGTTGATCTTATTCGTCATCAATGGTTCCATTATATTCTTGTTACATCACTATGCGTTGTGATCTCTCACCATGGCATCGTGGGTCTCTCTGTCACCTATACACTCCCACTGCATTTGTCCATGCAATTATAAATAATCACAAGCATGTAGACCTGACAATAAATAAGAAAAATGAAGGCTCGCAGGCCCCAATAATAATAATAATAATAATAATAATAATAATTATACATCACAACATATGACACATGATCATCCATCAACATCATACATCACATGCACATCACATCACTTGTAGAATTACTAGATATATAATAATTAATTAAACTATTTAATTAATTAATTTTTGAAAAGCATGACATGCTCAAAATTTATAGAATTGTCAAGGGCATTTTTAAAATTTTGGACAAAAAGATAGTCCTTTAAATTTCTAGAATTATTGAGGGTATTTAGAAAATTCTAGATAAAAGGATAGACTTAGAATTTCTCAAATTCCAAGGGGTAAAATAGTCCTTTGCCAGAAAACATAAACCCTAGCCCTTTCCTTCAGCAGCCGCTGCCACTTTCCTTCAGCTGCCACCACCCCTGCGTAGGCGGTAGTGTTGCACGTTACCCTCGGGCGACACCTCGCGGGCGGGCGTGGCTCGCATGCGGCACCTCTATGGATGCTGCCCCCCTACGAGCTAGCCATGGGTGTTGGCCTTGTTTCTGGCAAGCGTTGCCCCTTGTGGGTTGGCCATGGGGCGCCCCTACGGCTGGCCGTGGCGATCACTGGCACCCGCGTCTTCCCTACAAGGGCTCGGGCCACAGCCGATCGCCCTTGCAGAGGGCCTAGTCATGGCTGACCACCCACTTTCCTTGCTGCCTTTGCTATGAAAACACAACAAGAATGCATAAAACAGTTCTAGGCGATTCAATCTCATCACACACAGTTTAAAACCAATCTTTCACACGAAAACATTGGCTCTAATACCACTATTGAGAAACCTCAGCAGGAGCATCACATGTGTAGTGGAAATCAAAATAAAATTGATTTTCCACATAGATCAAATCATCGTGCAAAAGATTGGGTCATGAGAAAGCCGTAAAATTGAGAAAACTGGGATACATGAGAGATTGATTACCTAGGGAGATCGTATATCCTTGTTTTTCCAGATCCGGATAGAGAGGATGAAGGAAATCAAGTGTCTTCCTCTCTAGGGGTATCACATGATGGATCTCTATAGCGAAACTCCTCCAATATGATCTAGCAACTCTTGCGTAAAGGGAGGGAGGAGAATAGGAGGGGATAGCCAAAAGTACAGCCTATCAACCATGAACCTCCCTCTTATTTATAAAGAGCTACCAAAAAACCCTAGGGGCCCTGCCTTCGTGGTTATTGGATCTCCATCCAATTACCACTAACCTTATATTATTCTATTTCCAGTCAATAATCTCCTTAGACCTCTAATTAGACCTCATACAAGGAGCCTAGCAGTGCAGGGTCTCATTTAATGAGAATAAGGGTTAATTATATCTCCATCTAATCCTCTATTTGCTGAAGCATCTACCATATATGTGTGACCCTCTAGGCCTGATATTGAGTTGGTCGTGAGTCACTCCCATTAGTTGAGAACTCAGTTTTGCCCAAGAATATAGAGTTCATCACAAGAAGGAAGCTGAGACAACTCTGCCAAAGTACATCCATTCGAGATTATGTGAAGTGATTTTCGATACTAATGTTAGAACTACAGGATATGTCTGAGAAGGATAAGTTATTCGGCTTCCTTGATGGCTTAAAGCCATGGGCACAACAAGAACTAAATCAAAGGAATATCACTTACGTGGTCAGGAGCCGAAGAAAGGCTTACTGACTTTGTTTCTTCATAGGACTTGGGTAAGAAGAAATAATCTTTGGGAAATCGTCTAACAAAATACTCTCGAACGAAGGAGTCTGGGGCTGAACAAAAGAAGAATAACTTCTATAAGAGACAAAGCTCAAAAGGCAAGGCCTCGAAGTCTAGCAGATGCTTCTTTTGTGGTGGATTGCACATGGTGAGGGAGTGCCCGTAAAAGTAGGCACTCAATACGTTAACTACATCGATACATCCCACAAGTCAGACAAGGGCAAGGCCTTGCACTTAGTTCAAGCAGTTCTGAATCCAGCAACGATAATGAGGAGTCACAAGGGCCTCAAATGGGAGCAATGCATTGTTGAATGCATTGCGGGGTCAAGTGGGGGAAAACACAAAGACAAAGGCACAAAAAGCAACAAGTAGCAAGTTGATGTATGTAGACATCAAGCTTACTGATCGAACTACCCGTGCAATGGTGGACACAGGTGCTACCCATAATTTTATTATTGATCATGAAGCAAAGCGAATTGGATTGATCTTGGAGAAGAACCCAAGTTGTATGAAGCCTGTGAACTTAGAGGCTCAACGGATCTCCGGGCTAACAAAAGAGGTCCATATCAAGATTGAAACGTGGAGTGGGTGCACAAACATGATAGCAGTGCCATTGAATGACTTCTAAGTGATTCTTAGAAAGAATTTTATGCATGCAATGAAGTTAGTGCCGATGCCATTCCTAATCTCTCCATGCCTAATGAGAGGCGACAACCCCTGCATAGTTCCAGTTTCTCGAGGAGAAACTAAGGACCCATAGTAAATATCGACACTACAATTGAAGAAAGGGGTACGAAAAGGCTAATTAATTTTCGTGGCTACTATGAAGCTAGAACCGCTTGATGAGAAGACCATTCATGAACCTACTATGGTGGCGAATGTTCTGAAGGAGTTCACATATGTTATGCCACTTGAGTTGCCGAAGACTCTGCCTCCACGTAGAGGCATGGATCATAATATTAAGTTGGAGAAGGGAGTTAAGCCTCTAGCAAGACCACCATACCGTATGGCCCCTCCAGAGTTAGCAGAATTGAGGAATTAGTTAGATGAATTACAAAGCGGTGGTCTCATCTATAGTTCAAAAGCACCCATTGGAGCTCTAGTCTTCTTCCAGAGGAAACAAGATGAGAGTCTTTGATTATGCATGGATTATCGAGCCCTTAACAAGGTAATGGTGAAGAACAAGTATCCTATTCTGCTCATCACGGATTTGTTCGATCAATTGGGCAAGTCAAAGTACTTCTCTAAACTTGACCTTCGGTTGGGGTATTGGCAAGTGCACATTATGGAAGACAACGAAGCGTAGACTGCCTATATAACTAGGTATGGTGCATTGAGTTTCTAGTGATGCCTTTTAGCTTAACCAATGCTCTAGCTATATTCTACACTCTTATGAACCAACTGTTCAAGGAGTATCTGAACAAGTTTATGATTGTCTACTTAGACGATATCATCATCTATAGTCAAACACTTAAGGAGCATGTTGAGCACCTTCAATTTTGGTAGGACTCAAAAGAAAATCTCCTCGAAATAAGCACGATGGTAAGACTTCTTGACCGAGTTCGACATGGTAATTGAGTACAAGCCTAAAAAGGCAAATGTCATGGCCAATGTATTGAGCTGAAAAGTTGAATTGGTGAATGCTATACAGTTGGAAGGCAGAGGTCAAACAAGTCAGTTGCACTCCAACTTTCTTTCCAGGATCAGGGATGAACTGTATAGTGATCCTCAGGTAGTAACCATGATGTAACTCATCAAAGAGGACAAGACACGATGGTTTTGGGTCCAGGAGGGACTCACTTACACCAAAGGAAATAGAGTTTATGTTCCATGAGCAGATAATTTGAGGCATAAACTCTTGAAGAAGTGTCACGATTCCCTTTGGATGGGACATCTGGGTATTCATCAAACAATAGCTCTTGTAGAGAGGGCATTCTATTAGTCAAAGATGTGGATAGATTTGGTGGATTACATTCGAACATGGCTTACTTGCCAATAGGATAAGGTAGAGCAGTGGAAGCCGGTGGGACTTTTGGAACTATTGCCTATGTTAGAAGGAGATAGAACACAAAAGGACTTACTTTATTCACTGAATGAGCACCTATTTATACAAGATTCAGTTGAGGATTTTCCTCAACTGATAAACGAGATATTCTCATTTAGTTACAGTTCTGATCTATTAAGCTAACATGCCCCCGCAAGATCAAGCTCCTATTAAGGATGTCGATCTTGGACCGATGTAAGGCAAAGTGTTTATCGACCAGAGACTTTGTGAGAGAGTTAGCAAGTTGATCAGCCGTATGAACATGAGAAACACGGAGCTGCTAGCGGACAACTTGATCTCGCACAAAATAAAAGTCAATGACAACATGCTTCATACGGGAGTAGAAAACTGAATTTGCACAAAGGTAAGGCGCACTGATGTTGTCACAGTAGATAACAGGTGTAGAAGTAGAGTGAGTGTGAAGCTCCTTAAGCAAGTTGGTGATCCAATTAAGTTGAGTAGCAGCAGTGGCAATAACACGATATTCAACTTCAATAGTAGACTTGGCAACTGTCTTTTATTTTTTAGAACTCTAACTAAGATAACCTGATGTGGATGTTTTATCATCAATATTTCCCACCCAATCAGCATCGACAAAGGCATGAAGCTGAGGGGGAGAGTATTTGTGAAGAAAAATGTCATGATCAATGGTCCCTTTAAGATAACACAAAACACATTTAACAACAGTCCAGTGTAAAGTGGACGCCCGATGTATAAATTGAGATAATTTATTAACTGCAAAGGAGATATTAGGATGAATAAGAGCGAGATATTGTAAGGAGCCAACGACCTGTCGATACTGAGTAGAGTTTGTAGCAGGACTGCCATCACATAACTTAAATGAGTCACTAGAGGACAAAGGAGCGGTAACTTCTTTTGCATCCTGCATATTAGTCTTCAACAGCAAGTCATGAATATACTCTCTCTGTGAAAGGAAGAGACCAAAAGATGCAAACGTGGCCTCGACACTGAGAAAATAATTCAGGCGGCCAAGATCTTTAAGAGAAAATCTGTCAGCCAATAGCTTGATAAACACTTGAACCTCTATAGAGTTATCATTGGTAACAATAATATCGTCCACATAGACCAGAAGATAGATAGTACACCCATGTTGTCGGCGTAAAAATAAAGAGGCATTAGATTTGGAGTTATTGAAGCCAACCGAAGATAAATATAGGCCAAGTTCAGTATACCAGGCCCTTAGAGCCTGACGAAGTCCATAAATGGTCTTTTGGAGTTTACAGATATGCTATGGATATTGAGGATGCATAAAGCCTACAGGCTGTTCCATGAAGACATCTTCAGTAAGAGTCCCTTATAAAAAGACATCTAATTGGTGTAAACACTAGTCGTTGGATATTGCCAGATTTAGAATTAGCCGAATAGTAGTAGGTTTGACAACATGACTGAATGTCTCAGTGTAGTCAATACCAGGGCATTGATGAAACCCTTTAGCCACAAGTCGTGCTTTATAGTGATTAATCAAACCATCAGACTTTTGTTTAATTCGATAGACCCACTTACACTTGATAATGTTTTGTGTGGAATGAGAGGGGATAAGTGTCCATGTAGCATTATGAAGAAGAGCGTCATACTCCTCACATATAGCTTTATGCCAATGAGGAGATTTTTGGGCCTGAGAAAAGGAAGATGGTTCAGCAGAGTCAGGGGATGGTGTAGTGTTAACATGGAGGTCAAGAACTTGACGGGGTTTAAAAACACCACTCCTGGAATGAGTTTGCATTGGATGCCGGGAGGGTATAGCAGTGTTGGATGGTAAGAGCCGAGGATTATGAGTACTAGAGGAGTCAGACGGAAGGGTGACAGAATCATCTGAACTATGGGAGGATAAAGGCTGGGGTTCTAGAAGAGGAGAAGATGAAGGAGAGAAGGAAGAAGAAAGGTGTGGAATAGAAGTAACAAGAGAATGTGGATCTGGCACAGGCATTTGGGTGGATGAAGATGTGTCAGAGGAACTCAATGGGACAACAGATTGCCCATGATCACGAAAGGGAAAAATAGATTCTACAAAAGTAACATGTCTGGAAACAAAGACTTTAGCAGAGTGAGGATCATAACACCGAAAAGTATTATGTTTAACGGAATATCCGATGAAAATACAAGGGCAAGAGCGAGGCTGCATTTTATTGGAGTTGTAGGGATGTAACCACGGATAATAGAGACAGCCAGAGACTTTCAATATTTGTAGATTGGGGCATTTTTAAAAGAGCTTTTCAAATAGTGATTGATAGTGCAGAGTAGGAGTGGGCATACGATTAATGAGGTAGACAACCGTTTGAAAGACGACGGACCAAAAAGTAGATGACATGGAAGCCTGATGGAGCAATATCAAACCAGTTTCAATAATATGACGATGTTTACATTCGGTAGAACCAATCAATTGAGGAGTATATGGGGGGACTTAAGGTGTTGAATACCCCAAGTAGATAGATGAGATGCAAGGGCTTAATATTCACCCCCTCCATCAGAATATATAATTTTAATAGTGGTCTAAAAGTAGTTTTCAACCAAGTTTTTAAAGTTAGAAAAGACAACAGTGACATAAGACTTTTGACGAAGGGGATATAACCATATGTATTTTGTAAAATAGTCTACAAAGACAACATAGTATCTAAACTTATCAAAGGAAATAACTGATGCAGGATCCCAAACATCAGTGTAAACTACTTTAAATGGTTTAGAGCAGGAAAGAGAGGAGGTAGCAAAAGGCAATTGATGACTCTTATTGCTAAGACAAGCATCACAGTGAGTAATAACCTTACTAGACTTAAAAACAAGAATTGAATAGTGAGAAAATAATTTTTGTTGAAGAGAGGTAGAAGGATGACCAAGCCGACGATGCCATATGTCAACTGGAGCAACAATGGATGAGTTGGCAGTAGGCTGAGTGAGAAACAGGGTTGACGGTCATTCGTAGATGTTATCTTTATTTCGACCGCGAACTAGGGATGCTCCCGTGCTCAAGCCCTTGATAAGAAAGTAATCAGGAAAGAATTCAATGGAAGTATGATTTTGTTGACAAAATTAAAAGACTGAAATAAGATTTCTTTTGATGTGAGGTGCACATAAAACATTATCGAGTATGAAAGAAGTGGTATTGAAATTAAACTTTGTAGAACCAATATGAGTAATAGGAATCCTTTTACCATCACCGACGATGATGTCTTCATGTCCGCCATAGCCATTATGGAGCGACAAATTCTGAAGATTGAAAGTGATATGGTGGGAGGCACCAGATTCCACAATCCAATTAGACTAACTTTCAGAAGGAGCAGTCAGGACATTTGCCTGAGGCCAAGTTAATGGAGGTAGGAGTCGAGGTCGAGATCGACAAACTTTGGTAGTGTGACCAATTTTGCGCATAACTGGCATATAACTGGTTGTTGAGGAGGAGGACGACATGGCGAAAATGAAGTGTTCGGATGATGGCTGAGATGCAGAGGATATGGAGGAGGAAGCGATGGGTGGTTGCCCATAGAGGAAGTAGGAGAGTTAGCCACACCTTTTGAAGCATTCTTGTTATATTTACGGTTATGCCTTTTAGATGTGTGGTTGACTTGAGCTATGATGGGAGGTCCTGGTAGAGGCCCTGGCAGCTTTGTGTCATGCTTCAGGTAAGTTTCATAGTCTGTCAGTTTGTCATAAAGTTCTTCAAAGGAAATTGGAGAGTCACATGCACGGAGTGCTGCGGCCAGTTCTTTGAATTCTGAACTCAGTCCATTAAGTGTATGGATGAGTACCTCCTCATCAGAAAGTAAATGACCTATCAAAGCCAGGTTATCGATCATTAGTTTGATATGTTGTAAGTAGTCGACAACAGTATTGCCCTCCTGCTTGAAGGTCATAAGGTTGGAAATTAGTCCAAGCATGCTGGTCTGTGAGCGGCTCGCTAATATAGTTTGTAGTTTGATCGAAGCCTCCGCAGCAGTGGTACAGGAGGACACAAGCGGAGCGATGGACCCAGCAACAGAAGCTTGAATTGCTTGGAGAATAAGCTTATCTTGATGTAACCATAGCTTGTAGGCTGCATTTGGTACTGGGTTAGGTTCTCCAGGAACTTGAACCATTGCTGGTGGACAGTTGAGAGAGCCATCAATATAACCTAATAAATCATAGCCAAATAAGAGATTAGAGAATTGAGCATGCCAAGACTCGTAGTTGCCGCCTTTGGATAATTTAAAGGGAATAAGAGAGGCAGCATTAATGGAAACATGCCTAGTATGTGAAGAAGAAGCCCCAGTAGGTAAGAGAGTTGTGGCGTCATGGGTAGGCGATGAGGAAGACATATGGAATAAGGTAAAGGGAACTCAAGAGAAACGACAGGAAAGGGAATAGAAGTAGATGGTAAAGAGATGACAAAAAAAAAAGGAAAGAAAGAACCTTTGGAGTATAGAGAGCTCAATTGGTGGAGGCTGTTGTTGCATAAAGTTGCAACAGCCGAACATGGCAGGGTTGACCTCAGTGAAGTGAGTCTAGATGATGAAGTCGATAAATGTGATGCAGTAGATGGGTGAGCAGGTTTGTACATTGCAAGTGGCGTAGGAATGAACTGCTGATGAAGAGAGAATGCGGTCACGGAAGTGCTGCTGCCTGTTAAGGACGATGCGACAGCGGTGAAGCACGAGGAAGACCGCCTCGTGCAGGATGCCACACTGATGAGGCGAGACCAGCCAGCCGAATGTGTGAGTAGGGACAAGACTCTTGTTGTTGCCCACTGCAGTAGGAGCGCAAGCGGCAGATGGTGCCGGAACTGCCAGAAAGGAGATAAAGCATCCGGATTAATGCGGTGCTAATTCAAGTTGCCAGTGTTCGGTTGTGCATCATGCCATTAAGGAGAAGAACGCCAAGACTGCAGTTCTGCAAATGTTCTCTTTTGATGAAATTATGGTGGTGGAGTTATGCAAGAATGGAGTTGTAGGAGTGGGGTTGAAGATGCAGTGGCTGGTTCCGGCACGAAGAAGACCACGACGAGGGCTGCTGGAAGTGCGGCGATCTCCGCTGAAGGCTCTTCGGAAGTATAGCTTTTGAGGAAGAAGTTGAGGGAAGAGCTCCACTGGCAGGAAGAGGAGAAGACACTGGGACTGAGCAGATCTCGGAACCAGTTTGAGGCAAGCAGGTGCTGAAGAAAGGATGCTACAGGATGATGATAGGTTATCGTTTGACAGAGAGGAAGGCGCTGCTTGTGCAGGTGGAGAAGAAGAGAAAGTAGTCGACGATGATGAGTGATGCTAGCTGCGAATAGAGGTGGGATGTCGCAGGACGCAGGGTAGCAATTGCGACGTGAAGTAGAGAAAGGACTGCAATCGTGTCGATGTATTGAGGAAAAAGAGCCGACAACTGTAGCAAGTGCAATAAAACCGACAAAAAGGAGCAGCGAGCAGAGAGGCGAGGCGAGAGGAGGTGGGTAGAAGAGCGTTGTCTTGTGCAATAATCTTGGTGGTCTCAAAGAAACAGAGGAAGAAAAAGATGAAAACAGAGTAATGGTAACTTTGTTTTGATGTATGCGATCAACAACGACGATTGCAAGTGCTAGAAGGAAGAAGCAGCGTGAAGAAGAGGGCTATGAGCAAGATCTATTGTTCGTCAGCAGGAAGCAGCAGGAACATGGGCCGTCGCGGGACCTGGAGCCACCGTGTTTACGAGAGTGTTTGCAGGGCTGGTCACCGTTGTTGCTAATGTTGCAAGAGCATTGGCGGAGCCGGAGATCGGGGAAGTGGCTAGGGTGGGCAATAGATCTCCAGCGAAATAGATGATGCCACGGTTGCCGCAGCTGTAGCAGTGTTCACTGTGAGAAGTTGTCCGGTGGCTATAACTTCACAGAAAAGGGACAGATGATACCGGCGGTTGCAGCTTCACAGAAATGGGATAGATGATGCTGAGAGATCGGTGCTAATCTCGTAGGTTCCATCGGTAGAGGAGGCGAGGCAGATGTCTCGACAACCTCTGCATGCGGTCGGAAGAGATGGAACTTGCTGCCGTTTGACAGCAAGAAGAGAGCTTGCTCTAAGCAAGCTGCTCTGATACTATGTTAGAAGGAGATAGAACACAAAAGGACTCACTTTATTTATTGAATGAGCACTTATTTATACAAGATTTAGTTGAGGATTTTCCTCAACTGATGAACGAGATATTCTCGTTTAGTTATAGTTCTGTTCTATTCAGCTAACAGCCCATACCAAAAAGGCCATGAGAGAGCATTTCCTTAGACTTCATATCTAGCTTGCCCACAGTAGGGGGACTTGAATCGATACTTATGGTTGTCGATCGATTTTTGAAGTATATAACATTTATTGTTGCACTCCTACATTATTCATTAGAGGAGGCGACCAAGTTGATGATGAAGAATGTGGTGAAGTATTGGGGAGTCCCACACAATATCATTAGTGATCAAGATTCTTGGTTCTTGGGATGATTCTTGATTGAGCTATTCAAGATGCTGGGATCTAAGTTATACTTCTCAACAAGCCTCTACCCCCAAACGGATGGTCAAACAAAAATAATCAACTCGCTCTTGGAGCAATATCTTTGGCACTACGTGAGTGCCAACCAACGAGATTGGGTGAAGCTGTTGGACATAGCCCAATTCTCCTACAATATGCAGCGGAGCTCTATATCCAACAAGAGCCCCTTCAAGATTATTGTGGGATAACAACCGTCAACTCCTCACACCTTTGGCTATTAGTTATACTGGGAGTAGCCCGTTGTTATATTCCTTCGTAAATGAATGACATCGGAATACAGATATTACTCAGACCTACTTGGAGAAGGCGATCAAAAAGATAAAGAAGTGGGTAGACTTGGAAAGGTGACCACAAGAGTTTAAAGTTGGTGGCTTGGTGCTGGTGAAACTCCAACCAGTATCACTTTAGTTCTTTAGGCACAAAGTGTACAAAGGATTGGTGCACAAGTATGAAGGGTCTTTCCCAATTATCAACAGCGTAGACAACGCCTCCTATAAGTTGCAACTACCGACATGGCTCAAAATTCACAATGTCTTCCATGTAAGCAACTTGAAAGCCTACCATTCAGATCCGCAAGATGCTTCGTAAAATATTTTAACTTGACTACCTCCAATCAGAGCCTCCTATGAGAAGCGAGTTGAGACCATTATGGTGGATCATAAGACTAAGCTACCCAGTGGAGCAGAACAAACTGAGTACTTAGTGAACTGACAAAATCTTCCCAAACAAAAGCTAGTTGGGAGCCAAAAAATGTCCTATGATATGAAGAAGCCCATGTCAAAGCCTACTAACAAGCGCCAACAAGGGCATTGATAGTTTAAGTACGAGAGAATATCACAAACGGTCATCACCCAATCATAACTCTTTGCTCAATGAACCATTCGTTGCTTTTATTTGCTTATATAGATGTTTGGCAGCACATTTTGCCTTGGTTTTGTGTGATTTTGCCTAAGAAATGTGAGTAGAAATAGTATGTAATGCTTCAGAATAACCACTTACTGCACAAAGCCAAAATAGGCTAAGAACTATCCAGTTTTAGGTCATTTTCATGTGTTGTGATGACTAGTCTGAGTAGTGTAAAACGTAAGCCATCTCAGTCCCTTGGAACCCCTTGGGTCAAGGCTGGATGGGGCTTCGGGTATGTATCGGGTGTGAGCATTTATTAAGACTTGAACTCGACTTATGTTCGATACCTTGGGAACCATCGTTTGTGGACTTGCGACCGTTTTTACAGCCCTTTAAAAATCATATTTCTCTCTCTCTCTTTTTCTATTATACTCAAGGTGTTCAACGAATTGCTTGTAAGTGCTGCCCTCTTTGCGAGACGTCGAGATTTTTTTATCGCTCGTTTTTAAGCTAATCAACTTCTCTTTTTGTATGTCTTTCCAGACTCACATAAGGTTGCAAGTGGGTTGACCCTTTGTGGTTAAATAACACTTCAACGTTTCTTGACTTAGGCAATCTCAGCTAGGTCCGGAACATTACGTAAGGTTACTTCGCGACTTAGACAATTCTAGCTAGGTCTACAAGTTTGTCGCTAGGGTGTCACATGACTTAAGCAAATTCAACTAAATTCATGATAATATGATGGATGTTGTAACGAGTAGAGGTTCAAATATAAGATATCTAAGGAGTCCCTATTCGATTGGATAAGCTCCTACATTATTAGATCATATGGATGTTATCTAAACAGAGCTAATAAGAGATTATTAGATATAAATAAACTAATCTAAGAGCCATGGGTAGTTGGATCCAGTACCCAATAAGATATGATCTATTAGGATTAAGTTGACAGCGACCTTTATAAATAAGAGAGGGCTAAAGGGTTCATAGGCTAGAGCTTCTTGTGGTTACCCCTCTATGCTCCTCACCCTTCTCTCCTCCTTCGGTGATAGATGATCTAAGGAGTGTCTTATAGGAAACCTCAGCAGGAGCATCACAGTCGCAGAAGATCAAAAATAAAATCGATTTCTCATATAGATCAAAATCTTCATGCAAAAGATTGATGCATAGAAAAAGTCACAAAACTAAAAACTGCATTGTGTGAGAGATTGTTTACCTAGGAAGATCGTATATCCCTATTTTTTCAAATCCGGATGGAGAAGATGAAGGAGTTCAAACATCCTCCTCTCTAGTGGTAAAAAGTTCACACGATGGATCACTACAGTAAAACTCTTCCAATCACAATATCGAGTCTCACAACTCTTGCACGGGGGGGGGGGGGGCGGGGGGAGGATAATATGAGGGAGCAGCCAAAGGTACAGTCTATCATCTATATGCCTCCCCTCCTATTTATAGAGAGCCACTAATATAACCCTAATGGATCCTACCTTAGTAGGTATTATTGGATCTCCATCCAATTACCCACTAATCTTGAATTATTGGATCTCTATCCAATAATCTTCTTTAGCCTCTAGTTGAATCTTATTCAAGGGGCCTATCAATGTAGGATCTCATTTGATGAGAATAAGGGCTAATTTGATAACTCATATTCAATCCTCTATTTATTTAAGTATCCACCATATGTGTGTGACCCTTTAGGCCCAATACCGAGCTGGTCGTGAGTCCTACCTGTCAAAACTCTTTCTGACTCACTAATTAGTCACTTGACTCATTGACTATGGATGTACTAGGCCATTGCACCTTAATTCCCAAACAGTGCAGGAGATCTTATCCATTGAACTTATCTATCCTCAGTTACTATGTATCTATAATCTCTCATCCATCTAATATCCTAAAGACCGTATACTGGGCATGATACTGTCAGGTCACATACGAAATTCATCTAAGTCTCGCTCTAATCAAATTCTCTTAGAGAAGTCATTCTCTCCCAATTCGACCAACCTGTTCAGGGATTTACCTGAGCGAGAGTATATAAGATATTCCTCTTATGATATAGAGAGTGGATGATCCTCTATTAACACTCAATAGTCTTTGTAAGATTGACTATCAATCTCGATAATCGACTATATTAGATTTGAAACTTTTCAAACCTATAAGTCTGATATCCAAACTTTCTCAAACAAGACATCTTTGGTGTCTTAAGTCTAAGGACCAAATACACAACTAGGACTATGAAATCGTTGTTTGACGTCAGGTATCATTAACCATACAACATTCCATAAGCAGATCAATTAGTGAACTCATTCTCCAATGAATACTTATACTGTATCCTTATTATCTCCATACAAGTGGCTATGAGACTGGCCACTTCTATCATATTAATAGGTATACAACACACCAGTCTATCTGGTTGTCTTGATGTCCCTCTCAAGTAACCTATTACTGGGATTATTTAGGATCTGTGTTTAAAGGTGAATCAATCTCATTATCGTGATCTTATCATGATTTGATTCAAATTACATAGAACTAAGGATATTATAATATATATATATATATTCAATAGATAATATAATATGAAAATATGTCAATAAATAATAATATAAAAGACTGTGCAGCGTATCACATGTGACATCATTCATGTGATTGACTTGTAAGACACTTGTAACTAGTAGTGTCATTACCGTATCCACCGTATGGATACTGGTAGAGAGTAGGACATCTAATCTCCTTCATCTATACTAACATATTTGAATTTTCAGTGAAATACGATCTCTCTAGGTAAAATATCTAACACATAATGCATAAATTTTTTGATTTTATTTTATTTTTTACACATCGATGATTTGACCAACATGAGAGATATTTTTGTTTTATTTTTTCACTACACATGTGATGCTTATGGTAATGTTTTGTAACAAATAATCCTCGTTCAGATTTGTTGATCTTGCAGCTTTTTTTTTTCTTCAATTCTCTTCTGAATTTGATATGTGTGTTACTAGGAGGTCCTTATATTGTCTAAGGGCAAGCGGTATCACTTATCTCTTGGAAATCATTCTTTCAACCTTTGAGGGAGGAAATAGAGATGGTCCAATTCCCTGGAATGCTGATTTAACTCCTCTAAATAGATACCCTAAGTCTCATTGTTTCGGGGATGGGGAAACCCTTTAAGATTGACCAGGTTCCTTTATTTAGATCTAGAGGTAAATACACGTAAGTTTGTATTCTTCTAGATATTTTCAAACCTCTTTCTCAGGGTATTTGGATCAAATCTAGTAATCTATAATTTTTTTTCAATATATTGTGTTTAAAAATATTTCTATTTTCTATTTCAAATGTTGAGGATTATGTCATAAGACTAGTAATTATTCAATCTTAGATCATTCAGGAGGAGCGAGCACAACTAGGGGGGAGGAAGAGACTATTCCACTTAGGGTTAAGATAGAAAAAATTCAAGGTGAATTAAGATGGTGAGATTAATGAAAGTAATATGGGGAGGGTTCTTTAGAGGAATAATTTATGAATTGCTTATTTTAGAATTGTAGGGGACGATCAGAAGGAAGTGTAAGGAAACTTCATTGTACGTATATATATCTTATATATCTAGGAACTATTATTCCGGTAAGGTAGATAATCTTAAATCTCAAATTAAAATCCATTGTACGTATATATATATATATATATATATATATATATATATATATATATATATATATATATATATATATATATATATATATATATATATATATATATATATATATATTAGTATAAAAACTTTAATATGCAATTTGTTATGCGAAAATTTTTTATGTCAGGATTGAATGTAAACAACAATTAGATCAATTTATGATGTGTACCTTTAGATGCCATTTGGATAAAATCTCTTTCTAATGTGTAAAATCATCGCCCTCTAGATTTGAATATCACTGTATATTGATCTACAAAAGAGAACTAGAACAGATCTAGAACTCCTTCTCTTCTCTTCTTATCCTTTGAGGAGATAAGAGAATAGGCATAATCTCTCAATTATACTATTTTCTACACCGTTATCCAACATAATAGGTTTAGAACAAGTCCTGTCTATTTATAGACGAGAGTAGACGATCTAGATAGGTTATTAGGAGAGTTCATTCCATCAATGACATCTCCTAAGATATCGTAATATAATATAGACTTTAATTTAATATTGGCTATATATCTCTCATCTGAATCCAATTAATCACATTATATATCTTATTCAATTATAAAGAATTACATAATCTTACATTCTTCCACTTAGCCCATTAATACATAATCTTACATTCTCCCACTTAGCCCATTAATTGATAAGATATAAAAGATATTCAAAATCAAAATAAACAAAATAAAATTTATTTAAAAATAATTTTATATAATTAGATTTTAAAAATTTTAAAAATCATTTTATACGTGGTCATGATTTTAAAAATAAGCCAATATATCCAATATGTCTAATACGTTAGGATCACTTTGAATAAAAGTTGCTAAGTTAATAAGTAAACCCGAAAGATAAGCAACGTAAAAATTTTACTTTCAAAGAGTGAGTTAGATCGGAAGCGTCAGTACAAGAAAGTATAATCAATTGAAAGTAAATAAACAACTCATGATTTTATAGTGGTTCAGTGTTAAAGGCCTATGTCCACTCTCTAGTCCTCCTTCTTGAGTCACACGGGTATCTACTACCAATGTTATTTGGGTGAAAATCAAACCTTACACTTGAGCTTACAAGGGAGACTAGATTTATAACTCTAAGCTCTCTCCCTTACCCTTTTTTTTCTTACAATTCTCACATAATATTTTCTCAGAATATAATCCTCAAAATTGCTGGTTGGAATGTAAGAAAACTTGGGATATTTATAGGCCCCAAATTGGCTTCAAAACCGGAGCCAAAATCCAACATACCTGAAAAAATCAGGTGCGGGTCGTTTACTCGCCGTCCTAGGCAGTTTACCCATCGTCAGCCACTGGCCATTGATCGGATTCTGTGGTACAGATGGTTTACCCGCCACCTGGGTGGTTTACCCGTAGAAAGGTGCTACCCGTGCTCAGGGTACGGGCGGTCCAACCATCGCTCACCGATGGTTTACCCGTCGAAATTTTCACAAAAGTGATTCCCTCTACTTTTCGAATTCCGGCTTGAACCATCAGTCGACCATCCCTTGGTAAACTAGTTGAGCTCAACTTGAGCTCAACCAAACCCTATAGTGGACCTGGTTACCTTATTGAGTTGATTTGGATTCCTTCCAAATCTAACTCAATTAGAACTCTAATACTAACTATGACTCAATGATTATAATATTTAATGACTAATTAAGCCTAATTAAGACCTAACTCCCGTATAATCCGATAGCCTCCAGCATTCTTGCGGTAAGTCCTCCTGTCTTTTTCTCAGCAATCTCCCTTCGTGTTTCCAGCAAGCTTCTCGATTCCTTCGGTGAATCTCTTAGCAAACTTCCGACGAGATCCCACCGCATCGTCCAAACTTGGCCCAATGCCTAGGCTTTATCTTGGCCCATCATTTGGTTGTAATTTCATTGATCTTGTCATAGTTAGTCCTGTACGATGCTAATTATGACTTAATTAAATAGAATCAAAATTACCAAAACACCCAATACAAGACCATCCCAACTCCTGGCATACTTTTCGGCTACCCCGATAATCTTTCAATGAGTCTCGGTCTTCTTTTAGTAAACTCTCTTGCACTATCCTGGCAAGCTCTTAATACCCTCGGTGAGCTTCTGACGCACTCTTGACAAGTTCCCAACCACATCGACTCGATGCATGGACTTGATTTTGGCCAATCCTGATTGTAATAATTCTTTTATTATAATTAATCATGCATCAATCAACTTCAAACAATCCTGTTGGATCAATAATCTATCAACTAATTTCATCATTAAAATTTGAGTTTCAACAATCTCCCCCTTGATGACAATCAATTGATGACAGGAGTTAATTCTAACTCCCCCTAAATCTATACCACTTAAATTTAAGAGAATTACACACTCTTAAATTCAAGCAATCAACATTCTACGCAAATTTTAACATAAATTTACATATTCAAGATATCAAATCATGAGTAAAAATGAATTTACACTCATATCCAAATCCAAGATATCCATGTATTTCAACAAGATCATGTGTCATCAATGTATTCATTAATTAATATCATATGTCATCATTATATATTTCTCCCGCTTTGTCATCAACAAAAAGGTCAAATATAGCTAATAATTTTAAAGCATATGATGACATTACTCCCGGTTAGTATATGCATTAAAAATTTTCTTCTCCTTTAATAAGGAGAGAAATAAGAGAGGTGTTATTCAATCATTTCATCGTTGATAAGAGCTTAATAAATTTTAAAAAGAATATTAAGATGAGCTCAAAAATCTAAATTGAAACTGATTTTAATCATATCATATAATTAAAATCATGAGTATTATTCTAAATCATCATGTATATTTTCAAACTCAATATACATTGTTATGATTTCATATTATCATGTTTTCTCCCCCTTTGTTATCAACAAAAAGAGAAGTCCAATTAGCAATTTTGTAAGATATGAAGACTTAGCAATTTAGTAAAATTTTCATCACTTTAGAAAATGCAAGCTAGTGAGTTCATTCTTCTCTTTTAGGAAGTGCAAGATAGCAAATTTTTGCTTCCTTTCTATTGTTCAAGCTAGCAATTTTACAAGCTAACAAGTTTTGCTTCCCCTTTCTCATTGTCAAAAAGAGGGGATGATTATAGTAGTGCAAAACTTTTCCTATTACATCATTTTTTAACAAATATATCAAGAAATATACTAATCGTCACATGAAATATATCAAGAACAATTAACATGGTGATGAGATATTCAATTTATGAAAACAAATTATAAATATCAAGAAATAAATCATAGAATATTTTGATTTATGCATAATAATTCTTAAGTTGTCAAGATTATGATTTATGCAAAAATCTCATTTTAAATAATACAAGAAGACATAAGAAATTTGATTTATTAAAGATATCAAGTTATAATTCTAATGAATCAAAATCATGATATAGATAAAGAACTCATTTAATTTTTAATAATCAAAATTATCAAAATCATTTTCAAGAGATTCAAAAGTTTAAGAGCTACTTATGCATATAAAATCATCTCATTTAATTTTGATAATAATCATCATAAATTCCAAAAGAAAACATGATAGTAGTTCAAGCTCAAATTGTAAATCAAGTATTTTGCATGCATTTAGAAAGTCCTAATTTTCTTCTATGTAATTGTTTCTCATTCAATATTATCATATCCAAATTTCTTCTAATCATATTGGTAATTATATGTTTTCTTTTTAGTAAATAATAAAAATAAATCTTAGGGGATAATCTCAATTCATTCAAGATAAATCTTTATAATAAAAAAGAAGAATGATCTTGATAAAAATTTTAATTATTATTGTTAAGATCATAAATCTCCTTTTAATTAAAAAAATTATAGAGATCAATAATGTGATTCCCTTAACATATAAGTCAAGCCAAGAAATTAAGAGAATATTCATAATAATATAAATTTCTTTTAATTTTTAACTTATCATAAATTTAAGAAATACTAATTTCGGTGATAAGTTATATTAAGAAGAAAGCCATAAGTAATCATGTCATAAAGAATATTATTATCAAATCATAAATGCCAAGAACATGATTTATTTTGACACATTTCTTGATATATGAAATTTCAAGGCTTTTGAAATCTTAGGAGATTAAGTAAGAAGGATTTTGATTCTTATAAAAATATGAATTTATAAATATTGAGAAGTCAAGATCATGATTAGATAAAAGCTTTTCTTTATTAGGAATCTTAGTAAACAATCTTGGTTTATATAAATATCTAAATTTTAATTTTCAAGATTTCATGGTCATGATTTAAGTTATTAAAATAGTAATAATGTTGGATAGATTCAAATATATCCATTCTTTAAAATAAAATTATTTGAAAACATATCCAAAATCATCATCACTTTTTGAAAAATTTTAATAAAGTCATCATATATTGTTTTCTAAATGAAAATAGCTAAAAGTTTTCTAATTCATTTTTGTAGTTAAAGAGATACAACAGTAATAATATCATTTTATCTCTTGTTGAATGATTCATAGGATAGAAATATTTTTAAGATTATTTATCCACCTTTTGATTGTTTCATGTGATTTTTTTTCAAGAATAATTTTCAAATTAATGATTTTTCATTTAAGACTAAAAATCATATTTCATTTCAACACATTCATTACTATAAGACATAAAATATCTTCAAAGCATAAATTTAACCGATCTCAGTTTCAATATTTAAATGAGTCTAACTCTTTATACATAGTGCAAGGAGTTGACAAACTTATCTTAAAAATGAAGCATATATATTTTCTATGCTCTAACATTCTATGTAACCATTCAATCATCATGACATTTAAATCAATATAACATTTAAATCAATCATTTCACAAACTTAGTCAATATTTGAAGTACTTAATAATAGCTTTTATATTTAAACGAGCTAATAATTTTAGCATTCACTCAAAATCTCATTTGTGTAAGTTTCAATATATTTTTGAATAACCAAGGTTCTTTGGTTCTAGGTCATTTTCATACTTGTATACTCTTGCATCATCAATATTAATTATATAATGATGAACAATCAAAAGATTCATTATCAATGATTTTAATTACAATATTTTTCTTGTTATTACTTAGGCTAGTAATTTTTGAAACAATATTAGATCTCAACTCATGTGCCTTGAGCATCTATTTTCAAATCATAACTTAGTGCTCCTAGCCTTGTTAGAAAATAAATTTATATTATGGGAGGTTTTGATTTAGGTACACATTTGACATTGGGTCCTTCATGACATATTCTTCCCATTTTCTCTAATGGCTTAAGGTTATTTATGGTTCCTTTAGGAACCCAAATTAATTTATATGAACTATAATTTTAAATAGACATTTGTAGACTTTATGTCCTAATCTACCACAAAAATTATATTTATTTTTAGGTGTTAAATTTAATGTAGGCCATTTTACAAAGATGTTTGGCTTTTGTTGAACATTATCAACAAAGCCTATGCCATTTCTATTATTAATATGATCTTTACTGGCAAGGATCATATTTAGTGATTTATTCCTTATTTCAAATTTTTTTAATATAGTCTTAAGCATGATATTTTCTTCTTTAATATTATCTAGCATATCACATTTAGAACATGGTTTATGTGATGATAAGGAATCATGCATTTCGTTTAGTCTTTTAACTAATAAATCATAATCAACTTTAAGTGACTTAAAAACTTGCTAATTTTTCTAAACTAATTGAATAAATCATCAAACATATTTAATAATTCTGAAAATAAAATATTTAAAGACTCACTAACCTCATCTTCGATCGCCATTAAAGCAAGGTTCTCCACTTCTAGGTTGAGCATTTGATTTTTGGATTTATAGCAAGAGGTTGTGTCCATAATTTTTATAAGGTTTAAGTTCATTAATTTTTTTGATTTATTTATTAAAATCTCATGTCCAAGATTCTTATCACTCGAGTTTTTACTCAATGAGTCATATGTCATTCTTAGTTCACAATTCTTCTTGTTCTTTGTAAGGTATTCTTCAAGTTTATTTTTGTAATATATTTCATTAATTGATTCATTTATATTAATTGTGATTTAATGTGTGATTTTCAAAGTATGCCAAATATCGAAAACCGAATCACAAGTGAAAACACAAGTAAACTCATTCATATGAAGAGCATAAAGCAAGACATTCATAGCCTTTGCATTTAAAGAGAAAGTCTTCTTCTCTAAATCATTCCAATTATTCATTGGAAGAGAAGACTTTTCAAATCTACTCTCAACTATATTCCATAAATCAAAGTCTAAAGAGATAAGGAAAATATACATCCGTGTTTTTCAATATATATAATTCGTCCCATTGAACATGGGTGGATGTGAAATGAAATGTCCCTCATTCATGCCAAAATAAGCCATTTACACAAGTGGGTGTTAATCCAAAAAATAAGAACCTTGCTTCGATACCAATTGTTAGGATCAATTGCCACTAAGAGAGGGGGGTGAACGAGTGTTTGAATAAAAATTGCTAAGTTGATAAGTAAACCCGAAAGATAAGTAACATGAAAATTTTAATTTTAAAGAGTGAGTTAAATCGGAAGTGTCAATACAAGAAAATGTAAGCAATTAAAAGCAAAGAAATAACTCACGATTTTATAGTGGTTCGGTGCTAAAAGCCTATGTCCACTCCTGAGTTCTCCTTCTTGAGACACACCGATGTCCACCACCAATCTTCTTTGGGTGAAGATCAAACCTTTACACTTGAGCTTACAAGGGAGACTAGATTTATAACTATAAGCTCTCCCTCCCCCTTCACCCCCCCCCCCCCCTTTTTGTAATTATCATATAATATTTTCTTAGAATATAATCCCTAGAATTGTTGGTTGGAATATAAGAAAACTTGGGGTATTTATAGGCCCTAAATTGGCTTCAAAACCAAAGCCAAAATCTAATATACCTGAAAAAACTAGGTATAGGTGGTTTACCAGCCATCAGCCACTGACCGTCGCCCAGATTCTATGGTACGGGTGGTTTACCTATCGCCCGGATTCTGTGGTACAGGCTATCCAACTGTCGCTCATCAGCGATTTACTTATCGAAATTTTTACAAAAGTGGTTCCCTCCACTTTTCGAATTCCGGCTTGAACCATCAGTTGACCACTCTTTTGGTCAACTAATTAAGCTCAACCTAAGCTCAACCAAACGCTTAGTGGACCTAATTACCTTATTGAGTTTGGATTTCTTTCAAATCCAACTCAATTAAGACTCTAATCATAACGATGACTCAATGATTACAACACTTAATGATCAATTAAGTCTAATTAATACCTAACTCCTGTATAATCTAGTAGCCTCCGACATTCTTGCGGTAAGTCATCCGATCTTTTTCCAAGCGATGTCCCTTCGTGTTCCTAGTGAGCTTCTCGATTCCTTCGGCGAATCTCCTAGCGAACTTCCAACGAGATCCCACTGTATCGTTCCGAACTCGGCTTGATGCCTAGGGTTTATCTTGGCCTATCATCTGGTTGTAACTTCATTGATCCTGTCATAGTTAGTCCTGCACGATGCTAATTATAACTTAATTAAATAGAATTAAAATTATGAAAACATCCAATACAAGACCATCCTAACTCCCGATAAGCTTTTCGGCTACCCCCGATAATCTTTTGGTAAGTCTCAGTCTTTTTCTCGCGAACTCTCTTGCGCCATTCTAGTAAGCTCCCGATACCCTCGGCGAGCTTCCGACGTATCCTGGTGAGTTCCCCATTGCATCGATTAGATGTATGGACTTAACTTTGGCCAATCCTGATTGTAATAATTCTTCTGTTGTAATTAATCCTGCATCAATCAACTTCAAACAATCCTATTATATCAATAATTCATCAATTGATTTCATCATCAAAATCTGAGATTTAACATAATAAGTACAATAATGCTATATACAGTCCAACTATCAATGCGAGTCATAGCGGTTGTATGTCATCAATGTCACACTTCCTTCTATGTATCACAACATTGTTAATCTTTCCTTATATAATCTATAATGACTCATATAATTTATCTTATCAAGACAATCCTATTATTGCATTTAACCATAATATGCATAACCATAAATACAAACAGGATAGTAGATAATTATGTAAAAAAAATATCAATAATAGCATTCACTTAAATATGCATTACCATATCTTTTATGGCTTACTCACAAACCTCATTCTAAGAACATATTCTTTAAATGTTTTGTACTGCAAAACTTTTGATAAATGGATCAGCAATTATCATAGTAGTGCTCAAATTTTCAATTGATGCTTATTGTTTCTGGACTCTTTCTCTAACCATCAAGTATTTTATCTCAATGTACTTGTAACCACTAGAGTAGTTACTATTCTTAGAGAAGAAAACTACTGAAATGTTATCATAAAATATTTTCAGTGGTTTGACAATTAAGTCAATCACACTAAGTCCTGAGATAAAATTTTACAATCATAAAGTTTGATTTGTGGCCTTAAAGCATGTCACAAATTTAGCTTCCATCATTGATGATACAATAAGCGATTGTTTTATATTTTCTAAGAAATTATCCCACCAGCTAACATGAACTATCAAGGTAATTTGTAAAATCAACATCTGAATATCCCGTCACTTCAAATTAATCTGATCCCCTATATGTGAGTATATAATATTTTATCTTTTGTAGATATCTCATTACTTTCTTTACAGCTTTTCAATCTACCTAGCATTGCAAGTACAAAACTTATATATGGTCTTGTATAGGTCTAAACATATAATAGACTTCCAATTGCACACCCATGAGGAATATTTTTTATTTTTTTAAATCATTTTTGGGGCACTAGTTTTGGCTGAATTTTTCACCTCTACTAATAAGTGTATCATTGGCTCAGCAAAGCTGCATATTAAATCTCTCCAAGATACGATTAATATAACCTTTTTGAGACAGTCCTAATAATCCCTGAGATATGTCCCTAAATATCTCAATGCCAATAACATAGAATGCCTCATTCATATCAACCATCTTAAAGTTCTTGTTTAAAAATATCTTAGTTTCGTGCAATAAATTAAGATCACTAATGGTAAGCAATATATCATCAACATATAGGACCAATATAATAAACTTACTTCTACTAACCTTTAGATATATACACTAATCAATAGTATTTTTCTTAAATCCAAAGGAAGTAATGGTATCATGAAACTTTATATACCATTGTTTGGAAGCTTGTTTAAGATCGTAAACAGATTGTTTAAGTTTGTAAGTTCAGATTTCCTTTTCCTTTTCTATGAATCTTTCAGGTTGTTCCATATAGATTTACTTATCTAGATCTCTATTCAGAAATGCTAATTTCATATCCATCTAATTTAACTCTAGATCATAATGAGCTACTAATGCTATGATAATCCTTAATGAGTCTTTTTGAGAAACTAGAAAAAATATCTCATAGTAGTCAATGTGTTCTTTCTGAGAAAAACCTTTGGCCATAAGTTTGGCTTTATATTGTTCAATATTGCCCATCGAGTCGTATTTTATCTTAAAGATCTATTTACAACTAACTCTTTTACAATTATTGGGCAATTCAATGAGTTCCTAAACACTATTATAGTCCATTAATTTTAACTTCTCCTTCATTGCATCATACCATTTTTCAAAATTATTACTTTCTATGACTTGTGAAAATGATAATGGGTCTATTTTAATTCCTATATTATAATCTGATTCTTGCATATATACTACATAATCATCAAAAATAACATATATATATTTTGTTTGATATCTTCTCAAAGCTACCAATTGTGATTTTTTACAAGATCATCAGTGCCGCCATCAACATCACGTAAGAGTTCATCGATGTTATTTTGTTGTTCACCCTCATCAATTCTCTCATTGAAAAATAATAATTTCTTAAATATGAGATAATACAGAATAATTAACCTAAATCTACTCAATATCAAAATTGATCATTCGAGATTTTTGACTCGAACTGATTTCGTCATCTTCTAGGAATTTTGCATTATCAGATTTTATTATCATTATATTAAGATTAGGGCAATAAAATCTATATCCCTTAGATCTTTTTGGTAATCAATAAAATATCCAAAAATTATTCTTGAATTCAATTTTTTTTTATGTGGATTGAATACTCTTATCTTTGTAGGACACCCCAAATATTTAAATGTCTCAGACTAGGTTTCCTACTAGTCCATAACTCAAATGAAGTTAATGGAACTGACTTACTAGGAACCCTGTTCAAAATATACATAGCTGTCCTATGAGCATCACCCTACATTGACTCAAGTACACAGGAATAACTCATTATACTTCTAACCATATCCATAAGAGTATGATTTTACCTTTCAGCAACACCATTATGCTGTGGCACACCTAGTAATACATACCGAGCACAAATACCCCATTGTTTTAGAAATCTAGCAAAATGACTAATATTTCTCACCAAGTTCATCATATTTATCATAAAATTCACCATTCCTGTCAGATTTGATAATTTTAACTTTTCTGTCTAATTATTTCTTGACCTAATTTATGTATACTTCAAGATTATCAATGGCCTGACACTTTTCATGTATTAGATAAATATAGTCATATCTGGATAGGTCATCTATAAATGTGATGAAATACTTTTTTTTACTAAAACATGAAATATAAAGTGGTCCACATATATTAGTATGAATAATTTTAAGAAGTTTTTTACTTGTGGTATTTTTTTTTTTGTATGCTCAGTTTGCTTTCCCTTAATGTAATCTGTGTAAACATCAAAATCAGTGAAGTATAAATCTTCCAAAATATTATCCTTCACTAATCTTTCAATTCTTTCCTTAGAGATATGCCCTAAACGTCTATACCATAGTATAAAAGATATTTTATTATCAAAATTATATTTTTATCCAACACTTGATTGTAGGGTCAATAATGTCTTTACAAACTTAAGATTAAAATTAATTCTGTATAGACCATCATACAGAATTTTAGAACTAACTTTTATTAAATCATAAAATATATTAAGTTTATCATTACCAAAAGAAAGATAATATCCTAACTCATCAATTCTAGATAGAGAAACTAAATTTTTAGAAATGGTAGAAATAAAATATATGTCTTCAAGATCCATCAGATGACCCGTCTCTAGGCGTAAGCGATAAGTCCATACTAATACCACTTTCGCTTTGACATGATTTTTCATAATTATGAATCTTTCATTTTTTTTGGTTTCTAGATTGAAATGAATCCTCGCATATTATTAGTAATATGAGTTGAAGCACCATAATCAATCCACAATGTATTAGAAGGAACATCTGTAATGTTTGATTCAAAACATACAAAGGTCGAGTTTATACTTTTCTTTTCGAACTAAGTCCTATATTTAATATAATCCTTCTTTATATGTCATTTCTTGCCACAAAAGAAGTATTTTACTATAATAGCTTTCTTTTCAATAATCTGTCTAACATTTCCAAACCCGACAAATTTCTTTAATGGATGATGCTTTAATTTTATTTTCTTTTTGCTAGCTCCTTGAGTAATAGTCATATCATTATATGAACTTTTCTGCCTTAATCTTAATTCCTCCTGAACACATATACTCATTTAAGTCTCACTTATCCTTATTTGTATTGTAGTGAATCTTGAATGGGCCAAACTGAGAAGGAAGAGAAGTAATAATGAATTACACGAGAAAAGATTTATCAACGTTCATTCTCAATGCTTTAAGTTTTGTAGCTTTATCAGTCATATTGAGGATATGATCCTGAATTCCTTGAGAGTCATCATATTGAGTTGTAGTCAGTTCTTTCATTAGAGTGTCCCAATGACTTATTAGCAGATTTAAATATATCTTCAATAATCTTTAAATATTCTCGTGCACTAGTTGCAATTGGTAATGAAGTCTTTATGTTATTTGTAATTGTCATTCTTATGAATATTAAATTGAGCTAATTAAATCTTTCCCAAGATTTCATTTCATTGACTTGTTCCATAGTACTTTTATCAGTTAATTTTGTGGGCTTTTTAACAAGCAATGCCCAATCAATATCTAATACACCAAGTGTGAATTACACATGCTCTAACCCATCTGAATAATTTGATCAAGAGAGTATAGGGACACTAGAAGCATGAGAATGTATTGATGAAAATACCATTGTAGAATATAAAATAATATTAATGCTTTGAGTTTATCAAAATATAACGGACTATTGATATCATCAATATTTAACCTTTGAGTAAAATGTAGACATATCTAGTATTGACTCAAGATCATTTATGGAGGAATGATACTATACTTATGAAATAGTTTTGCTACCTTTGAGTATATAATTCTAAACTGCAAGGATATCCAAAATAATATTATCCTACCATATCACATAATTATTTGAACTAGATTATCCTTTGAGATTATCTAAATTTTTTAATTATGCATATCATTCTGAATATTATTTTCTTAATATAATTTAGGACTTGCTACTTAATGTAATTTTATAAATTATTAATTTAGACAACTTTGGTGACTTTAAGACTAATGTAGTAATATAAAATATAACCTAGATTGTCCTATAAATGATAAGATATTTATTGTAATTCATATCATATAAGCTTATCATCCCATGTTACTTTGGTAGCTAATAATCAAACATAACCTAAGGAGATGAATTATAAATAATATTCATCAATTATCTTTAATTCTAATTTATATTGAAACTATTTAATAATAAAATAATAATTATAATAATTATTGAACATTAATCAGTAGAAAAAAAACTCATATGATAACTGCAATCTTGATAACACATAAATCATGCCTTCATGTGAAAAATAAATATTATTTCATAATTTTATACATCATATTTCAAACATGTTTATATGAATAACTGAATAAATATCCAAGAACAATAATTAGATTTTATTTATCACATACAATCAATAACTAGAAAATTATAAAAGAAATAATAATTTATATTTTTAATTAAACTAATTAATTTTATTTAATTGAGAAATCCCATAATAAATAAATTAATCAAAATAATAAAAATTGATGAAGATTTAATTATTTCTAAATTTAATTAATAAATAATCAAAATATAATCATGATTAAATTTCATTAAATTATATATTGATCAATTTCATAATTAAGAAAATAAACCAAAATTTCTCAATTTCATAATGATAAAACTATAATTTTAAGATAGGACATAAAATAGAATTACCAAGTAAAGGGCAAAAATGTCATAGGTGTAATGGATATTAATAAAATATAGAAGAGCAAAATCATAATTTCATCCAAAAGAAAAGAACAACCTAACCCTACTCTATAAAAGGGCAAAATCATAATTTCTTCTGAAAGAAAAGAACACCCTAACTCTATTCTATAGAAGGGCAAAACCATAATTTCTTTTGAAGGAAAAGTAAACCCTAACCCTATTCTGCTAACGCAGCCGTTGCCGCTAGTATGACGACTCCTGCGCGGCCTCTGCCCGCGCGCTCGCCGCTAGGACATGGTTGCTGCTTGGGCACATTCGCCAATGTATAGTTGCTGCCTGCGCAGCCTCTACCCCTGCGTGGTCGTCGTTGGATGCAACCTTTACCCGTGCGCAATCGCCACTGGTGCGACTTCTACTGCATGCGGCTGCCGCTAGCCGCTTATGGTAGTCTTTACCTGTGTGCAGCTACCGCCAGATGCAACTACTGCCTACGCGATCGACCCAACGCCCGGTCTAGACAATCGCTAGCATGATTGTCGCGATTGCCCTCTGTACTGCGATGCACACACGTTGCTCAGTGTAGCCCTACCATAGGCAGATCCAACCGTATGTAGTGAGATTGTTATGTCTGTCATCAGTGCACAACAATCATCCAAGATTATGTTGTCAAAAATTTTATATCGTTTGCAAGCAAATGACAGAATAGGACGGACAAGAATTCAAATCGACAAAAACATTCAGATCATTAACGTATCGTAAACAAAATAACAGATCTAATATATTTGATCTCAAGAACTTAAGCTCTGACACCAATTGTTGTAATATATAGTCTGTTATGCGAAAAACTTTTATGCCATGATTGAAATCAAATAATAATTAGATTGATTTATAATGCATACCTTTAGATGCCATTTAAATAAGATCTCTTTCTAATCTGCAAAAGCACTGTCCTCCAGATCTAAATATCACCGTACATCGATATGCAAAAGGGAACCAGAATAGATCTAGAACTCCTCCTCTCTTCTTATTCTTTCACATGACCACTACGATTGATGATTATGGGGAGATGAGAGAATAGCTGTAATATCTTAATTCTATTCCCTTCTATACCGTTATCTAACGTATTAAGTTTAGAGTAGGTTCTGTCTATTTATGGGCGAGAGCGGAGGGTCTAAAAGATAGGTTATTAGAAAAGTTCTTCCATCAAGGATATCACCTAAGATATCTGAATATAATATAGACTTTAATTTAATATTGACTAATATCTCTTATCATAATCTAATTAATATCATTATATATCTTATCCAATTATAAAGGGTCATATAATCTTATAATCTAAGTTATCATACATCATTCTAAGTTTTTAGATATAGAAGGAACACTATTGTCTTGATTCGTCATGAGGATTCAGTTATCTATGATGAGTCTTAAGTTTTTTTGTGATGTCTGTTGATTGGTATCATCAGCTTTGGCACCCTCATTTCTATAATCAATTATCATTTTGGGGTTCCTATCTTACGGTTCTCTCTTTACCTTCTTCTACTTATTCCTCACTCAGTATGAAATTTTTTCTTTCTAAAATTGCCTTCACTCTACATGGTTAATAGTAAAAGGGGAATCAAACAAGATGATCTCATTTTCCTTTATATTTTCATTCTTATCCAATACAAACCCGAGTATGAGTTAAGTCAATTCCCTCCTCTTACTATACTGGGATCTTCTCTCTTCCCTCTATTCTCTAATTCAATACCTTAATGCGCTCCATCGTACCCGTGTCCTGTATGCTTATACCAATCAGGTGGATCCCCTTAAGCATTAGTTCTGTTTTTCTTCTTATAAGCCGGTCTCCCCCTTCCAGCCTTAGAGACCTAGTTGCTTGTTTCATCCAAATAAGTAGTAATTCTATTCTTATTCTCATTATATTAAATAGACTGCTATTTGTAATTCCATCACTACTGGCACTGGTTCTTACTTATGCTTCGACAGGACAGGCTCTCGTAGTCAGTAGGATTTATTAAACAAATAAGCAGGGCGTTAAGGCAGGAAAGTCAGAAGTAGATGTGAGGATAGCAAACTAAATAAATAAGCAGGGCGTTAAGGCAGGAAAGTCAGAAGTAGATGTGAGGATAGCAAACTGAGACAAGACAGTAGTACCAGGTCAACTTTTATTAGTAGCGATGAACACTATATTGCGTGTATCAAGAGAGGTTCACTCTTTTATTTATACTCCATCAAATAAGTAATAAGATGCAAGGGAGTCATTAATGCCTAAAGAAAAAGCAAGAGAAATCAAACTTAATACAAGGCCTAACAATAAAAAGTATAAGATACGTGTTCAATTTCGGCTTCTTTTTTTTACTACAATAGTAGTAGTCCGCTTCCATATTCCAAAGTAGTAGTCCGCTTCCATATTCCAAGGTTGATTCTCCTGCTATCACTTTTTGTCAACACCAGTGCAAATCTTATCAGTTAATTCGCAAAACTGAATGATGCTCCGACCCTTTCATTCCACTTTAAAGGAGAGCCTAGCCTTTTATTCTTTCATCATCGTTTGAATCTTGTAAGGCATGTTCAAGGATAGTAATAGCAAATCATCATTCACCTAATGTGAGTTAAAATGCATTTTACGCGGTAATCCTAGTATAGTTGGCACTTTATGTATAATCTTAGAAGTGGAATATGTTGGAATTAAAATTGTACAATTATCATGAAGAGATTAATTTCATCAAGAGAAACATTCATTTCTTCAAGAGAAAATATTTATAGAAGGACAAGTCAAATTGGTTATTGATTCTTGAAAGAGTTTATTGAAAGAAAGATTCATTCTTACTGCATAAATCTATATAAATGTAATGTATCTTGGGGAACTATATAAACCCCATATGTTGAGTCATGAAAAATATAGAGTTTATGAAATTATAAAAATATTAAGAGAAATACAGAAGATTTAGCCTTCTCCTACTCTTTCTTAATGTGCTAACTTTATTCTTTCTTCTTATCAACTTCAACAATTGGTATCAGAGCTATGGCTTTATCCTCAAGCACCTTCCAACTCCAAATCCCTATATTGACAAAAGAAAATTATGACATATGGTGCATCCAAATGAAGGCTCTTCTAGGCTCCCAAGATGTATGTGAGTTTATAGAAGATGGATTTGTTGAACGAAGTCCAGCAGAAGAAGGAGCGATGAATGCAAAAGCAAAAGAGCAACTCAAAGATAGAAGAAAGAAGGAGAAAAAGACATTGTTCACAATCTACAAAGGGCTTGATGATACGATGTTCGAGATTATCGCTCCAGTAAATACTTCAAAAAAGGCTTGAGAAATGCTTCAAAAATCATTTGGTGGTGTTGATAAGGTAAAAAAAATCCCTCTACAAGTTTTATGAGTTGATTTTGAAAAATTAAAATAAGGTACCTCTGAAACTATTTCTGATTATTTCATAAAAGTTATTTCTATTGTTCATCAAATGAGAAGAAATGGTGAATAAATAAGCGATCAAAGAGTGAAAGAAAAGATATTAAGATCACTAGATTCAAAATTTGATTTTATTGCTGTTGTGATTGAAGAGTCTAAAGATTTGGAAGAAATGTCTTTAGAACAACTTATGAGTTCCCTTCAAGTTCATGAACAAAGGATTACAAAAAGAGCATAAGAAAGAACTGTGGAATAAGTACTACAGACCAAGCTTACTCTTGAAAATAAAGGTGAATCAAATTTTCAAAGAGGAAGAGGTCATGGACAAAGAGGAAGATGTGACAAAAATCAGACCCATCAAGAATCTCTAAACAATGAAGGAGATAGAGAAAATTCTAGCCAAAGAGGCCGAGGTTATAGTCGAGGACATGATCGAGGCCGAGGACATGACAGAATTTCTAAAAGGTCTGAAATACAATGCTATATTTGTAAAATGTATGAGCATTACTCCTTTGAATGCTATTATAATCCTAACAATCAAGGTGATAAGTCAAATTTTATTAAAAAAGAAGAGAAGAATAAAAATCAAATTTTACTAATGACTTATGATAATTTGAAGGAAGATCAGTCTATGACATGGTATCTAGATACATGAGCTTCAAATCACATGTGTGGTATTAAAGAATTATTTTCAGAAATGGATACAAGCTATTCTGGAAATATTACATTTGGTGATCTATCTCAAAGACCAGTAAGAGATAAAGGTAAAATTGTTCTTGGACTCTATAATGGTAAAGAGTTATGCATTTTAGATGTTTATTATGTGCCTGATATGAAAAATAATATTCTTAGCTTGGGACAATTACTTGAAAAATGTTATAATATTGAGATGAAAGATATGACTCTTTCAATTTATGATAAGACTAAGACATTAATCTCATATGTGAAAATGACGAAGAATAGAATGTTTACTCTATATTTATGTATTTTTAATCGATCAAATTATTTTAAGACCGATATTGAGGATATTTCCACATTATGGCATCTTAGATATGCACACTTAAATTTTGAAGCTTTAAAACTTCTAGAGAAGTTTAATATGGTGATAGGAATGCCAAGAATTGACCGCCCATTAAAATTATGTGAAGTATGTGTTATGGGTAAGAAAGAAAGAAAGCCTTAAAATCAGCAGAACAAAAAGAGCATGACATCGACTTGATCTAGTACACTCGGATATTTGTGGCCCTATCAGCCTAGTATCACTTGGAGGAAACATGTATTTCTTTACCTTCACTATTGATCATAGTGGCAAAACTTAGGTCTATATTTTAAAAGAAAAGAAAGAAGTATTAAACAAATTCAAAGAATTTAAAGACTTATTTGAAAGACAAAGTGGTTGCAAGATTAAATATTTACAAACAGATAGAGGTGGTGAATATACATCTATACATCAAATGAATTTGAAAATTTTTGTAGAAATAATAAAATTTTATATCAATTTACTATGCCATACACACCTCAACAAAATGGTGTTTTAGAAAGGAAAAATATGACTATACTTAATATGGTCCGATGCATGTTAAAGGAAAGAAAGATTCCTAAAGAATTTTGGAGGGATGCTATTGCTTGTACAGTTTATTTACTTAACAGGTTTTCAACAAGGCGAATTGGTAATTCTACACCATAAGAAGTATGGAGCCTGCAGAAACCAAGAGTTGATCATTTAAGAATTTTTGGAAGTGTTGCATTTGCCAAGATAGCAAAAGAAAAAAGAATAAAACTTTAAGATAAAAGTTAGAAATACATTTTATTAGGTTATGCTGAGAATTTCAGTGGATACAAACTCTACAATCCTATCACAAATAAAGTTGTGATGTCAAGAGATGTTGAGTTTAATGAACAACAGATTTGGGACTAGAAAAGTAATGAATAGCATAGGAAAGCTATATCATCAGAAGATGATAATATAATATAAGCAAGCACAGAAGAGGCTTTACTAGAATCATCACCGAGATCAGCTAGGTCATATGATTCAAGAAGTCCGATTATAAGAAGGACAAGATCGATCTAGGAGCTATATGATGTAACTCAAAGAATTGATACTAACAATGATGAATTTTCTCTATTTTGTCTTTTTGCAGGATCTGATCCATTAACTTTTGAAGAAGCTTGTAAAGAAGAAAAATGGAGACAAGCTATGAAGGAGGAAATTAATGCAATCAACAAAAATGATACATGGGAGCTTACTACACTTCCAGAGGACCACCAAGCGATCGGTGTTAAGTGTATCTTCAAAATAAAAAAAATTGTCACAGGAGAAGTCAACCAAAATTTATATTGATAATAAATCAGCTATTGACTTAGTCAAGAATCCAATCTACCATGGAAGATCAAAGCATATCGACATAAGATTTCATTTTATAAGAAATCATGTCAAAAACAAAGAAGTGGAGCTACACCATATTAAGACAAGTGAACAAGTGGTTGACATTTTTACAAAATCTCTCAAAATTGAAACAATTCAACATCTTCGAAGAAAACTTGGCATGTTGGATGGAACAAGTTTAAGGGGAGAGAATGTTGGAATTAAACTTGTGCAATTATCATGAAGAGATTAATTTCATTAGAAGAAACATTCATTTCTTTAAGAGAAAATATTTATGGAAGGACAAGACAAATTGGTTATTGATTCTTGAAAGAGTTTATTGAAAGAAAGATTCATTCTTACTGCATAAATCTGCATAAATATAATATATCTTGGGGAACTATATAAACTCCATATGTTGAGTCATGAAAAATATAGAATTTGTGAAATTATAAAAATATTGAGAGAAATACAGAAGATTTAGCCTTCTCTTACTCTTCCTTAGTGTGCTAACTCTATCCTTTCTTCCTATCAACTTTAATAGAATATATGCTCTACCATATGAAGATACATAGAGTTCAATATAAGCTCTAGTAGTACATGGAGATACGAAGAGGTTAAAAAGGTTAGGAAGCAGTACCCGGTAGATCAGAAGAGGTGTTGGCGCAAGAAAACAAGAAAAGAGTGCAAAGATAAAATAAACAAAATAACAGAACCCTAAACCGGAACAAGAGAAGATGCACGAACAAGGTTAGATACAGGAGTTATTGTTTAGAGCTAGGTATTTATGAAATTCTATGCCATGTGTTTGATATACTAAATTTAATGTTAGATGTGGGCGTACCTTATTTGAATATTATGAGTAGAACTCTATGATTGACTTGATCCTTTATATTTCCTTATATGTGCTATATGCGTGTACCCTAACAGTGTTGGGAAGAAAATCATCTTATCTTAGTATCCGCTATAGGGAACAAACAACAGAACATGAATCAAAGGAACTACAGTCAAGCCGAGCTTAGACACAAGCACAAGCAATAACCTCTCTTCACAGACTATGCTTGAAGAGAACTCTCCTTTACTTCCCATCCCGCTTATAAGCTTACTTTAGCCTCTGATCCTAATCATCATTCTTTCTATTTATTCTTAACCTTGAACAAAAACATCATTAACTCGAACCACAGGTCCTTACTTAGATTCTTTTATAGACCTATATCTTTGTGCCTGGAAATTTCCATGAGCGTTAGTACATTGAATATGAGTGTGAGTGCACCTAGCAGGAGTTTTCAAATCCATGTTTTTCAGTTCAAATGCTTTATCAGAGCTTTTTGAGTACTTTACCTCAATGATAGATTCCACATAATAGTCCATTACCCCAGCTTTAACAACAAGATTGTGCCTTTACTTACATAGAAAGAAGCTCTATTGTTCCCCTTTGACTTAAAAAAGCAGAGAAAAAGCCTTATTGTTTGTGTCCTTCACTTGCAAAGAAGCCTTCTTAAGCGCTTAAGCCGAAATTACTATAGTTAGTTTAGTAGTTAATGGCGGGCATGAGCTTTGAAAAGAAGATACGGTTCTCCTCCTTAATATAGAATCAATTTCGTAAGTATAGCTTAGGTGCGTGCTTGGCTTTTTACCTTTCACAAGTCGACGGGAATCATATATATAATTCATTGGTAGGGAGCTCCAAGGAAAAGTACAAATCATGGAGTATCGTATGGAAGTCAGTAATATTATATTATTAGAGGATAAGCTATACACTTATGAGAGGATATACTGGAGGTGTTGTTGGAAGCACAGGACAATTTGTTTACCAAGATCTTAACTTCACGTTTAGGAGAATACACTATGTCAACTAAAGATGAAAAAGAATGCTCATTCGCTGAAGCAAAAACCCTTGAAGTAGTAGTCCAAGTAGACTTATTTAGATGTGATAGATTTTTTAATTAAGATGATAATCCAAACACGACTCATCGTGCCCATACTTATGCTTTTGAGTTTGGTTTCACTAGACACAGTAGTTTATCCCCACCCATTAGTTAAAGTAATAGGAGCAGCAGTTCGAGTTTCATAGCAGTAGGAAAAAGTACAGCCCTTTGAAAGAGGAATCAGATTTCCATTCAATAGCATCAGAGTGAGAGGTAGGAAAGTCAGATTGCAAATAAGTAGAGGAAAGCGCTTAGAGAGCAGGAGCCAGGTTACACTAAATCTAAGAAGAAGGGGGAAGGATACGTATCAGTAGCTATAGAACGAAAACAAGATAGGTAGATTCCAACTGGAACATAGACATTGTAGTAATAAGTATAGAAATGATAGGCAAGAGCTAAAGAACGAGAGAGGGTTTAGTCAGAATCTGAGATGGTATAGGCAGGTTGAAGCAAACGCAAGTAGGGCTTGTTGACACCGGTTCCACTCTTCATGTCACTTATCACATCTACGCATCCCTAACATAATAAGTAAGAATTCCAATCAGTAGTATGAGTTTGGTTAGCACTATTCCATTATTTATATTAACAGTTTCTGTTTTTTTAGGAAAGGAATCCGACTTCACTAAAGCTAAAGGAAAGGAGAGAGACAGCCTTGGCTAGGCAGTAAGTAATACTTGGGCACAGTAAGGATAAGATAGCGCAATAGGGGACTTAAAGTAAGAGGAGACAGGCTCGGGTTTCTTATTTGGATTCTAAAATGAGTACTGATTCAATTCCAATATGCTAGGGTGTGTTGCGTGCTGGTGTTCAAGCCTAAACCTAAAACTATGGTGGTGTTAAAGCCAATAGAACTCGCTTAACTCATTAACACCATAAACACAAAAAAACATAACTTCTAATAACTATTGATGTTAAATGGGGCAACTACAAGAGTTAGATAGTTCGAAAAAGGGTGAAAGGCCGAACTACTACTCTGCTAACTAAAACTAAAGGGAATAAGGCAGGAGCGTAAGAGTCGAATCGAAGGTGAACAGTGGATCAGGATCAGAGGTTCTAAAGACAGAAAAAGAGTTAGTTCGGGTTGGGTTGGGCAAGGAAAAAGTGATGGAATTCCGAGTATTGAGTTGGTGTCTTGTTACTTGTTAGTAGCAGTGAGAGCCTTGTCCGTACCAGTTCAATCCCAAGTTACAAGTTTAAGTACGGGAAACACTAATTCCAATCTCGTGTGGGTTGTTTTCTATTCTTTGTTATCGCCAATGTTTTTCACTCCCTTAGGTCACTTACCGCATCTCTGATACCCAGTTAAAGTATTAAAAGCAGTAATGATTGGTAAAAAAGAGAAGAAAGATAGACTTATCGCTCCGGGAGTCAGTCTGAGATCAAAGAAAAAGACAGTTCGAAAGTCAACCTCTCGGGCGGTAGTTTGATTATGAAAAGCAATAGCTCAATTACACCGACCCTTTGTTTCAAGTTAAAGAGTAACAGTCCAATAGGAGAGTTTGATTCTACTCGCTCCTTAGATTCTATGTTATACTACCCTTTTATTATTATACCTATATGTGCTAGATCAGGGTGAAAGTCCGATCAGTACTAGTGTTATTCTACCTCTATGGGAGCTATATCCTATTATCACTATAATTAAGTAAACTAAGTCAACTAAGTCAAAGAATCAAAGACAGTGGAGCAAGTCATGTACGAAATGAAGGAAGTAAGGAAAAGCGGCATTAAGAGCTATAGTTATGAGTAATCCAATTGAAGAATAAGATAATAAGAGTAACCCTATTACACAGGATAGTTGGGGTTAGAGACTAAATAATAAGTCAGGTTTAGGTGCTGTTGTGCAAGGATAAAAGTCAGGTCAGCGACAAGTCCTGTTTTTGGCAAGAAGATCTTCCGTCTCTGCGCTAAAAGATTTGACTGCTCCACCAGCTATAAGTTGCTTTCTTTTTCGGGCGTGCACTTCCCTTTTTATTGTGAAAGCCATTTCCTCGTGATAGTACATGTGGGATTTATTTGGTTATCGAGGTACAAGAAAGAAATCTTATTGTGGGAACGAGTCAAAAGTGAGAAATGTTTGTTTTAGTTCCTTACGAGGAGGCTTACAAGAGTCATAATATTTTTATACTATACTACAGTGGAATGAGATTGATGACGAGCGGGCAAAAGCTCCGGGATCCCCTGGTGAGTTTGGTTCTACCCTCTTGGCACGAGATGCTGTTACACCATAAATGATAGGTGAAAGATCAAGCCCAAACCTCGATTCCATCCATGGGATTTCGATGATCATCCAAACAAGATGGTCTCATTTTCTTTTATATTTTCATTCTTATCCAATAGATTTTATGTTGAAGATAAGTAGTTTATGCCTTTTAACATTAAGGGAGTTTTAATTTTTTTTTTTATATCATGTTTGCTGACAACTTGATTTTGGCTTTTTGTACGAAGAAGAAGTACATTGATATTATTAACTTTATTCTCAGAATCTATGAGGAGATTACTAGTCTTAGGGTCAACCACACCAAATAAAAAAAACGGAAAGTGTAGACTTGCATATAAACATAGGATTACTGACCTGCTACGAGTTAGGGAATGATCATGGCCTTTTAATTACCCTTGGCACTTACATCAACTTTAGAAGGCTACCAGAAAAGTTTCAAACTTTCATGGTTGATAAAGTGATTAACAAAATTCAGAGTTGCAAAAGGGATTGTTGTCTCAAGTTGGAAAACTTGTTTTAATTAATTCGATTATAAACTCTATACCTACTCAAACCCTCATGAATAGTTGGGTGTTGGATAAGGTAATTAATTCTAAGATTGCTAGGGGTACTTTTTGTGGAATGACTCCCATCGTAGGTGGAGAATGACTTTGATCAGTTGAGATACCCATTTGTAGAGCTAGAGAGGAAGCGGGTCCTTTGGGTTAGGGACTTCTGTACTATAGAGGAAGGATCCTTTCTCTTCTCAACAAGGATGATATTTTATGAAGACATTCACCCTTGGATAGAGAGTAAGGTTAAGATTACTCTTCTTGAATTTTTAGGAGTTTCTTTTAGCTTATTAATCAAACTATAACTGGTTTGGGTACAGTGGTGGGTGATGGCTATAATATTGTTGAAAATAATTCAAATAGTTAAGATGATAATGAAATTAGTTTAGATGAGAATAAGATTTATTTAAATATGATAGATTTCTTAGTGTTTTAAAATATCTGTATTCTGTCTTTTAATCAATATAAATATGTGCTCTTGTTTCATTCCAGAACACTGCAGACTGCTGATTAAAAGTACTCCTAGTGTCCTCTACTATTCTCTTCTCCTTCTCTCTGAAATTCTATAAAAAAGCCAACAGTGGTATCAGAGCCTGGTTCAAAGAAAATCAAAAGGAGTACATCAGGTCAATCAAAAGGAAGGAAAGATTAGTAGATCCAAAAAAAGGAAAAGAAAAAAGAGAAGATGGCGAGCATTACAGTAAGTGTTCCTAATCAGCTTCTTCCTATCTTCAAAGGTGATAATTATCAGTTTTGGGCTATTAAAATAAAAACTTTGCTTATTTCACAAGGATTGTGAAATTTGGTAGAAGATGATTTTGTTCAGTATAATCTACAGGATCCTAGTATTACAAAAGATAAAAAAAAATCAAATGAAAGAAAATAGATGATTCCCTATTTCCCAGAATCATGATGGTATCAACATCAACAGAAGTTTGGGAGATATTAAAGAATGTGTTTGGAGGCATAGAGAAGGTAAAAATTTTAAAGCTTCAAATTCTTCATCGTGAATTCGAGACTCTTATGTTGAAAGATTCAGATTCGATTGTTGTTTTCTTCTCAAAAGTTTCTTCTATTATGAATCAAATGAGGTCCTATGGAGAAAATATAAAAGATCAAATTGTAGTAGAAAAAGTTTTATGAAATTTATCTCCGAAATTTGATATGATCTCTAATGCTATAGAAGAAGCTAAAGATACAAGTATATTATCTATTGATGAATTAATGGGTTTCTTTAGTTCATAAACAAAAAATGAACAGATCTTCAGATAAAACCTTGGAACATGTTCTTCAAATGAAAATAGATCAGAAGAAGGATCAAAAAGAGAATTCAGAAATCAGATCTCAAGAGAGAGATCAAAAGGGCAGAGGACGAGCCAATCAAATGAAGGTAACAAAGAAACTCGAAAATATTTTTGTTGCAAAAAAAAGGGCATATTGAAAAAGATTATTAGTATAAAAATAAAAATCCAAATGTTTCTCTATGTTCTTATTATGGAAAATATGGACATTTTGAAAAAGATTGTTGGAACAAAAATCAAACAAATTATCATGAGGAAAATAACGATGATAAAAGAGATGAAGAGAATATTTTCTTTATAGCATATGATAAAAAATATTCTAGATTTGTTTGGTTTTTGGATAGTGGATGTAATGATTATATGACAGGGGATAAAAGTCTATTTCAGAAGCTTGATAATTCGGTCAGATCTACTATGCAGATGGAAAATGGCAAAAGTGTCCAAGTAAGAGGAAAAGGAACAGTTGCTATGAACATAAAGTCTGGTAAAAAAATTATTGATGATGTGTTATTTATTCCTGATTTAAAACAAAATTTTATTAGTATATGACAACTAATGAGAAAAGGATATTATGTTATCTTTGATGATATAAAATGCCTGATTTATGATAAGAAAATTGGTAAATTGATAGCAACTACAATAATGACAAAAAATAAGATGTTTGTCTTATTATTTTTGGATTTTGTTACCCCTACTGATGAACCAACATTATAGCATAAAAATTATGATCATCTAAATTTGTGTAGATCTATACAAACTATTTCAAATGATGCAGGTCATAATATTGATGACATATATATACAGAAAATGGGTGAAGCTCTAAACTCCATAGACAACAATAAAAGTACACATACAGAGTTGGTAGAAGTTTATGATGATGTGAAAAAAGCTAAGAGAAAAAAAAGAAAGAGAAAGCTTTCGCATACAAAGGGATTCAATCCTACCAATACAGAGTCTCCATCATATCATCAAAGATGACTACCGAAGAGAAAAATATCAAAAGAAAGGATAAAAGATTTCAGATCAGAAGTTCTCAAAGATCTATGGACAGAGAAAAAATACAAGACAACTGCTGTAGTAACGAAGATCAGCTTACCGATATCTTCATAAAAATTTTGGCAGAAAAAAATTCTTTTAAAATTATTTTTAAATTATAACTACTTGAATTAAGGGGGTGTGTTGGAAATAATCCAAGTAGTTAAGATTATGATGAGATTAGTTTAGATGAGGATAAGATTTATTTAGATGTGATAGATTTTTTAGTGTTTTAAAATATCTATATTCTGTCTTTTAATCAATATAAATAAGTGCTCTTGGTTCATTCCAGAGCACTACAGACTGCTGATTGAAAGTACTATAGGTGTACTCTACTATTCTCTTCTCCTTCTCCCTGAAGTTCTGCAGAAAAGCCAACAGTAAGTATCAGAGTCTGGTTCAAAGAAAATCAAAAGGAGTACACCAGTCAAAAAGAAGGGAAGCCTAGTAGATCCAGAGAAAAGAAAAAGCAAAAAGAAAAAAGAGAAGATGGTAGGCCTTATAGTAAGTGTTCCTAGTCAACTTATTCCTATCCTCAAAGGTGATAATTATCAGTTTTGGGCTATTAAAATAAAACCTCTGCTTATTTATAAGGATTGTGGAAGTTGGTAGAAAATAGTTTAGTTCAGTATAATCTACAGGATCCTATTATTACACAAGATCAAAAAAATCAGATGAAAAAATATACAAAAAGATGCAAGACCCTTTACATGCTAGAATAAGCAATAGATGATTCCCTATTTCCCAGAATCATGATGGCATCAACATCAATAGAAGCATGAGAGATATTAAAAAATATGTTTGGAGGCACAGAGAACGTAAAAATTTCAAAGATTTAAATTCTTCGATGTAAATTTGAAACACTTATAATGAAAGATTCGAAATCTGTTACTGATTTCTTCTCAAAAGTTTCTTCTATTGTGAATCAAATGAGATCTTATGGTGAAAATCTAAAAGATCAAACTATAGTAGAAATTTTTTTATGAAGTTTATCTTCAAATTTTGATATGATATCTACTGTTATAGAATAAGCTAAAGATACAAGTACATTATCTATTGATGAATTAATGGGATCTTTTTTAGTTCATGAACAAAAAGTGAACAGATATTCAGATGAAACTTTGGAACATGTTCTTCAAATTAAAATAGATCAGAAGAAGGATCAAAAAGAGAATTTAGAAATCAAGGAGAGATCAAAAGGACAGAGGACGAGGCTGATCAAATGAAGGTAACAAAGAAACTCGAAAATGCTTTTGTTGCAAAAAAAATAGGGCATATTGAAAAATACTGTTGGTACAAAAATAAAAATCCAAATATTTCTCTATGTTCTTATTGTGGAAATATGGACATCTTGAAAAAGATTATTAGAACAAAAATCAAACAAACTATCATGAGGAAAATAATGATGACAAAAAAGATGAAGAAAGTATTTTCTTTATAGCATCTGATGAAGAATATTCTAGATTTGTTTGGTTTTTGGATAGTAGATGCAGTGATTATATGACAAGGGATAAAAGTCTATTTCAGAAGCTTGATGATTCGGTTAGATCTATTGTGCAGATGAAAATAGTAAAAAGGTTCAAGTAAAAGAAAAAGGACAGGTTCAAGTAAAAAAAAAAGGAACAGTTGCTGTGAATATAAAGTCTAGTAAAAAAGTTATTGATGTATTATTTATTCCTGATTTAAAACAAAATCTCATTCGTATAGGACAACTAATAAGAAAAGGATATTATGTTATTTTTTATTATGAAAAATACCTAATTTATGATAAGAAAATTGGTAAATTGATAGCAATTGCAAGGATGACAAAAAACAAAATGTTTGCCTTATTATTTTCGAATTTTGCTACTCCTACTAATGAATCGACATTATGGCATAAAAATTATGATCATCTAAATTTGTGTGGATCTATGCAAACTATCTCAGATGATGGAGGTTATAATGTTGATGACACATATGTACAGAAAATGGGTGAAGCTCTAAACTTCAAGACAATAATGAAAGTACACATACAGAGTTGGTAGAAGTTTATAATGATATGAAGAAAGCTAAGAGAAAAAAAAGAAAGAGAAAGCTTCCGCATACAAATGGATTTAATCCTACAAATACAGAGTCTCCATCATATCATTAAAGATGGTTACCAAAGAGAAAAATGTCAAGAGAAAGGATAAAAGATTTCAGGTCAAAAGTTCTCAAAGATCTATGGATAAAGAAAAAACATAAGACAACTGCTGCAGCAATGAAGATCAGCTTACCGACATCTTCACAAAAATTTTGGCAGAGAAAAAAAATTCTTTGAAAATAATTTTAAATTATAACTACTTGAATTAAGGGCGTGTGTTGGAAATAATCAAAGTAGTTATGATGATGATGAGATTAGTTTAGATAAGGATGAGATTTATTTAGATATGATAGATTTTTTAGTGTTTTAAAAGATCTGTATTATGTCTTTTAATCAATATAAATAGGTACTCTTGGTTCATTCTAGAGCACTGCAGACTGCTGATTGAAAGTGCTCCTGGTGTCCTCTACTATTATTCTCTTCTCCTTCTTCCTGAAATTCTATAAAAAAAGCCAACAGTGGTATCAGAGCCTGGTTCAAAGAAAATCAAAAGGAGTACATCGGATCAATCAAAAGGAAGGAAGATTAGTAGATCCAAAAAAAAGGAAAAGAAAAAGAGAAGATGACGAGCATTACGGTAGATACAAGTATATTATCTATCGATGAATTAATGGGTTCTCTTTTAGTTCATGAATAAAAAGTAAATAGATCTTCAGATGAACCCTTGGAATATGTTCTTCAAATGAAGAAAGATCAGAAGAAGGATCAAAAAGAGAATTCAGAAATCAGATCTCAAGAGAGAGATCAAAAGGACAGAGGACGAGGCCAATCAAATGAAGGTAACAAAGAAACTCAAAAATATTTTTGTTGCCAAAAAATAGGGCATATTGAAAAAGATTGTTGGTACAAAAATAAAGTTCCAAATGTTCCTCTATGTTCTTATTATGGAAAATATGGACATTTTAAAAAAGGTTGTTCGAACAAAAATCAAACAAATTATCATGAGGAAAATAACGATGACAAAAGAGATGAAGAGAATATTTTCTTTATAGCATCTGATAAAAAAATTCTAGATTTGTTTAGTTTTTGGATAGTGGATGTAGTGATCATATGATAGGGGATAAAAGTCTATTTCAGAAGCTTGATGATTCGGTCAGATCTACTGTGCAGATGATAAATGACAAAAAGGTCTAAGTAAAAGGAAAAGGAACAGTTGCTGTGAACACAAAGTCTAGTAAAAAAATTATTGATGATGTGTTATTTATTCCTGATTTAAAACAAAATCTCATTAGTATAGGACAACTAATGTGAAAAGGATATTATGTTGTTTTGACGATGAAAAATGTTTGATTTATGATAAAAAAATCGATAAATTGATAGCAACTGCAAGGATGATAAAAAACAAAATGTTTGCCTTATTATTTTCGGATTTTGTTACTCCTATTGATGAATCAACATTATGACATAAAAATTATGATCATCTAAATTTGTGTGGATCTATGCAAACTATCTCAAATGATGCAGGTCATAATGTTGATAACACATATGTACAGAAAATGGGTGAAGCTCTAAACTCTAAGGACAATAATGAAAGTACACATACAAGGTTGGTAGAAGTTTCTGATGATGTAAAGAAAGCCAAGAGAAAGAAAAGAAAAATGAATCTTCTGCATTCAAAGGGATTTGATCATATAACTACAGAGTCTTTATCATATCATCAAAGATGACTATCGAAGAGAAAAATGTCAAGAGAAACGATAAAATATTTCAGGTCAAAAGTTCTATTGATAAAAGGAAAACATAAGACAATCGCTACAGCAAAGAAGATCAGTTTGTCGACGTCTTCACACAAATTTTGGCGAAGAAAATATTTCTTTGAAATTAATTTTAAATTATAACTACTTGAATTAGGGGGGTGTGTTGGAAATAATCCAAGTAGTTAAGATAAAGTTATGTAGTTAGGATTAGATAAAGATTTAAATCTAGATCTAGTTTAGATGAGGATAAAATTTATTTAGGTGTGATCGATTTTTTAGTGTTTTAAAATATTTGTATTCTATCTTTTAATCAATATAAATAGGTGCTCTTGGTTCATTCCAGAGCACTGTAGAATGTTGATTGAAAGTACTCTTAGTGTTATCTACTATTCTCTTCTCCTTCTCCCTGATGTTCTTCAGAAAAGCCAATAGTGGTATCGAAGCCTGGTTCAAAGAAAATCAAAAGGAGTACATCAGTTAAAAAGAAGGAAAGACTAGTAGATCCAGAAAAAAGAAAAAGAAAAAAGAAAAGATGACTGGCCTTATAGTAAGTGTTCCTAATCAACTTCTTCCTATCCTCAAATATGATAATTATCAGTTTTGGGCTATTAAAATGAAAACTCTGCTTATTTCACAAGGATTGTAGAAGTTGGTAGAAAATGATTTTGTTGAGTTCGATCTGTAGGATCCTAAGATTACTAAGGATCAAAAGTATCAGATGAATGAAAATATATAAATAGATGCAAAAGCCCTCTATATGTTACAACAAGCAATAGATGATTCTTTATTTCCCAGAATCATGATGGCATCAATATCAACAGAAGCTTGGAAGATATTAAAAAATGTGTTCGGAGGCATAGAGAATGCAAAAGTTTTAAAGTTTTAAATTCTTCTTCGTGAATTCGAGACTCTTATAATGAAAGATTCGGAATCGATTGTTGTTTTCTTCTCAAAAGTTTCTTCTATTGTGAATCAAATGAGGTCTTATGATGAAAATATAAAAGATCAAATTATAGTAGAAAAAGTTTTACGAAGTTTATCTCTAAAATTTGATATGATCTCTACTGCTATAGAAGAAGCTAAAGATACAAGTATATTATCTATTAATGAATTAATGGGTTCTATTTTAGTTCATGAACAAAAAATGAACAGATCTTCAGATGAAACCTTGGAACATGTTCTTCAAATGAAGATAGATCAGAAGAATGATCAACAAGAAAATTTAGAAATCAGATCTCAAGAGAGATCAAAAGGATAGAGGATGAGGCCGATCAAATGAAGGTAACAAAGAAACTCAAAAATATTTTTATTACAAAAAATAGGGCATATTGAAAAAGATGTTAGTATAAAAATAAAAATCCAAATGTTCCTCTATGTTCTTATTGTGGAAAATATGGATATTTTCAAAAGGATTGTTGTAACAAAAATCAAACAAATTATTATGAGATGACAAAAGAGATGAAGAGAATATTTTCTTTATAGCATCTGATGAAAAATATTCTAGATTTGTTTGGTTTTTGGATAGTGGATGTAGTGATCATATGACAGGGGATAAAAGTATATTTAGAAGCTTGATGATTCGGTCAGATCTACTGTGTAGATGGGAAATGGCAAAAATGTCCAAGTAAAAGGAAAAAGAACAGTTGCTATGAACACGAAGTCTGGTAAAAAAAATTATTGATGATGTGTTATTTATTCCTGATTTAAAATAAAATCTCATTAGTATAGGACAACTAATGAGAAAAGAATATTATGTTATTTTTTATAATAAAAAATACTTGATTTATGATAAAAATCTATAAATTGATAGCAACTGCAAGGATGACAAAAAATAAAATATTTGCCTTATTATTTTCAGATTTTCCTACTGATGAATCAATATTATGGCATAAAAAGTATGATCATCTAAATTTGTGTGGATCTATGCAAACTATCTCAGATGATGCAGGTCATAATGTTGATGACACACATGTATAGGAAAGGGGTGAAGCTGTAAACTTGAAGGACAACAATGAAAGTATACATATAATATTCGTAGAAGTTTCTGATGATGTGAAGAAAGCCAAGAGAAAGAAAAGAAAAATGAAGTTTCCGCATTTAAAGGGATTTGATCCTACAAATACATAGTCTTAATCATATCATCAAAGATGGCCACCGAAGAGAAAAATGTCAAGAAAAATGATAAAATATTTTAGGTCAAAAGTTCTATGGATAGAGGAAAAACATAAGACAGTCGCTACAGCAATGAAGATCACTTTGTCGACGTCTTCACAAAAATTTTGGCGAAGAAAATATTTCTTTGAAAATAATTTTAAATTATAACTACTTGAATTAATGGGGTGTGTTGGAAAAAATCCAAGTAGTTAAGATAAAGTTAAGTAGTTAGGATTAGATAAAGATTTAAATTTAGATTGAAAAAGAACAGTGACTGTTGATTGAAAAAAAAAAAACTATTGGCTTTTCTACAGAACTTCAGGGAGAAGGTGAAGAGAATAGTAGAAGAAACTAGGAGTACTTTCAATCAACAGTATGCAGTACTTAGAATGAACCAAGAGCACCTATTTATATTGATTAAAAGATAAAATATAAATATTTTAAAATACTAAAAAATCTATTACATCTAAATAAATCTTATCATCATCTAAACTAATCACATCCTCATCTTATTATCGTTTCTCTTGACATTTTTCTCTTCGGTAGCCATCTTTGATGATGTGATGAAGACTCTGTATTTGTAGGAATGAATCTCTTTGTATGCAGAAGCTTCATTTTTCTTTTCTTTCTCTTGGCTTTCTTCATATTATCAGAAACTTCTATCATCTCTATGTGTACCTTCATTGTTTCCCTTGGAGTTTAAGATCTCATCTTTTTCTTGTGGATATGTTTTATCAACTGTAGTTTTCAAATGATCATGACCTACACCATCTGAGATAGTTTGCATAGATCCACAAAATTTTAGATGATTATAACTATTTTTCCGTAATGTTGACTCATCAGTAGGAGTTGTAAAATCCGAAAATAATAAGGCAAATATCTTGTTTTTTGTCATCCTTGCAGTTGCTATTAATTTACTGATTTTTTTATCATAAATCAAGTATTTTTCTTCATAAAAAATAACATAATATCCTTTTCTCATTAGTTGTCCTATACTAATGAGATTTTGTTTTAAATCAAGAATAAATAACACATCATCAATAATTTCTTTACTAGACTTTATGTTCATAGCAACTATTCCTTTTCCTTTTACTTTGACCTTTTTGCCATTTCCCATATGCACAGTAGATCTAATCGAATCATCAGGCTTCTGAAATAAACTTTTATCTCCTATCATATGATTACTGCATCCACTATCCAAAAAACAAACAAATCTAGAATATTCTTCATCATAGGCTATAAAAAAAATATTTTCTTCATCTCTTTTGTCATCATTATTTTCCTCATGATAATTTATTTGATTTTTGTTCCAATAATCTTTTTTAAGATGTCCATATTTTTCACAATAAGAACATAGAGGAACATTTGGATTTTTATTTTTATACCAATAATATTTTTCAACCTCGTCCTCTGTCCTTTTGATCTCTCCCTTGAAATCTGATTTCTGAATTCTCTTTTTGATCATTCTTCTGATCTATTTTCATTTGAAGAACATGTTCCAAAGTTTCATCTGAAGATCTATTCACTTTTTATTCATGAACTAAAAGAGATCTCATTAATTCATCAATAGATAATGTGCTTATATCTTTAGCTTCTTCTATAACAGTAGAGATCATATCAAATTTTGAAGATAAACTTCGTAAAACTTTTTCTACTACAATTTGATCTTTTACATTTTCACCATAAGACCTAATTTGATTCACAATAGAAGAAATTTTTGAGAAGAAAATAGTAATCGATTACGAATATTTCATTATAAGAGTCTCGAATTCACGACGAAGAATTTGAAGCTTTGAAATTTTTACCTTCTCTGTGCCTCGAAACATATTTTTTAATATCTCCCAAGCTTCTGTTGATGTTGATGCCATCATGATTCTGGGAAATAGGAAATCATCTATTGCTTGTAGCATGTAAAAGGCTCTTGCATCTTTTTGTATATTTTCTTTCATTTGATATTTTTGATCTTTTGTAATACTAGGATCCTGCAGATCATACTGAACAAAACCATCTTCTACTAAATTCCACAATCCTTGTGAAATAAGCAGAGTTTTCATTTTAATAGCCCAAAACTAATAATTATCACCTTTGAAGATAGGAAGAAGTTGATTAGGAACACTTACTGTAAGGCTCGCCATCTTCTCCTTTTTTTCTTTTCCCTTTTTTTTGGATCTACTAGTCTTCCCTTCCTTTTGACTGATCTGATGTACTCCTTTTGATTTTCTTTAAATCAGGCTCTGATACCACTGTTGGCTTTTCTACAGAACTTTAGGGAGAAGGTGAAGAGAATAGTAGATGACACCATGAGTACTTTCAATCAATAGTCTACTTTGGAATGAACCAAGAGCACCTATTTATATTGATTAAAAGACAGAATACAGATATTTTAAAACACTAAAAGTTCTATCATATATAAATAAATCTTATCATCATCTGAACCAACCACATCCTCATCTAACTAGATTTAGATTTATCTAACAATAACTACTTAAATTTATCTTAACTACTTAGATTATTTCTAACACACCCCCTTAATTCAAGTAGTTATAATTTAAAATTATTTTTCAAAGAAATATTTTCTTCGCCAAAATTTTTGTGAAGACGTCAACGAGCTGTCTTCGATGTTGCAGTGGCTGTCTTATGTTTTTCCTCTGTCCATAGAACTTTTGACCTGAAATATTTTATCGTTTCTCCTGCCATCTTCAGAACTTCAGGGAGAAGGAAAAGAGAATAGTAGAGGACACCAGGAGTACTTTCAATCAACTGTCTGTAGTGCTCTGGAATGAACCAAGAGCACCTATTTATATTGATTAAAAGATAGAATACATATATTTTAAAACACTAAAATATCTATCACATCTAAATAAATCTTATCATCATTTAAACTAATCACATCCTCATCTAACTAGATTTAGATTTATCTAATCCTAACTACTTAACTTTATCTTAACTACTTGGATTATTTCCAACACACCCCCTTAATTCAAGTAGTTATAATTTAAAATTACTTTTAAAGAAATATTTTCTTCGCCAAAATTTTTGTGAATACGTCAACGAGCTGATCTTCGATATTGCAGTGGCTGTCTTATGTTTTTCCTTTGTCCATAGAACTTTTGACCTGAAATATTTTATCGTTTCTCTTGATATTTTTCTCTCCGGTAGCCATCTTTGATGATATGATGAAGACTCTGTATTTGTATGATCAAATCCCTTTGAATACGAAAGCTTTATTTTTCTTTTCTTTCTCGTAGCTTTCTTCACATTATGAGAAACTTCTATCATCTCTATATGTGTACCTTCATTGTTGCCCTTGGTGTTTAAGATCTCATCCTTTTCTTGTGGATATATTTTATCAACTGAAGTTTCTAAATGATAGTTTGCATAGATCCATAAAATTTAAGAAGTTTTCTAAAAGTAATAAGGCAAACATCTTATTTTTTTGTCATCCTTGCAGTTGCTATCAATTTACCGATTTTCTTATCATAAATCAGGTATTTTTCTTCATTAAAAATAACATAATATCCTTTTCTCATTGTTTTAAATCAGGAATAAATAATATATCATCAATATTTTTTTTACCAGATTTTATGTTCACAGTAATTATTCATTTTCCTTTTACTTGAACTTCTTTGCAATTTCCCATCTGCACAGTAGATCTGACCGAATCATCAAGCTTTTGAAACAGACTTTTATCCCTTGTCATATGATCACTATATCCACTATCCAAAAACCAAACAAATCTAGAATATTCTTCATTAGATGCTATAAAGAAAATAATTTCTTCATCTTTTTTGTCATAATTATTTTTCTCATGATAGTTTATTTGATTTTTATTCCAACAATCTTTTTCAAGATGTTCATATTTTTCACAATAAGAATATAGAGGAATATTTGGATTTTTATTTTTGTACCAACAATCTTTTTCAATATGCCCTATTTTTTTACAACAAAAGCATTTTTGAGTTTATTTGTTACCTTCATTTGATCGGCCTCGTCTTCTGTCCTTTTAATCTCTCTCTTGAGATCTGATTTCTGAATTCTCTTTTTGATCATTCTTCTGATCTATTTTCATTTGAAGAACATGTTCCAAGGTTTTATCTGAAGATCTGTTTACTTTTTGTTCGTGAACTAAAAGAGATCCTATTAATTCATCAATAGATAATGTACTTGTATCTTTAGCTTCTTCTATAATAGTATATATCATATCAAATTTTGAAGATAAACTTCGTAAAATTTTTTCTACTATAGTTTGATCTTTTAGAGTTTCACCATAAGAACTCATTTGATTTACAATAGAAGAAACTTTTGAGAAGAAATCAACAATAGATTTCGAATCTTTCATCATAAGTGTTTTAAATTCACGACGAAGAATTTAAAGCTTTGAAATTTTTACCTTCTCTGTGCCTCCAAACACATTTTTTAATATCTCCCAAGCTTCTGTTGATGTTGATGCCATCATGATTTGGGGAAATAACGAATCATCTATTGCTTGTTGTAGCACATAGAGGGCTTTTGCATCTCTTTGCATATTTTCATTCATCTAATGCTTTTGATCCTTAGTAATCTTAGGATCCTATAGATTATACTCAACAAAACCATTTTCTACCAACTTCCATAATCCTTGTGAAATAAGCAGAGTTTTCATTTTAATAGCCAAAACTGATAATTATTATATTTGAGGATAGGAAGAAGTTGATTAGAAACGCTTACTGTAAGGCCTGCCATCTTCTCTTTTTTCTTTTTCTTTTTTCTGGTTCTACTAGTCTTCCCTTCTTTTTGAAGGGTGTACTCCTTTTGATTTTCTTTGAACCAGACTCTAATACTACTATTGGCTTTTCTGTAAAACTTCAGAGAGAAGTAGAAGAACTAATAGAGAGAATTAGGAGTACTTTCAATCTGAATGAACCAAAAGTACCTATTTATATTGATTAAAGGATAAAATACAAATATTTTTAAATACCAAAAAATCTATTGTATCTCAACAGATTCATCCTCATCTAACTAATTTAGATTTATCATTTATTTTATTTTAACTAATCAATCGTAACTAATTGAATTAATCTTAACACACGCCCTTAATTCAATTAGTTATAACTTTAAGTTGTTTTCGAAAAAAATAAAATTTTTCTTTTGCCAAAGCTTTTGTGAAGATATCAGCAAGTTGTTTCTCGGTGTTTCAGTAGTCCATTTGAATCTCTTCTTTCTTAACCAATTCACGAATAAAATGATGTTGGACTTCAATATATTTGGTACGCCCATGGAAGATAGGATTCTTTATCATTGCAATAGTAGACTTGTTATCGCAATAGATTTTAGTTGGTCCATCTTGATTTTCTTGAAGATCTGCTAGAATTCTTCAAAGCCAAACTGTTTGACATGTTGTACTTGTGGCCACAATGTACTATGCCTCAGTGCTTGAGAGAGCAACACATTCTTGATTTTTCGTTGTCCATGAAATCACACCTGAGCCAAGGCTGAAAACAAATCCTGAAGTACTTTTTCTATCATCTGCACAACCAGCCCAATCACTATCAGTATACGAATATAACTTAAAATCTTTTACCTGTTCATAACGAATGTCATAATTGAGAATCCCTCTGATATATCTAAGAATTCTTTTAGCTGCTCCAAAGTGATGCTTGCTAGTACTGTGCATAAATCTGGATAACAAGTTAACTATAAACATAATATCCGGCCTTGAATGTGTGAGATACATTAACCCTCCAATTAAACTTCTATATTGTTGCTCATTTATTTTTTTCAAACCATCATTTAATATAAATTTATCATCTATATTCATTGGAGTAATCACTGGCTTACAAGTTGACATATTAAATCTTTTTAACAAATCTTTAGCATATTTTTCTTAGCACAAAAAAATCTCATTCGCATCTTGAATAATTTCCATTCCCAAGAAATAGTGTAAAAGCCCTAGGTAAGTCATTTAAAATTCTAATGTCATATTTTTCTTAAATTCGATAATCATATCTGATGAGTTTTCAGTATAAATCATATCATCCACATATAAACAAACCATAAGAATCTTCATACCTTGAATTCTTATATATATAGTTGGCTTACTTAAACTTTTCTAAAAATTATGTTGAATAAAATATCTTGGTGCTTTTTTAAGCTATATAATGCTTTATCTAATTTATACACTTTATCTTCTGATCCTTTAATTTCAAATCTTTCGGGCTGCTTAACATAAACTTCCTCTTGCAACTTTCCATTAAGGAATGCTGATTTAACATCAAATTGATAAACCTGCCATTATTTTGGGCCGTCAATGCTAATATAATTCTTATTGTCTCAATTCTAGCAACCGGAGAAAAAGTTTCTGAAAAATCAATACCTGAAATTTGAGTATATCCGTTGGCAACCAAGCGGGCTTTATGTTTTTGCAACGAGCCATCAGCATTAAATTTTGACTTGTACACCCATTGAAGTCTAATGACCTTTTTTCCTGGAGGCAAATCTACCAATTCCCAAGTCTTATTTTTCTCTATAGCTTGTAACTCATCATTCATTGTTTGTACCAATTCTTCTTTCTGAGCTGCAACTTTAAAATAAGTAGGTTCGAAAACAAGACATGCAAAATCACCAGATTGATATATTTCTGAAATACTACGAAATTTTCGTGGAGGTGATTCAGTATCACTAGATTCATTTGAGTCATTCAAGATACGAGAAGAGTCAGATGAGGTATTAATATGCAATGGATCATCTGCTTTATCTACTTCTTCTTCTACAGATATTGTTGTTTCAACTGCTTCAGAGTTCCAAGCTTCTTCTTTATTAAAAATAACATCACGACTTATAACTAATTTTTTAGTTGTATGATCAAAAAGTCTAAAAACTTTTGTCTCATTACTATATCCAACAAATATGCATTTAATACTTTTCTCATCAAGTTTACTTCTTTTTTCAATAGGAATATGGAAGTAAGCAACACAACCAAATACCTTTAAATGACTTACTTCTGGCTTTCTGTTTAAACATGCTTCATAAGGTGTTTTTCCTTGTACTGCCTTGGTAGGAAAGCGATTTAGTAAATACACCGATGTATTCACAGCTTTTGCCCAAAATTCCTTTTGGTACTATTTTTTCTTTAAGCATACATCTAGCAATCTCAACCACCACTCAGTTTTTTTGCTCTGCCACCCCATTTTGTTAGGGGGTATAGCTTGTAGTGAGTTCCCTATGAATGCCTATATTCTTACAAAAATCAAAAAAATCTTTGGAAGTGAATTCACCTCGTCTATCAGTATGTATAGTCTTAATAAAACAACTACTTTGTTTTTCCACAAATACTTTGAAATTTTTAAAAATTTGAAAAACCTTAGACTTTTCTTTGAGAAAATATACCCACATCATTCTTGTATAATCATGTATAAATAGCACAAAATATCTACTTCCACCTTCTGAGATAGTTTTCATAGGCCCACAAATATCTGCATGCATAATTTTAAATCGATTTTTTTGCCTTCTAAGAATGACTTGTTTGAAAGGTATTTCTATGTTATTTTCTAAAAGTACAGGATTCACAAACTACATCTTTATTTTTAATTTCAGGTAAGTCAACTATCATTTTTTTTTATTTAATAGTTATAGTCCATTATAATTCAGATGACCATATCTTTTATGTCATAGTGTTGAGTCATCAGTAGCAGTAGCAACGAATGCATATAAGGAGAAATCCGAAAGTACAAAGGGAAATATTTTATTTTTTGTCATCCTTACTGTTGCTACTAATTTACCTTTTTTTATAAATAAAATATTTTTTATCATCAAAAATAATATAATATTCTTTTCTTATCAGTTGTCTTATACTAATGAGATTATGTTTTAAACCAGGAATAAACATCACATCATTAATATTTTTTAACCAGATTTGGTGTTCACAATAATTATTCCTTTTCCTTTCACTTGAATTTCATTGTTATTCCCCATCAACACTATACATTTGATTGAGTCATCGAGTCTCTGAAATAAACTTCTATCCCCTGTCATATGATTACTACATCCACTATCCAAAAACCATACAGAACTAGAATATTCTTCATCAGATGTTATAAAGAGAATATTTTCTTCATTCGTTTCTTCATTATTATTTTGCTCATGATAATTTATCTGATTTTTGTTCCAGCAATCTTTTTCAAGATGTCTATATTTTCTACGATAAGAGCAAAGAGGAATATTTAGATTTTTATTTTTATACTAGTAATCTCTTTCAATATGGCCTTTTTTTTGTAACAAAAGCATTGCTGGGTTTCTTTATTACTTTCATTTGATCGACCACTTCCTCTGCCATTTTGATCTCTCCCTTGAGATCTGGTTTCTGAATTTTTCTTCTGTTCTTTTTTTTATCTATCTTCATTTGGAGAGCATGTTCTGAAATCTCAGGTCTGTTCACTTTTTGTTCATGAACTAAAAAAGAACCCATTAATTCATCAATAGATAATATGCTTATATCTTTAGATTCTTATATAGTAGTAGAGATAATATCAAATTTTGGAAATAAACTTTGTAAAACTTTTTCCTACAACAATTTGATCTTTTATGTTTTTACCATACGATCTCATTTTATTTATAATAAAAATTTAAAAAAAAAAATCAATGATCGATTCTGAATATTTCTTTAGGATTACTTTTAGGAGTTTCTTTTAGCTTCTTAACACTGGTTTGGGTATAGTGGAGGGTGATGGCTGCAAGACTTCCATTTGGAAGGACCCCAGGTTTGATGGCAATCCTCTTTTTATTGTAGCCTTCTTTTCTGAATGTGGATGAGCTACCCTTATCTATTAAACCTTTGGATTTTACATGTAGGCAGTGTTGGAATGAAGAACTAGTTTCTCTGGCCTCTTTGGACACCTGCTTGGGGAAAGGATCCTTAAGATACATATGTTGATTGTAAAAGTTGTCTATCATCACCTCAAGTGCCAAATGGGTTGGAGAAGATGTGTGGTCTAGTTGCCAAATGGGTTGGAGAAGATGTGTGGTCTAGTTGGAAGATGACCTAGTATTTGAAAGTTGCTCCTATGATCAAATTATTCTTGTGAAAGTTCTCATAAATTTTTTAACTTACTGCTTGTAGCTGGATTGCTAACATTATTCACTGTTAAGTTGAATAATGAGATATATCTTCATTAAATGCAAAATAATTTCTATTGAGTTTTGGTTGTTGTTGCAACAGGAACATGGTGTTTCCTTTAGTTTTTTGGACTCTTGGTTAGATGAAAACTGGATAAAAGAAATGTAGTCTCTGGAGGTTGAATTTGAAAATTAGATTTTTGTTGTTGTTGCCATTGGTTTTTAGTTCCTACGGGGAAATCTAAATAGTGCTAAGTTCCTATCATGGTTGAGCCAATCACTAATATCATCATATGTATTAACTCTCAAAGTCTGACCAATTTTATTTTTAAGGAAGTTTATTTATTGATATCTCATGTCTTTATAGTAAGCTTTTTGTTATTTTGAGTATTTTTTCAGGGACTCAATAAGTTTTGAAAAAAGTATTTTAGCTACTGGGTCTATTTCCACTCTTTAGGTCAACATAAGTTTATTTACATTAAAAAAAACGATTGAAGTAGTATTATATCCTTTTAAAAAATTAAAATTATATTAAAATTCTTTCATACGAATTTTTGTTTATTTTATCATATAAGGCAGAAAGGATCATCCACACGGGAATCACTGAATTTGAATTTTTTAAATTATTTGAAGGAAATTTGGATACATACCATCATATTTAGATATTTTATTCGCATAAAATAGTTCTTTTGAAAAAGATTTATTTTTGTCCCTCTTTTACAAACTTGATGAAACGAAAACGAATCCAATCTTTCCGCACAGATTTTATTATTTTCTTATCACAAAAGATAAATAGGATAATAAGTACTATAATAAGCTCAAATCTTCGATCTTTGAGAAAAAAAATTATTGATTGAATGTTTTAGAATGAATTCTCAAAAAAAATTAATTTTTTATCAGAAAGTCTCTTTATTTTCAGAATTTTCTAATAATATTTTGTATCTAATACCTAAAATAGCTCTAGTCACTTACCCACCCCACACCCCCCCCTCCCCGTCCAACCCCCCCCCCCTTCTTTTTTTTTTTAATTTTTTTTTCTCTTTTGATATAGATCAGTTCATAGCAGAAAAATGAATCGATTCAGCTATAGTATTTTTTTTCATTATGTTATAGTATTTTTAATAATACTAAAAATATAATATAGTACAAATATACTCATAGCCACTTACCCATTTTTCATCTATTTTCTTTTTTTCTATGAATCAGCCTATAAGGTAAACCGATCCAATCATAATATTTTAATAGTATGTTATAATATTTTTAGTAGTATAAAAAAATACTGTAACTCTATGTAAAAACACTATAAACATAATATTTTTATAAAATTTATACAAAAATATTATAATTTTAATCATCTTATAATTTATTTTTGATGTTATTGAAAACACTATATGGGTGTAAAAACATTTGTAACGGGACTATTATAGGTCAAGAAAAAATTGTTAGGAAATTCTAAAAAATGAACACTTTCCAAAATAAAGTCTAAAAAAAATAGTTTTTTTTTTTTAAATCATCCGATGTTTGGTTCATATAAAACAGTTGGTTTGAAATAGCATCTTGTCCTTCCTTGAGGTGAAAAAGAAAAAAAAGAAAAAGGAAAAGTGAAACCACATTAGGATTCCTCCCACACATATATACTCTAATCATCATGATGATGTCCTTTACATATATGGTCTATTTCGAACAATACATATCTTTTACATACAAGGATAAATATTAATAAACACAAAAAATGAATATAGTGTTTGGAGGTGATTTTACACACACACACAAAGGATCACATTTTGAGTTTTTCTCCCCCATATAATTGGTCTAAGTCTTTCAATCAAATGAATTCATTATTAGATCGAAGCATGTTTACGATATTTTTGAATGAAATTACAAAATCTTCCTTCACTAGACCGACTATGGTGTTGGTGAATAAATAGAATTAGAAAAAAAAATATTATCGTACTTCTCAAGTACTTTTACAACACGTCGAAGGGGTAAGTTTGATTAGGCTAAGGTAAGTTGGACTGTGTTCTATGAAATCCTTCGAGGTAGTGAAGAAAATTATTTTTAGTGGGTTAGAGAGATCAGACTGATCGTTTTTAACTACGAGGGTTTCATGCATGCATCGATCAATTGATAAGACCATAGAGGGCATTGACCTACCGACGACATGCCGGAGAGTGGAACACATCTATATATCTCTTTCTTGTTGCTGATATGGGCATCTGACTCATATTGGTTTGACATTGGCTTGTGAGTTAATGACACACCACCTTGGTGGGCATCTCCACTTGTTTAAATTTTGATTTCTACTTGGACATCATATTTTAGATCCAATCCGTATAAAACCTTAATTTTTTGTCTTTGAGATGTGTTAGCGTTCAATACACATTCATCCCAATCAAAAATATTTTATCATGGTATCATGCATATGTGCTTCATCATGTGGTAAATCTAATATGACTTACAGCAATGATATGATTGATAAATTTCGAGCTAACGGTGACTTTGACAAATAGAGCTCAATCAATCAAACTTGTGATGTCAGTATGAGTTAGGAGTCGATCGATAAAAATATTCCTCTCACCATACTATACATACATAGTAATCTCACATGTATAATTTTAGATCCATATCTTTATTTTAGATCCACATGTAAAACCTCAAATTAAGTTTGACATTGGAATAGTATCGTTAAGCATGCACCCGATATTTAATTTTATAAATATTATACCTGTTATGTGAAAGACTCGCCCATCTGGGAGAGTTATCGCAGTAGGTTGGTTCTCAACATATGGTATCCTTCAAGAAGTGATCAATTTTAATATTAGTATCTAGTAATCTTAATTTTTAATATTTTTTTGAAGTATCCAATCGCTTTCTTTATAAAGTTTTTTTATTTTTCTAATAATAAATATCGTAAACTACACACAGTCATTATTATAAATAACTTTGATCACGATTCAATTTAAATCGAAATCGAACCTGACTAGAATTGGCTTAATGGTTTATTGGTTCCAAATTGAACCGGAATCAACCTCAAGCCGTTCGATTTCGATTCCTAAATTTGAAAAATCGAAAACATTGATTCTATGATTTTAAGTTATTTAAAAATAAATTTATAAAAAATTAACTGTTCCAACTGTTAGTTTTGGTTCACTGTTCGATTTTTTATTTTTAATTTTAAAAAATAGAAACTGATGAGATCTAATTGTAAGGTTGATGATTTGGAGGTGTGTACCCTCCTCCTCTCTCTCTCTCTCTCTCTCTTCCTTCTTGCTTGAATCGGCGAGAGATGAGGGCTTCATTTAAGAGAGAGAGAGAGAGAGAATTCATAGGCACGGAAAACGGGTCAAACAAAAATAGACGTGCCATTTGCTTACAGCATACGCAGACGCTGCTGCTTATTTTAACCCATCCTCATCACCACCACCAAACCGTAGTTTAAGTTCTATGTTGGCCTCTGCTGATCTCATAAAACTAGCTACCATTATGAATGAGACGAGAGGTATGATTAATATGAATATTATGATATATTGTTGGATTATAAGTACTACAATAATTACTACCACTCCTCACTCTAAACCATGTCATTTTAAACCTATCAAATTAATTTATCACTGTAAATATTCACAATAAGATATCACTCCATCTGCAGCCTCACTTCAAACTGAATCAATACAAATATTTTTTGACTGTTTTTTTTAAATCTCAATGAGTCTGATATGTTTAATATGAAGCCAACTTCAAAACCTACAAAGGTGCCTAATGTTGAGGATCTCTCTCCACAATATTTGGAGATTGATTTATATCTTTTATTCCTGGTGCTGTTTCCCTAACATGAAGCTTCTTCCACTTGGGTCACCCAAGCACTCATCCAGTAGTAGAACCACTACCGGATGTTACAAAATAATATACGATTCCTTCAGGATCTATGAGTCAAACATTGTGAACACCATGCAAAGCATATTTGTCAAACTTAAAATGAGCATTCGCTTTCTTTCAGCGTTATATTTGTGCATTTCATATATTACTACAGAACGATATTTCGTTTCTGGAACCCATACTCTTGGAGGATGAGAAATCTAATTATGGAAAGATTTTTCTGTGAAGGAAAGAAAGCCTCAATATTGGGTTTTGGTTATTGTATGAATACTTTTTGTATCTATCTCTAAATCTTTATGGCAGAAAGAAAATACTCCAGTAGATCTAAAGAGTATGAGAGGAAAAAAAGAAAGAATTTTTTCTTATAGTTTATACGAGAGAATTATACAAGAGGATCTTTGTATTTATAATTTCATCTTACATAATAAATAATTCTATTTAATTTTTCGAAATAAAGAAGAAGTGCGAACGATCTCTGATTTTTTTTTCTTCTTCTTCTGTCATGGAGGTTATAATAGTTTTAAAGATCATAAACTAGGCTAAGTTTTTCCTTCTTTTTTTTTTTCTTAGCACCTATGAACAGAAAGATATTTCATGATTCTTAGGCATATCATTGGAGTCCCATGCTTAGGTTATACATGTTAACATACCATTGACAATGATCAAAGACACCTCATATAAACAGTAAAAAAATATTTCTTTGCTGAAATGCGTTCAACAATAGAATTACACTCATGTAAGAAATATTTAATATTACAAATGAGACAAATATGAAATCTAGGAACAAAAAAGAATGATGATGGTCCCAAAATATGACAACCATTTAACCAATCAATATCACACAACCACTCAACAATATTGGAGTTGCTGCAATGTTACTTCTGACGGAGTATAGAATACCTATATCCTATACAATGTTACTTCTTGTATGGCCATCAAAGGACCACAAATCTGTAATAGGTAATGTCATTGGCAAAAACGTAGCCAATTATTTGTCTAATGGTGCATTAATGGGAAGGTATATATGATATATCTTCAGCCTAATATAAAGCAAAAGTACTACCAAAGGCAACTCAAGATACATATCCCATCAAAATGAATGAAAGAGACACTAAACATAGCAGGATTTGATATTTGAGATTAATTTGCAGGCCAAGATCTTGATGTTCTCCCTCCTGACATCTCTCTTCCCCCACACCCAAAAGCAATCATGTCCCTCATGTGCAGGATCCAACTTGTGTCAACTGCAACCTCATCAACACCACTTCAGATGGAATCCAAACAATTCTCTTCACTTCTTCCATTTTTCCTCTTTTTCTGTCTTCTGATGATAATTTATGATGTCAATTTAGGCCCACTTTCTCCTAATAACTTGCCTTTTAAGCACTCCTTTCTTTCTTCTTATTCTCTCTCTCTCTCTCTCTCTCTCTCTCTCTCTCTCTCTCTCTCTCTGGCATGCCTGAATGTCCACAGCGAGGTAATGTAGTCTCCAATCTCATGCACCTGTAACACGTTTGGCGTTCCAAGAATGCGAAAACCCTTTTGATCCTTTGTTTCTGCTTCCTTGAATCCATGGCGCTGTCTTGTTTGTTGATTGCACCACAGGGAGAGGCTTGATGAGGTAGGGAAGAAGATAAAGAGGGAAGCCGATGTCGCGCACGACATGGCACGGAGGCAACTGCTAGGCCCGGTTGGGACCCTGAACAAGACAACCCCTTGCGCCGCCTGTAAGCTCTTGAGGCGGCGGTGCGCTCAAGAGTGCCCCTTTTCTCCCTATTTCTCCCCTCATGAGCCCCAAAAGTTTGCTTCAGTTCATCGAGTCTTCGGTGCAAGCAACGTCTCCAAGATGCTGATGGTAAGAACATAGACCTCTCGATCTCTCTACAGTCTCCATGAGCTTAAATGGCGATGCTTGTCTGCTGCAATCCAATCAGGAGGTTCCTGAGAGCCAGCGAGCCGACGCAGCAAATAGTCTGGTTTACGAAGCAAACATCAGGCTAAGAGATCCTGTGTATGGATGTCTGGGTGTCATCTCGACCTTACAGCAGCAAGTCCAAACCTTGGAGGCAGAGCTCGCGGCGGTGAAGGCTCAGATACTGAAGTGCAAGTACAGGCAAACTGCTGCTGCTGCTGCTGCCATCCTTCCCACGCCTCACGCCGCGGCCTTTCTCATCTCCAATGGAGTGATCTCAGGTGCTGCACCGAGGGCTCCTGCTTCCTCCTCTTCCTCCATGTTTGCCGCAGCTGCTTCCAGCTCAACCGATTACAGCTCCATCACCAATGACAATGTTTCTCTCTTTGGGTAGAAAAAATTCTTGGAGCATCCATCCAGATTCTTACGTTTTTTTTGTTTTGGACATGTTGTGTGATGCTTGTTTCGATCAAAATTTTGTTTGTCTTAAGCTTGATATTTGATAGATTTAGATCTTGAAGTCTCATGCGTTAAGAACAGATCAAGAGAGACGGAGATACATGAGCTGTTTACACGTGCATGTGATCTGGTTGACCATAGTGAGATGTAGGGTTCCCTCACATGTTTGTCTACGCCCTTAGGATCCCTCCCGAGTCATCAACATTAATTAAAGGAGGGGGTATGGCTAATTTGGTTCTCCCTATGTGGGCTAGTAATGGCCATTGACTTCCTTCAAGAAGAATGGAAGTCGCACTGAGCATCTTATCTTCGTCACATCCAGATTTTACTGTGTCAAAACTACTTCTTCCTCCTCTTTCTTTGAAGCAATCTTTCTGGTCAAACACTAATATATCAGTAGTAAATTCTATGAAACTTTTGTCAACATTTGTCCCATTTTTTTCCAGATTCCATTCACTCGCTCACATTCCAAAATGAGGAGAAGATCATGAGTTCAGTAGTATAAAATGATAAGAGAAACCAGCATGTTTTGACAACTTTCATTCTCCCATTACATTGCAACATGATGTGTATAACTTTCTACATACTTGAGAAGTTAAGTATATGGCTTGCTGCCATGATTGCTTGAAATGGTTGCATCTCCTTCCATGCCAACATACTGCTTGCATGTTGACCACGCAAATTAGCAGTAGATTTAGACTAGGATTGGATTCAAAAATAGGTTGTGACTTCATTCACTACTACTGTGAGAGAAATGAATGAATAAATAGACTGATTGTTACGGTTATACTGTCATCACTCTAGTTTAACTGTGGCCTTATTTTTTAACCTGTCTTTGTTTGGAATGATCTCAATAGTTTTCAACTAATTCGGTCAAGTTCTAGTAAAGGGTCTCTTGAAGTCTCAAAATTTTATTTAGTTCAGAACAGCTCATATCACACAGTAGCTCATTTACTTCAATCCCAATGCTAATTGGATTAAGATTAGGATAGCCCTTATTCAAATAGGGGTAATTACAAAGAGAGGATGATACCAACACCTAATAGGAGTAGGGCTTCCACACACCAACCCTAAACAAGTCCTAAAGGCATTAGGACTCTCCAAGACTTAAAAATATTAGGACTCTCCAAGTCCTAACTGTATTAAGATTTTTCAAGCCCTAACCTGGTTAGGACTCCACTCTTTCCACAACTATAAGAAGAGGAGAGCGTCATCCAAAGCATGCCAAGACAACTAACAAGTCTCCAGCAAAGAGCTAGTCGACCCTAGTTCTACAGCCTCAAAGCAGCAAGGAGAAGAGACAAAAGAATTATGCATCTTTACACCTACTTCTTCATGCCTCGGCCTTCTTTCTCATGTTTTAGCAAACCAAAGCCCTTCTCCAGATCTTCCTCTAGCAGCTACAAGAAGTTCCCAAAGCTTGTTGCTTGGTGTCCAAACCTCAGGAGGAGGTTCCAATAATAAATAAGGAGGAGATCGAAATCAACAGCGATACATAAACTGCCGACAGCACCCAAGTATTATCCAAAGACATGTATTCTTACACATCTATTAAGCTTTCTATCACATTTTTAATTTCGTTCTTTTAGGTTTTATAGTTAGCACTTTAGCTTTACAAGCAATAGAGGTTATTTTTTTTCGGTTTTACGCTTAGTTTTTCTATGATAATTCTCTGCTCCTCTAAAATTTTCATCCGAAATGTAGATTAAATTGATGGATCATCAATTTGAAACCCTATACGGATCAATCTTTAATCATTTTAAATCAAACACTAGCTTTCAAGATGCACTTTATGCCAAAATTGATTATAGAGAAGAAAGATGTGCAGTTTCAAATTTTAGGTTGGTCTAAATTATAACAAAATAATTTGTCGAGATTACAACCAGTAGACTATTGCTGTAGGTTCAATTTACCTAAAATTAGCACAAAAGACAAGTTATGTGCTTTCGGTGAATTGGGTTTTTCTAAATTAGGTTCCTTGGGGATACTGGGCACTGTATTTTTGCTATAACAGATTTTATTTGTCATGGGTCAGATTTTTCTTGACTTATGTGTCTTCGGCGTCTCCTAGCCCGATCTTTTGCCATAGCAGATTTCTTTTTTATCTTGGTCAGGTTTTTTTCGACTCACACACCTTATCGAACTAATCCCAAGAGAACCCTTTGATTTGATTGTGGAAGATAGCTTATCATAGGAGGGAAGAAGATTACTTTCCCTTATCAATACTATGTGATCGTGGGTTTAATTCCCACATGCAGTATTGAGTATATCTTTTTTACATCCTCCTCGAGTGACACTTCAATGATGAATGAAAGAGAGAGATGCTCGAGGAAGACTCATCGATTTGTTATTCATAGATGTCCTACAAACCAATCACATGAGTGATGACACATATGATATACAATGCACTATTTTTTGTTATTAATATTATATATTTTTTATTTTATTATTATTATTGAATTAATATATTAGTGATATCCTTGGATTTGTATAATAAGAATTGGATCGTAATGAGATCATGATAATGAGACCAATTTACCTTTAAACACAGATACTAAATAATTATAATCATAGGTTACTCAAGATGGATACTGAGATAACCGGACAGACTAGTGTGCTATATATCTGTTCATATGACGGAGGCAACTAGCCTCATTGCTACTTATGTGGGAACATTAAGGATATAGTGTAAGTGCTAATTGGAGTATGAGTTCTCTGATTGATCCGCTTATAGAATGTTTAATTATTAATGATACTTGATTGTTGTACAACAATTTCATAGTCTCAGTTATGAGTCTGGTACTTAGACTTGACATACCAAAGATGTCTTATTTGAGTACTCCATTTTTTGATACCAGACTTATATGTCTGGGAGTTTCAAATATAGTACTATGAGAAGAATATCTCATGTCGAGAATGATAGCCAACATTATAAAGACAATTGTGTGTCAATAGATAATTATCCACTCTCGTTATTATGAGAAGAATATCTCATATGCTCTTACTCAAGCAAATCCCTAGCCAGAGTTACTCGAATTGAGAGAGAAAGAGTTCTCTGTGAGAACCATATTAGAGTGAGAAATTAGAGGACCATGCTTGATATATAGTGTTTGAGATATTAGATGGATAAGGGACCATAAATACATAGTAACTGAGGGTAGATAGGTCCATGGATTAGATTCTCATATACCATCTAGGGACTACAGCGTTGTTGCTGGTTACAGGTGTCCTACAAGCCAATCACGTGAGTGATGACACGTATGATATGCTACATGTTCTTTTTGTTTATGATTAATTTTGACATATTTTTATATTATATTATATGTTGCATATATATTGTGATATCATTGGTTCTATGCATAATTGAATACTGATAAGATCATGATAATAAGATCGATTAACCTTTAAATACAGATCCCAAATAATCTCGGTTATAGGTTACTTGAAAGGAAGATCAAGATAATCGGATAGGCTGGTATACTATATATCCGTCCATTGATGAAGGTGGCTAGTCTCATAGCCACTTATATAGAGACACTAAGGATATAATATAAGTGCTCATTTGGAGAATGAGTTCACTGATTAATCTACTTATCGAATGCTATATGGTTAATGATACATAATATCAAACAATGATTTCATAGTCCCAGTGATGTGTTTAGTCCTTAGACTTGAGACACCAAGGATACCTTATTTGAGTACTCCTTTTTTTGATGTCATACTTACATGTTTGAAAAGTTCCAAATCTGGTATAACCAGTTATCAAGATTGGTAGTCATCCTTACGAAGGTAATTGAGTGTCAATAAAAGATCATCCACTCTTAGTATCGTGAGACGAATATCTCATGTGTGCCTGCTCATATAAATCCATGGTTAGGATCATTCAGATTGAGAGGAGTTCTCTAGGAGAATCTGATTAGAGTGAGACTCAAACGGATTCTGTATGTGGTCTGACAGTACCATATCCAATATACGACCTCTGAGATATTAGTTAGATAAGGGACTATAGATATACGGTAACTATGAATAGACAGGGTCAATGGATTCGATCCCCCTGTACTGTTTAAGGATTATGCCTCAGTGGCCTAGTACGTCCATGGTTGATGGTTGAATGAATTATTATAGGGATAATAATTCTCATAAAGAGTTATGATGGGAGTAACTCAGGACCAGCTTGGTATCGAGCCTAGAGGGTCATACATATATAGTGGATGCTTCAACAAATAAAGGATTGAATAAAGATCCAATTAGCCAATATTCTCATTAGATAAGACCTTACACTGATGGGCTCAATTAGAGATCAAAGGAGATTATTGGATAGAAATCCAATAATGTAAGGTTAATGGGTAATTAGATGAAAATCCAATACCCACTAAGGCAGAACCTTAGGGTTTTTGATGGCTCTCTATAAATAGGAGGGGAGGCACATAGTTAATAGGCTATATCTTTGGTTCCCCCTCCTTTTCTGCAAGAGTTGCGAGACTTGGGATTGCGATTGGAGGAATATTGCTGCAGTGATCTATCGTGTGGATATCACTAGAGAGAAAGAGGTCTGACCTTCTTCATCCTCTCTATCCGGATCTGGAAAAATAAGGATATACGATCCTTTTAGGTAAATAAACTCTCACACAATATAGTTTTTTCGTTTTGCGACTTTTCTCGTGACCCAATCTTTTACATGACGATTTGATCTGCGTGAAAAACCTATTTTGTTTTGATCTTCCACTGTGCATGTGATGCTCTCACTTGGTTTCATAATAGTGATATCAGAGACAAGGTTGTTCATACAAAAAATTCGTTTTAAATTACGTGTGATTAGATTGAATCACGTCGAACTATTCTATGCATCTTGCTACGTTTACGCAGCAAACGCAACGAGGGCAAGGGTAGCCAACTATGGCCAGGCCACTTGTAAAGGTGATCACAAGTGGCCAACCTGCAAGAGGCAGCGCTTGCTCGTGGCTAGGGCTGCCACCTGCAAGGGCGATCGTTCGCAGGAGCTGCCGCCAACAGGGTAGTACCGCGGACGCGACGCCTACGGGCATAGTGCCTACAAGCATGGGTAGCATCCATAGGGGCGACACCCATGGAGGCATCACCTATGGGCACAATGCCCGCTCATAGGGGCGGCCGCCAGAGCGTAGTGGTGCCCGCCCACGAGCAAGGGCAATCGCCACCTGCGTAGGGGCGGCAGCGATGATCGCCTCAAGAGGGCAAGGGGTTATGGTTTATGCTTTTTTGGCAAAAGGATGATTCTATCCTCAAAATTTGAGAAATTTCAAGGTATATCCTTTATTTAAAATTTCTAAAATATCCTTAATAATTTTAGAAATTTTGAGGACGGTCTTTCTATCTAGAATTTCAAAAATGCCCTTGATAATTTTAAAAATTTCTAACATGTCTTGATTTTAAAAAAATATCCTCTCACTGGTTCTCCTATAGAGGATAGTTGCTAGGGTTAAAGGGAAAGGGTACAGAATCACCTTACTAGCTCAAAATGGAAAAAGACTATAGTACCAAAACGAGGGTATACAAGTTCGTCATCACTTAGCTTACTTGTAAGCAGGGTACAAAAACACAAGATGGATACAAAGTAGGCTTACAGGATACGAGGGTGACTCTATCTATCCCAGGCAAGAGGTCGAATGACAAAGGTTTCTCTACCCAACATAGAGGGATAAACTCAAGGAAATAAGCACTCAATCCTATCCTACGGCGCCAGCCAATAGAAGAAAAGAAGGGGAAGTGATCTCTTAGTCAATCACAGATTGTAGATAATTAGGACATCTAATGCACTGATATCAAGCATTCCTTTATAGGTAATCCTATATGTGATGTGTACATATGATGTATGATGTGGATGGATGATCATGAGCCATGTGTTGTGATATGTGTAATTGTGATGATGATTATTATTATTAAGGCTTGCGAGCCTTCATTTTTCTCATTTTTATCGGGTCTGTGTGCTTATGATTATTTTATAATTATATGGAGAGATACGACGAGAGCGTGGAGGTCACAGTGGGACCCACGATGTCGTGATGGGAGATTATGATATATAGTGATGCGATGAGGATCTAACGAAACCGATGATGGTGAGATCAACGATCACAGGGCATTAAGATGTACCGATACACACATAGATTCTATTGCGAGTGATTAGGTCCATTAACACGGGCTTAATCATATTATGTGACTGCTCATGATCATCCGATGTGGCTTGCATATGTGATATATATTATATACCTTATATATATATATATATATATATATATATATATATATGCATGTGATGTAGATATATATTAAATATGTATGTGTGTAACATGATATATTAGGAGACCGATATAAAAAATAAAATCCCTCCTACGCTAATATTAAATTGGTGAGCGTGATGCAATAAGATTGACCCATGTGGCCTTCTATCATTATAAGAAGAAATTGAATCATGGCATAGGTTGAGTTGGTCGAGTCTCTTGAGGCTCACCTATTTATATGATCGAATTCTTGCCTATGACACAGAGATGTCACTAGTGAGCCGAGAATATGGTATGACTTGGTTAAGCAGTCGAGAGTATGTTATCAAATCAAACATCTTGTAACGATGGTGATGACTTAAGTTAACTTCATGGTTAGTCGAGCAGTCGAGACCATGATGATTAGGAGACCAAACAAGACAGGAATCACAAGGAGTTATGATTGATAAGAGTTTTCTACCTTTCGGGCTTAGTATAATTAATCGAATCCCTCGAGGTTGTATTAAGATGTTAATTGGATCTTGATCCCCACTAGAAGTCTGCTGGAGACTTTCGTCTTACGTGTCGAGGGTGTCACATGATTTGCTAGAAAAATAGTGGGAGTATATTAAGAAAGAAGTTCATATCTTAATTAATTTTTGTTGTAAAATTTACATGTTATTAATTTACGCTATATCTTGTTTGTCGCTTACAAACCCCCTACATGGCATGCTTAATGTCAATCGCCACACTAGTCTAAACTACATATATTGGCTCCGTAATTTGAGAATTATTCTTACTGTGGAGAAAATCGTATATGTCTTTAACATGATTATGCCCATGCCAAAGGAAAGGACAAGCGAGGATGAGATCACTCACTTTGTGAAGTATATAGATAGTCTTAGAGGATAACATGTGTATTGATCTTATACTTCAATCCTTACCAGATTCCTTTTCACAGTTCATTATTAACTTTAATATGAACAAGTTTTAGGTGACTCTACCTGAGCTCCTCAATATGTTGAGAGAAGCTAAGAGCACCATCAAGAAAGAGAAGCTAGTTCTCTATATTAGTAAGACCAATAAGAAAAGGAAGGTCATTAAGACCCTTAAGACGGGCAAGGGCAAAGAAAGACCAGATAAGGTAAAGGTTACTAAGAAAGACTCAACAAGGACAAAGGACAGTGCTTTCACTATGGTCAAGATGGGCATTGGAAGAGGAATTGTAAGGACAATCTTGTAGATAAGGCAAAACAGAAGCTTGGAGAAGCTTCATGTATATTTATGATTAGTCTCCACTTGTTAGATTTTCATAATAACACATGGGTATTGGATACCAGGAGTGCTTATCATATTTTATTACAGATTTTGGCAAGACCTAGGAGATTGGCCAGAGGTGAGATGGACCTCAAGATGCACAATGGAGCAAGAGTTACTATAGTTGCTGTTGGGAAGGTCACTCTACATCTGCCTAGTGGAGCTATTATTATATTGGATGCATGCTATTTTGTTTATTCTATTATCAAAAATATTATTTTCATCTCTTGTTTGATAATTAGTATATATAAATTAGTTTTTGAGAATAATAAGTGTTCAATAATTATGTATGATGAGATCATCACTAGAGAGATCCTAATAAATGGCTTATATGTGTTAGACACTTCTACACACATCATAAATATCAAATATGTTCAAGAGGAAAAGATATGAGGTGAACAATATATACCTCTAGGTTGTAGACTAGGTCATATACATGAGGAAATGATTCAAAAGTTAATGAAAGATGGATACTTAGATCCATTTGACTATGAGTAAGTATTATGCAACTTATGAACCTTGCTTTCATGGGGAAATAACCAACTCTCCTTTTAGTAAAACTGGAGAGAGAGCCACTAAGTTATTAGAACTTGTACATAGTGATATATATGATCCTATGTCGACTTAGGCTATAGGTGGTTACTCATACTTCATTACATTCATTGATAATTTCTCTAGGTATGGACACGTGTACTTGATGAAGTATAAGTCTGAGGCATTTGAAAAGTTTAGGGAATATAAGAATAAGGTAGAGCACTAGATTCTAAAGAGTGTTAAGACTCTTCAATTAGATCGAGGAGGAGAGTGCTTGAGTTCACCTATTTCCTCAAGGACAATGAGATTCTATCCTAGTGGACACCTTCCTATACACCTCAGCTCAATGGTGTTACAGAAAGGAGGAATCTCACATTGTTAGATATAGTGCGGTCCATGATGAGTTTCGCTGACCTACCCATCTCATTCTAGGGATACGCCATAGAGACCGCAGCTTACCTTCTGAACAGAGTTCCATTAAAATCAGTAGTGTCAACACCATATGAGATATAGAGAGGAAGGAAGCTCAATCTTAAGGTGGTTAGGATTTGGGACTGTCCTACCCATGTTAGAAGACACAACCTTGATAAGTTGGAATCGAGGACGAAACGGTGCATGTTCGTAGGACACCCTAAGGAAACTTTAGGGTATTATTTCTCTTATCCCGAGGATTAAAAGATCTTTTTTGCCAAGAGAACTGTGTTTCTTGAAAAAGAACATATTCTTGATGGAAATAGTAGGAGTGAGATAGAGTTGAGCGAAGTTGGAGACTTAAATACCATTCTAGAGTCCGAGTCTATTCAGGTACCTAGTACACAAGTTTCAACTTTGTATAGGTCTAGTATAGTATCTCACATTCCTGAAAGAATGAATATATCAATGGAGAGGACTCTCAGGATATTGATCCTCAGACATACGAGAAGACTATTATGAGTATAGACTCCGGGAAGTGGCAAGAAACCATAAATTTTGAGATGGATTCCATGTACTTTAATAAGGTTTAAAACCTTATGGATGCACCTAAGGGAATTCTGAAATGGATCTTCAAGAAGAAAATCAGAGTGGATAAAAATGTGGAGACCTATAAAGCAAGGTTGTTAGCTAAAGGATATTGTCAAAGGTAAGGGATTGACTATGATGAAACCTTTTCACCTGTAGCCATGCTTAAATCCATTAGAATTCTTTTGGCCATTGCAGCACATTATAACTATGAGATCTGACAAATGGATATAAAAATTATTTTCTAAGTGGCAACCTCGAAGAGGAGGTGTATATGATATAGCCAAAGGGATTCGTATCCAGAGAAGGTCCAGATAAAGTGTACAAGTTGCTTAGATCCATTTATAGATTGAAGTAAGCTTCCCGAAGTTAGAACATAAGATTTGATAAGGTGATCAAATCTTATAACTTCGTTAAAAACGAAGGGTGAGCCTTGTGTGTACAATAAGGTAAATGAAACTGTTATCACCTTATTGGTGTTATATGTTGATGATATCATAATCATTGAGAATGATATAGGAATGCTCTTCATAGTAAAGGCTTAGCTATCCAGAAACTTCTCCTTGAAAGACTTAGAGGAAGCATTATATATTTTGGAGATTCAGATCTATAGAGATAGATCCAAAAGGATGTTTAGCTTATCTCAGTCCAGGTACATAGACTCAATTATCAAAAGGTTTGGCATAAAAAATTGTAAGAGATGTCTTATACTGATGAGACATGGAATATCACTTTTTAGGAGTATATCCCCAAAAACTCCTAAAGAAAAGATAGACATAGATATGATACTCTATGCCTCAACGATAGGGTCTATCATATATGCTATGCTATGTACTAGGCCTGATATAGCGCATGCTCTGAGTGTCATGAGTAGGTATTGAGCGGATCCAGGTTTGGAATACTAGAAGGCAGTAAAGTATATCCTTAAGTACTTGAGAAGGACTAAGGATCTTTTGCTGGTATATGGAGGAGGTAGCCTCCAAGTTGAGAGCTACACAGACTTGAGTTTCTAATCTGATATTGATGATAGCAAGTCAAACTCAGATATATTTTCACCCTGAATGGAGAAGCAGTAAGCTGGAAGAGTTCCAAGCAAGATACTACTATTGACTCGACCATAGAGGTAGAATATATTACTACAACAGAAGGAGCAAAAGAAGGGGTATAGATAAAGATGTTCATCAGGGATTTGGGAGTCGTACCAAGTAGCGTAAAGTCGATTCCCATATACTAAGACAATAATAGTGCAATCGCTCAAGCGAAGGAACCCATGTCTTATTAAAAGTCTAAACATATTATGAGGAGGTTCCATCTGATTAGAGAGATCATAGCCCGTAAAGATATAACAATGGAAAGAGTTCCATCCAAAAATAATATTACAGATCCATTAATAAAGCCGCTGGCTCAGATTGTATGTGAGCATTATAGGGGTCTAATGGAGATCAGATACATAAGTGATTGACTTTAGGTCAAGTAGGAGATTGCTGGTTACAGCTGCCATGCAAGCTAATCACGTGCGTGATGACACATGTGATACGCTACGTTATGTTTTTGCTGACAATTATTATTGGTATATTATCATATTATTTGTTATATATATATATATATATAATGATGCCCTTGATTCTATACAATGGGAATCAGATCATGATGATATTATGATAATGAGATCGATTCACCTTTAAACATAAATCCTAAATAATCTCGGTCGTAGGTTACTTGAGAGTGACATCAAGATAACCGGACAGATCGATGTACTATATATCCGTCTATATGATAGAGGTGGCTGGTCTCAAAGCCACTTGTGTGGATACTAAGGAGATAGTATAAGTACTCATTGGAGAATAAGTTCATTGATTGATCTGCTTATAGAATGTTGTATGGTTAATGATACCTAATGTCAGACAGCGATTCCATAGTCTCAATTGTGTGTCTAGTCCTTAGACTTGAGACACCAAGGATGCATTGTTTGAATACTCATTTCTTTCACACCGGACTTACAAATTTAGAAGGTTCTAGATCTGGTACAATCGGTTATCAAGATTGGTAGCCAACATTATGAAGGTAATTGAGTGTCATTAAAGGATCATCCACTCTCGGTATCATGAGAGGAATATCCCATGTATGCTTGCTCAGATAAATCTCTAGCTCGGGTCATTCAGATTAAAAGATAAAGAGTTCTCCAAGAGAATCCGATTAAAGCGAGACTCAGACGGATTCCATATGTAGCCTGACAGTACCATATCTAATATACGATCTCTAGGATATTAGTTGGATGAGGGACTATAGATACATAGTAATTATAGACAAACATGTCTAATGGATTCAATCCCTTTATACTATTTGGGGATTATGGCATAGTGACCTAGTACATCTATAGTCGATGACTCGAGTGAATTATTATGGGGATAATAATTCACTATATCAGAAGGAGTTCTGATGGGAGTGACTCACGGTCAGCTTAGTATCGGGCCTAAAGAGTCACACACATATGGTGGATATCTCAATGAATAGAGGATTGAATAAAAATCTAATTAGCCCATATTCTCATTAGATGAGACCCTACACTGATAAGCTCCTTACATTAAGACCCAATTAGAGGTCAAAGGAGATTATTAGATAGAGATCCAATAATGCAAGGTTAGTGGGTAATTGGATGAAGATTCAATACCCATTAAGGCAAGACCCTTAGGGTTTTTGGTGGCTCTCTTTAAATAGGAGGGGAGGAACATAGTTGATAGGCTGCATATTTGGTCGCCCCCTCCTATTCTCCTCCCTCCCTCTACACAAGAGTTGTGAGACCTGAGATTGCGACTAGAGGCATATCGCTGTAGTGATCCATCGTGTGGATGCCGCTAGAGAGGAGGAAGCTTGACCTCCTTCATCCTCTCCATCTGGATTGGGAAAAATAGGGATATACGATCTCCCTAGGTAAATAATCTCTCACATGATGTAATTTTTTTATTTTGCGGCTTTTCTCGTGACCCAATCTTTTAAATGACAGTTTGATTTGTATGGGAAATCTGTTTTGTTTTGATCTTTCGCTGTGTATGTGATGCTTCCGCTTGGTTTCCTAACAATTATGGCCTAGTATGTCTATAATTGATCAGTTGAGTGAATTGTTATTCCTAGATAGATGAGGGACCATAAATACATAATAATTAAGGGTAAACACGTCCAATGGATTAGGTCCCCTTGTACCATCTATGGACTATAGCATTATAGCCTAGTACATCGATAGTCGATGAGTTAAATAAATTGTTATAAGATAACAATTCATTGAGTTAGAAAGAATTTTAAGTCAGAAGGAGTTCTGACGGGTGCAACTCATAGCCAGCTCGGTATTAGGCTTAGACGATCACACATATATGGTAGATGTTGCGATGAGTAGATGTTTGGATGAGAAATCTATCGAGCCCCTATTTTATTAGATATCCAATAGACCCTATATTATTAGATCATGTGGATGAGATCTAATAAGAGTTAGTAAGACATTAATATAGAAATCCACTAATCCAAGAGGCTTGGTTAATTGGATAGAGATCCAGTACCCAACAGGGCAGGATCTATTAGGGTTAAGTTGATATGAAACTCTATAAATAGTAGAGGACCAAAGGGGTCATAAGCTAGACTTCTTTTGGCTGCCCGTCCTATTCTCCTCCCTCCCTCTTCCTTAGTCAATAGCCCTATTAGGGGAATGTAGACAGTAAGAAGGACCACCCTCTTCTTGATCTTGGTGTTGTTGGGAAACCCAATGGGAGAGCATCATATACATAACATAAGAAAACAAAACAGGTTTCCTACATATATCAAATCGTCATACAAAGATTGGTGCGTGAAAAACTCACAAAAATGAAAACAACAATACATGAGAGATTGATTACCTATGGAGATCGTATATCTCTAAAAATTCAGATCCAGATGGAGAGAATGAAGAATGTCAAGTATCCTCCTCTCTAGCAGTATCCACATGATGGATCATTGTAGCGATGCTCCTCTAATCACATCCCAAAATCTTGTAATCTTGTGCAGAGGGAGAGAGGATAATAGGAAGGGGTGACCAAAAGCGCAACCTATCAATAATGTGCCACCCTTGCCTCCTACTTATAAAGAGTCACTCAAAAACCCTAATAGGTCCTGCCTTAGTGGGTATTAGATTTTCATCCAATTATCACTAATCATAGATTATTGGATCTCTATCTAATAATCTCAATTGATCTCTGACTAGGCCTTATGCAAGGAGCCCATCAATGTTATGTCTCATCCAATAAGAATAAGGGCTAATTGAATAACCCATATCCAATCTTCTACTCCCTAAAATATCCACCATATGTGTGTGGCCCTCTAGGCCCAATATCGAGTTAGCCATGAGTCCTACCTATTAGAACTCTTTCTGACTCAGTGAATTATTATCTCATAAAAATTCACTCAACTCAAACAACTATAGATGTACTATATCACTGTGCTATAGTCCCCAGATAGTATAGGTGATCTTATTCATTAGACATGTCTATCCTCAATTACCATGTATCTACAGTCCCTCATCTAACTAATATCCCAAAGATCGTATATTGGGCATGGTACTGTCATGCCTCATACGGAATCCATTCGAGTCTCACTCTTATATGATTCTCTCGGGAAACTCATTCTCTCTCAATCCCAAAGACCCCAACTGAGGATTTGTCCAAGCAGTAACACATTGGATATTCCTCTCACAATAGTGAGAGTAAAATTATCTTCGTAAGGTTGGCTACCAATCCCGATGATCGATTGTATGAAATCTGAAACTTTTCAAACCTATAAGTCTGACATCAAAGAAATGAGTACTTAAACAAAGCATCATTGGTGTTTTAAGTCGAAGGACCAGATAAACAAAGCATATTGTTTGACGATATGTATCATTAACCATCCAATATTTCATAATTGGATCAATCAGTAAACTCATTCTCTAATGAGTATGTGTACTGTACCTTTAGCGTTCTCACATAGCTGGATATGAGACTAGTCGCTTCTATCATATAGATAGGTATATAGTACACTGATTTATCTAGTTATCTCGATATCCCTCTCAAATAACATATGACTAGGATAATTTAGGATCTGTGTTTAAAGATAAATTGGTCTTATTATCATGATCTAACTCCCATTGTACAGAACCAAGAATATCACTATATATATATATATATATATATATGAAAATATATCAATAATAATCATAAGCAAAAAGATCACACAGTGTATCACACATACCATCACTTATGTGATTGGCTTGCAGGGCACTTGTAACCAACAATCTCCCACTTGTACTAAAGCCAATCACCTATGTGTCTGATATCCATCAGACCCCTATGATGCTCAAACACAGTCTGAGCTAACGACTTTGTCAATGGATCTATAATGTTATCTTCAGATGAAATTCTTTTTATTACTACATCTTTTTGGGTCATGATCTCTTTAATCATCGGGAACCTCCTCAGAACAATTTTAATGAGACCTAGGTTCCCTTACTAGAGCTACCACCCCGTTGGTGTCATTATATATATGGAAATCAGTTCATCATTGATACATACTATTAGGATCAATTGGTACTAAGAGGGGGATGTGAATTAGTGTAAGTATAAATTCTTGTTTTAAACAAAAACTTTTCGGTTTAAGCAAGATAGGAAGATCCAAAGCTTTTCGTTCAAGTAAAGCAAGTGAGTGATTAAAAGAAGATTGCCAAGTTACTTGCTTACAAATTACTTAAGAAAGAAAAAGGAAATCCCAAAGATAAGTAATATTATAAGTGAAGTGTTTAACGTGAAAACATTACTTTCAAAGAGTAAATTAAATCGGAAGCGTCAATACAAAATTAGTAAGCAAGGAAAGCAAAAGAAGAACTCACAAGTTTTATAGTGGTTTGGCACCAACGGGCCTACGTCCACTCTCGAGTCCTCCTCCTTGAGGCACATTGGTGTCCACTACTGATCTTCTTTATGTGAAGACCAAACTCTTATACTTTTCTTACAAGAAAGACTTAGATTACAACTCTTTGATCACTCCCTTCCTTTTTTTCACAATTCACATAAAATTTTTTTTATAGAATGTAATCCCTAAAATTGTTGTATGGAATGTAAAAAAACTTGAGGTATTTATAGGCCCCAAATGACTTCAAAATTTAGAGCCAAAAATCAAACATATCTAAAAAATCCGGATATGGCTAGTTCACCCATCAACCTGGGTGGTCCAACTACCCGAAATCTTGGTACAGGTGGTTTACCCGCCTATCCTAGGCGGTTCACCACTGACAGCCATCTTGTTTCTAAGGTACGGGTAGTCCAACCATCGATCACCAGTAGTTTACCCGTTGGAATCTCTGAAAAAGTGGTTCCCTCCACTTTTCAAATTTAGGCTTTAATTTGAAATTGACCAATTCTTTGGTCAACTAATTGAGCTTAACCTGAGCTCAATCAAACCCTATAGTGGACCCAGTTGCCTCATTGAGTTGATTTAGATTTCTTTCAAATCCAACCCAATTAGGACTCAATCCCTAACTACGACTAAATGATTATAACTCTTAATGATCAATAAGTTAAACCAAGACCTAATTCCCGTCAATCCGGTTGCCTTAGCATTCTTACAGCAAGTCTTTTGGTCTCCTTCTAACGGTCTCCCGACGTGTTCCCAGTGAGCTTCCCAAGCCCTTCGACAAATCTCCTAGCGAACTCCTAGTAAGGTCTGACTGCATCGTCTGAACCTTGACTCGATGCTCAAGGTTGATCTTGGCCCATCATTTAGCTGTAACTCAATTGCTCTATCGTAGTTAGACCTACAAGATGCTAATTACAACTTGATTAATTATAATCAACATGGCTATAAATCCACTTCAAGACCTTCCCAACTCCCGGCAAGCCTTTTGGCTACCCCTGACAATCTTCTGGTGAGTCTCAGTCTTCTTCTGGTGAACTCCCTTATGCCATTCTAGCAAGCTTCCGATACCCTCAATGAACTCCCACGCACTCCAAGCGAGTTCCCAACTGCATCGTCCGAATCTCGGCCCGATGCTTAGACTTAACTCTAGTCAAACCTCTGATTGTAATAATCTCTCTATCATAGTTAATCCTACATCAATCAACTCTAACAACATTGTTAGATCAAACACTCATCAATTGATTTTATCATTAAAATCTAAGATTCAATAATCTCTTCCTTTTTTATGATGACGATCAATTAATGACATGAGTTAATCCTAACTCTCTCTAAATTCATACCTCAATGAGGAAAATATAAATTCAAGAGAACCACATATTCTTGAATTCAAGTGTCACGAAACAAATTATATTCCAAGCAAATTTTAATAAGAATTTGCATCAAGTCATCGAATCATGAATTTTAAAAGGAATTATGCATCAATATCCAAGATATCCAAGTATATCATCAATATCATGTGTCATCATTAATATCATATGCCATCAATGTATATCATCAATATTGTGTGTCATCAATGTATATCATTAATATCATGTGTCATCAATGCATATTTCTCCCCTTTTGTCATCAACAAAAAGATGAAATATATGGCTAAGGATTTTAAGGCACATCAGTTTTTGCTCCACCTTTGTAAAATATGACATGAGTTATAAAGAATTTTCTTCCTCTTGTGAAAGGAAGGAAAGAAAATAAGGGAGGAGTTGTAAAACATCATTAAGTATAGTTCTCAATTTTGTAGAGGTGAATTTCGAAGATAAGCTCAAAGATCCAAGATATTCATGAAAATTCAAAAATTTAGGAGTTACTCATGCATTTAAAATCATCTCATATAATTTCAAGCAAGCATAGCAAATAAATCCGTAAAGTAGCAAAACATCATGCAAATTTTCTCCCCCTTTTTGTGAATAATAAGATAAAGAACATGGAGAAAGTTTTCAAAAATATTATCATAAAAAGCTTAATCTTATGAAATCTAGATTAGCAATTCATATATTTTCATGATTTAGCATTCTTAATGCTCAACCTCAATCTTGTAGATATAAGATTTTAAAATAAAATTTCAAATATGAGCTCAATAAATCTTTCTCATATAAATTTTAAGAAAATATAGCAAATAGATCTGAATAATAACATATTATTATCATCATGTAGATTTTCTCCCATTTTTGTAAACAATAAGATAGAATTAAGGTAGAGAAGTGAAAAACATCACAAAAATACTCAATTTTATAGATGTAAATTTTAAAATCCAAGAAAAAATCAAGAGCTACCCATACAATTTAATTTATCTTATGAAAATTTCAAGCAAGGTAGCAAATCAAGCAAATCATGCATTTTACATGCAAATTTTGATAAGAAGTATAATTTATAAAGTCCAAGAAATCCAAAGGAAAAGAGTAAATCAAGCTCAAATTTTTAATTATGCATTTCACATATATTTAAAATTCTAAATTTTATTCCAAGCAAATTATTTCTCATTCAATGTTATCATATCCAATTTGCTTCTAATCATATTGATAATTTTATCTCCCATTTTTTGTTACTATATAAAAAAATATGATTGCATAATTTCTTCTTAACATCCATATTCAAATTATGTCTAAAAGTACAAGGAGATCATGTCATAAAATAAAATCTTTAAGTACCATCAGACATGATTTAAATTAATAAATTTATCTCTCCTTTGTTTGTAAATTTCAATATAAGTACTCAACAAATCTTATATATTCAAAATTCTAAGTTAAATAGAAATCTAATCATGCAAATCTCATGTATTTAAAATTTCTAATTTTTCTTTTAGCAAATAGCTCCTCATCTAATGAAAGTTTCTCATAATCAAAGTATTTAAATTTATTATTACAAAATATCACTTTTGTCTCTCCCTTAGTCATTGTCAAAGTAACAATTATGAAGTTTATGTAAATTTAATAATCAAAATATTTATGTAAAGATTTAAAGCTTTATTTTCTAAACTTGTTAAATTTTATAATAATAATTTATTCAAGTTCAAATCAACAAATCATCAAAATCACTTTTAAATTTCAAGAGATTCATAAAAAATAACATAATTGATTCATTAATGTCTTTTTATAAAATTTATAAGATGGAGAAATTTTTTTAAAAAATATATTCCCTTTTTATTTCATACAAGCATACCTTTGTCTTTTAAGCCAAATAAAAACATGTATTTTTATTTAAAACTAAAAAAAATTTATTACGGCAAATATCAATAAGCCATAAATCACAAAGATTATCATGCATAATTTTGAAATATAAACTCATCACTATGTATCATTAAATTATCAAGCATGGTTTCATTGAACATAAAACATCTTAAATCAAAATTCAACATATCTCAATTTTAACTTTGAAATGAGTATAACTTTTTATACATAGTGCAAACAGTTGATAAACTTATTTTTAAATTTTTATTTATTTCATATTCAAATTCAAAAGTAATTTATAATTTAATAATACACATTCAATCTTAACATATAATTTTTTAACCATTTAAATCAATCATTCAACAATGATATTTAACTTAGTCAAAAGAGTATTATAATATTTAAATCATTCAATAATAGCCTTTGCATTTAAATCAACAAATATTCAAGCCAATGATTTTGAACCTATCATAAAAATCTTTCTTTCATAAATTTGAGTTTAGATAAAGTTTCTAATTCATTTTTATACTAACATACCAATGTTAGAGCGATCAAGATTAATAAGTTATCCAATGATTCATTACCAATGATTTTATTTCAATAATTTTTTGTTATTACTTAGGCTAGTGAGCTTTGAAAGAATATTAGATCTCAAGTCATATGCCTTAAGCATCTACTTTCAAAACATTACTTAGTGCTCCTAGTGTTATCAGGAGGCAACTTTATATTATGGGAGATTTTGATTTAGATACTTATTTGAGTTTAGGTCCTTCATGATATATTCTTCCATTTTCTCTAATGATTTAAGGTCATTTATGGTTCATTTAGGAACCCAAATTAATTTATATGGACTATGATTTTTAAATGGATATTTGTAGGCTTTATGTCCTAATTTTTCACAAAAATTACACTTAATTCTTGGTGACAAATTTAAGGTAGATCCTTTAACAAATATAGTTAGCTTTTGTTGAATATTACTAACAAAACCAATGTCATTTCATCTATTAATATAACCCTTATTGACAAGAATCATATTTAGGGATTTGTTTCCAATTTCAAAATTTTCTAATGTTGTCTTAAGCATGATGGTCTCTTCTTTAACATTATCTAGCATATCATATTTAGAACATGGGTTATGTGATACTGATGAATCATGTATTTCATTAAGTCTACTGACTAACAAATCATGATTATTCTTAAGCAACTTAAAAGATTTGCTAAATTTTCTAAACTCATCAAACAAATCATGAAACATATTTAATAACTCTAAAAAAGAAACACCTAATGAATCACTAACCTTGTTGTCGATAGCCATAAGTGCAACATTCTCCACTTCTTCTTAATTGTTTCGTCTTTGAAGCGCCTCAGCTTCTTGCGTTCATACAAAGAAGTTTTGTCCATCTTAAGTTCATTTCTATGGTTTGCTTTCATTAATTTATCTGGTTCATTTATCGAATGTTCAAAGTCTTCATCACTCAAGATTTCACTCGAGATTTCACTCGATGAGTTATATGTTTTTCTAAGTTCACATTTCTTCCTATTCTGTGGAAGGTGTTATTGGGTTCTCAATGTCAAACTCTTAGGAAGTTATTCTTCTTGTTTATTTTTAAAAGTATTTTTATTTAATGATTTATTTAGATTAGTTGTGCTTTCATATGTGATTTTCAATGTATACCAAATAACAAAAGCTGAATCATAAGCGGAAACACGATTAAACTCATTCTTGTTAAGAGCATAAAACAAGGAATTCGTAGTCTTAACATTTAAAGAGAAAGTCTTCTTCTCTAAATCATTCCAATTGTTCATTAGAAGAGAAGACCTTTCAAATTTATTTTTAATAATATTTCATAAATCAATGTCTAAAGAAAGTAAGAGAACTCTCATCCAAGTTTTCTAATAAGTATAGTCTGTCCCAATAAACATAGGAGGACGAATGATAGAAAAGCCCTTTTAAAAGCCAAAAAGAGCTATTTTTCTTAGGCGTTAAACTAAATAAGATAAAATGTTGCTTTGATACCAATACCAATTGATAGGATCAATTGGCACTAAGGGGGGGGGGGTGGTGAATTAGTGCAAGTGTAAATTCTCGTTTTAAATAAAAACTTTTCACTTTAAGTAAGATAAGAAGATCTAAAGCTTTTTGTTTAAGTAAAACAAGTGAGTGATTAAAAAAAGATTACTAAGTTACTTGTTTACATATTACTAAAGAAAGAATAAGAAATCCCAAAGAGAAGTAATGTCATAAGTAAAGTACTTGATATGAAAACCTTACTTCAAAGAGTAAATTAAATCGGAAGTGTTAATACAAAATTAGTAAGCGAGGAAAGCAAAAGAAGAACTCATAAGTTTTATAGTGGTTCGGCACCACCTACGTTCACTCTCGAGTCCTCTTCCCTGAAGCACATCGGCATCCACTACTGATCTCATTTTGGTGAAGACCAAACCCATACACTTTTCTTATAAGGGAGACTTGATTACAACTCTTTAATCAATCTCTTACCCTTTTTTTTCCCTTTTAATTCACACATAATTTTTTTTATAAAAATTAATCCCTAAAATTATTATATAGAATGCAAAAAAATTTAAGGTATTTATAGGCCCCAAATGACTTTAGAATTTGGAGCTAAAAATCAAACATATCCAAAAAATCTGGGTACAAGCAGTTCAACTGCCCGAAATCTTGGTACGGATGGTTTACCCACATGTCCTAGGCAGTTCAACCATTGATAGTACTGACAGCCTCCCTATTTCTAGGGTACGAGTGGTCCAACTGTTGCTCACCGATAGTTTACCTGTCTAAATCTATGAAAAAGTGGTTCCCTCCATATTTTGAATTTCGGCTTGAACTTGATGTTGACCAATTCTTTGGTCAACTAATTGAGCTCAACCTTAGCTCAATTAAACCCTATAGTGGATCTGATTGCCTCATTGAGTTGATTTAGATTTCTTCCAATCTAACTTAATTAGGACTCAATCCCTAACTATGACTAAATGATTACAACTCGTAACGACCAATAAGTTAAACCAAGACCTAACTCCTACCAATCCAGCAGCCTCTGGTATTTTTTTTGCGTGTCTTTTGGTCTTCTTCTGGTGATCTCCTAGTGTGTTCCCAGTGAGTTTCCTGATCCCTTCAGTGAATCTCCTAGCAAACTCCCGACGAGGTCCCATTACATCGTTCGAATCATGGCCCGATACCCAAGCTTGATATTGGCCCATCATCTGGTTGTAACTCAATTGCTCTGTTGTAGTTAGACCTACATGATACTAACTACAACTTGATTAATTATAATTAAAATGACCATAAATCCATTTCAAGACCTTCCCAACTCTCGGAAAGCCTTTCGGCTACCCTCGACAATCTTTCAGCAAGTTTGGATCTTCTTCCGATGAACTCCCTTGTGTTATCCTGGCATGCACCCGATACCCTCGGTGAGCTCTCGACGCACTCTAGGCGAGTTCCCAACTGTATCATCCAAACCCTTGCCTGATGCTTGGACTTGACTATAGCCAAACCTCTGATTGTAATAATCTCTCTATCATAGTTAATCCTACATCAATCAACTCTAACAGCCTTGTTAGATCAAACACTCATCAATTGATTTCATCATCAAAATCCAAGATTCAACACATATTACTCCCTAATCCATGATATACTTCTTTATCAATGTACTACGCATCTATGGTCGAGTCAACGATAATATCTTACTTGAAACTTTTCTAGCTTACTACTCCTCCATTAAGGGTGAAGATATACATTGAGTTCGACTTGCTATCATCGATGTCGGACTGGAAACTCAAGTCTATGTAGCCCTCAACCTGGAGGCTACATCCTTCATATACTAGTAAAAGATTCTTAGTCCTTCTTAAGTACTTAAGGATATATTTTATTGCCTTACAGTGTTCCAAACCTAGATCTGCCTTATACCTGCTCGTGACACTCAAAACATGCACTATATAGGGTTGATACATAGCATAACATACATGATAGACCTTATAGTTGGGGCATAGGGTATATTATCTATGCCTTGCCTTTCTTCAAGAATTTTTAGGGACATAATCCTAGAAAGTGATAGTCCATGTCTCATCGATATAGGACATCTCTTAAATTTTTTTATGCCAAAGACTTTGATGACGAAGTCTATATACTTGGATTGGGACAACCCAAGCATCTTCTTGGATTTATCTATATAGATAATCCTTAAAATATAGGATGCTTCCCTTAAGTCCTTTATGGAGAAGTTTCTAGATAGCTAAGCCTTAACTTTGGAGAGTACTCTTATATCATTCCCAATAATCAGAATGTCATCCACATACAACACCAAGAAGGTGATAGCGCTTCCACTTACCTTCTTGCATACACAAGGCTCATATTCATTCTTAACAAATTCATAAGATCTGATTGCCTCATCAAATCTTATGTTTCAACTTTATGAAGCTTGCTTTAGTCCATAGATAGACTTGAGTAACCGACACACTTTATTTGGACTCTCTTTGGATACAAATCCCACTAGTTGTATTATATACACCTCCTCCTCAAGGTTGTCATTGGGGAATATAATTTTTACATCCATCTATTAGATCTCATAGTCATAGTGTGCTGGAATGGTCAAGAGAATTCTGGTAGATTTTAGCATGGCTACAGTTGAGAAGGTCTTATTATTGACAACTATTTACCTTTGACGATGTCCTTTGACCATCAGTCTTGCTTTATAGGTCTCCATCTTTTCATCTACTCTGATCTTCTTCTTGAAGATCCATTTACAGTCGATGGGTATAATACTCTCAAGTGCATCTATAAGGTTCCAAACCTTGTTTAATCATATGGAATCCATCTCAAAGTTTATGACTTTTTACCACTTCTCAGAGTCTATACTCAATAATAACCTCCTCGTAAGTCTGAGGGTCAATATCTTAAGTGTCATTTCCACTGATATATCTCATATATCTTTTAGGAGGGTGAGATACTATGCTAGACCTACGTAAAATTAAAACTTATATACAAAGTTCCTGAACAAACTCTGACACTGGAATGGTGCTTAAGATATATTCTCTAAATGCACTCAACTCTATCTTACTCCCACTGTTTCCACCAAGAACGTGCTCCTTTTCAAGGAACACAGCTCTCTTAGAAACAAAGACCTTCTGGTCCTTGAGATGATAGAAATAATACCCATAAGTTTCCTTGGGGTATCCCATAAACTTGCATCGTTCTGTCTTTGGTTTCAACTTGTCGAGGTTGTGTCTCCTGATGTGGGCAGGACAGCTCTAAATCATAACAACCTTAAGATCATACTTCTTCTTTTTCTATATCTCATATGGTGTAGACACTACCGACCTAGATAGAACTCTGTTCAAAAGATAAGTTGTGGTCTCTAGGGCGTATCCTAAGAATGAGATGAGTAGGTCAGCAAAACTCATCATGGGTTGCACCATGTCTAACAGCGTAAAATTCCTCCTTTCTGATACACCATTGAGCTGAGGTATATAAGGAGTTGTCTATTGGGATATAATTTTATAGTCCTTAAGGAAATAAATGAACTTTGTACTTAAGTACTCTCCTTCTTGGTCTGATTGAAGAGTCTTAATACTCTTTTCAATCTAGTTCTCTACTTCATTCTTATATTCCCTAAATTTCTTGAAGTCCTCGGACTTCTACTTCAATAAGTATATGTGTCTATGCCTAGAGAAAATATTAGTAAATGTAATAAAATAGGAGTAACCACCTATAGTCTGAGTTGACATGTGACCACATACATCACCATATATGAGTTCCAATAACTCAGTGGCTCTCTTTCAAGTTCCACTAAAAGGAAAGTTAGTCTATTAGAACCCTTGTAGATTCTAAGCTTGGGGTGATTTCTATAGAAGATCGACCTTCTTGGAACTCTATAGGGATTCCCTCCTCCAAATTACTGTTCAAAGGCTGCAGAATATATTCATCTATTCATGAAAGAAAGTGGATGATTACAAGCCTATTTAGAGGCCTTCTAAATCCTAACTCCTAATAAAACTCCTACTCTAAGACTTCTGCTCCTCACAACTCATAATGCAACTCTAAGTGGCAACCTCCAACCGACCCATCTAGGGGTGGCCAGTTGCTTATTTGTTTCCTAATTCTATTCTAACTTAACCCCTCCTCAACCAACCCCTCTTTAACTAAGATAAGAGGTGGTTAATTAGGGTGATATGTATCTTATTCTTTCTTCAAAACATCTTCCTCCAAATTAATCTTAACCTAGCTGGCCTCCTCAGCTTTTTAATAGGAGTCTGTTAGATAGGATTTACATGTTTGCTATCTTCAATGAAACTAAATTAGCACTCCCCTAGCTAGAGTCATAACATAGTCAACTTTCCACAAAGGCAAAGTTCACAAGTTGCATATGACTCATAGCCGAATGGATCCAAGTATCTATCTTTAGTAACTTTTGAATCCTTCCCTCATGGATATGACGTAGCCTATAAGCTATAAGTATGTCTTGTTCGCCTCATCTTATTTCCTTTTGGATATATTTACATTCATAATATCTGGAGAAGTGTCTAACATACATAAGTCATTAATTAAGGTCCCTCTTGTAATGATCTCATCATCTAAAATTATTTAATAACTATTATTCTTAAAAACTAATTTATATCCAATAACTACCAAATAAGAAATGAAAATAATAATTTTAATAATAGAGGGAATATAATCGCATGCATTCAATGCAATAGTAGCTCCACCAGGTAAATATAGGGTGACCTCCCAAATGGCAACTGCAACAACTCTTGCTCCATTGCCCATATTGAGGTCCATCTCGCCTCTGGCCAGTCTCTTAGGCCTTGCCAGAACTTGCAATGAATTATAGATATGGAAGCACTCTCGGTATTTAGTATCTATGTGTTATCATGAAAATATGATAAATGGAGACTAATCATGAATGTACCTAAAGCTTCTCCAAGCTTTTGTTTCGCCTTTTATACAAGGTAATCTTTGCAGACCCTCTTCTAGTGCCCGTCTTTACCGTAATGGAAGCACTGACCTTTATCCCTGGTCGGGTCTTTCTTAGCAACCTTTGTCTTACCCAGTTTGCCCTTGCCCATGCCCTTCTTAAGGGTCTTATTAGTATTCTTTTTCTTGTTGGTCTCACCAACATAGAGAACTAGCTTCTCTTTTTTGATAATACTCGCAACTTCCCTCAACATGTTAAGGAACTCAGATAGAGTTATCTCAAACTTGCTCATATTAAAGTTCATGATGAACTGTGAAAAAGAATCTAGTAGTGACTGAAGTATAAGATTAATATATAAGTTATCCTCTAGGACTATTCCTAGACCTATGAGTTTCTTGATCTACTCTATCATCTTTAAAACATGGTTCTGAACTGATGCCCCTTTTATCATCCTGGCTTAGAAGAGATTCTTAGATATATTATATCTGAGTTCTTCTGTCATGCTATAATATCCCTCATTTCTAAAATATTTTAAATAATCCATTTTAAATTTATTTATAAGGACCTATTTATAAATATAATAATTAATTAATAATTTTTAATTAAATAATTTTATATTGAAAGCTTACTGCTAAGGACCTAAATATTAATCTTAAAATACGATATGAATTATGAAATATTCACATTAAGTTAAAAAAAAGGGAGGATATGTGTCACTAGCTAGCTTAAAGATTGTTCCACTTATGCTTGTTCCATAGGTGATATATAAGCATCCTTCTTGCATGCGTGTCACCTAGTATCCTTTATGTTAACCAAAACATAAAGGGAAGGCTTACCCAAAAACTGAGAAAGGGAAGGCTTACTGCAATATACACTTGAGAAGGAGGAGAAGAAGAAGATAAGGAATAGGAGAAGAATAGATTTGGGGGTCTAGGGATTTTGATCAAATCTACACATTTGAGATCAAAATCTTCAAAGGCTAGTGTTATATCCTTTTTCTACTGAAATTTTATCTTTGCTTTTGCCTTGATTATGAAAAATTTAGAATAAATCAAGCCTTGAAATATGAAATCTCTCTTGTTGGTTGTAAAAGTTTGAATCTGGAAAATTATCAAGGTTCTGACCCTTCTATCTTGTTTTGGCTCTAAATCACTACATTGATTTTCAATTTAGGCAAAACTTATTTTATATGAATATAGATTTATAATTAGAGTCTCTGATTTATACAAAACTTAATTCATTAGAATTTAGACTTAGAGAACTTTCTTTTGACACTAAATTTAAAAATTTTGGAGTTTAATAACTTGCCGAAACGTTTATTATAATTGATCCTATGAAATCTGTAAAACAAAGATAGCAGCTTCTAACCTTTCATCACTAAATTAATTATAACTCTCTGTTATAAACTTTGATTTATGTAAAACTTATTTCTTAGAAACTAAATTTGTATATCTCTCTTTTCCTACTAGATTTTAAGGATTTGCTATATATTTGCCTACTAAAACATTTGTTTTAGCGTATCGTACCTATTCTATAAAAACATAGATTATGGATTCTGACCTTCCTATACTAAATTATTTGGAACTCCCTATTAGTAACATAGAGCTTAAAAATAGATTCAAATGAAAGTAGACTGATTTAGCTTTTCAATGATACCGGTTTTTAGTAATTTGGAGCATATTTGATTATTCAGATGATTTATGCAAATGTGCCTCTAGAATTCTGCTAGAATAGAGCTCTTGCCAATTTTGTCTATTCTCACTTCATCCATTTAAAAATTAAATTCATTCTAGAATTTTTTCTTTAGTTGAGCTTTATATAATTGTTTTGAATTCTTTCGTGCTCTTGTCATTAAATCCTTTCATATTTAAACATATTATGTGTTAGTTAATGTTGCATCTTATTATTTCATATAGGCGTATGCATTGTCCATTGTTTAGCATATGCTTCCGATGCATATAAATTTTATTGTTCACATGCCCTTTTTATACTATGATGTTTGTGGGATAATGTGGACTTTTGCCAGAAATGGTAAAGAGAGTTATACTTAGAGCCCACGATGCTCAATCGACCACCTCTAACTTCACCCAAACGTGGGTAGATGGAGCTCCCAGACATGGGAGACTTATGTATTCTGTTTGTATCATACTTCACCCTCTATGTTTTTGATATGATATTCAAAGCATTGCTTTTAAGTTTATATATGTGCTTTGGATAAGAATGAAATGGATGTTATGTCTCATATGATATTTGATCTTTTATTCCTTATTTATTTATTTAATAAACTTTGAAATAATTTATACACCTTTGGTATGCTTCCAAATATTTCATATGTCATTGATATGCTCTGAAATCTTTCATATGTCTTTAATATGTTCCGAAACATTTCATATGTCATTGATATGCTCCGAAATATTTCATATGCCTTTGATATGTTCCGAAACATTCATACGTCATTGATATGCTCAAAAATATTTTATATACCTTTGACATATTCTGAAATATTTCATACATGATTGATATGCTCCAAAATATTTCATATATTGTTGTTATGTTTTGAAACATTTCATATGTCATTAATATACTCTAAAATGCTTCAATTGCCATTGATATATTCTAAAACATTTCATATGTCATTAATATACTCAAATTACTCTTTATTTCATTTGTTATGAACTAAATATGCATTGAATAAAATAATATTTACAATTCTATATCTAATGGGCTGATATCAATAAATTTTTGTATCTCTGCCTTATATTTTGACACCATGTTTGTTTGAACTAGCCTCCTTTGCCTTTGATATTTGTTACTTATTGAGTAATGTAGCTCACTCCATTGATATATAAATTTTTCAGGTTAGCTTGCTAAGCTAATGCAGTGGAAAGCTCTAAGATTTTGGGCAAATTTTTATTAAATAATATGTTTATGTTATATAAGATATTTTATGTCTAATGGAATATTATTGATAAATTATGAAGTGTTGTGTCTTGTGATCATATGATTCTCACTCTTGGGGATTTTGTGATGTGGTTATTGTTTCATTGAGTTGGCTCATATTTATAAATCTTTAAGTGAAGTGATATATTATAAACTATTGGGAAACCTCAGCGAGCGCATCACATGTGCAATGAAAATCAAAATAAAAATCAGTTTTCCACGTAGATCAAATCATCTTGCAAAATATTAGGATCATGAGAACAAAAATACAAAATCGAAAAACTGCATCATGTGTGAGAGATTGGTTACCTAGGGAGATTGTATATCTCTGTATTCAAGATTCGGATGGAGAGGATGAAGAAAGTCAAGCATCTTCTTCTCTAGTAGTATCCACACGATGGATCTTTGTAGCCAAAACTCCTCCAATCTAATCTCGCAACTCTTGCGCAAAGGGAGAGAGGAAAATAGGAAGGGGAGGCCAAAGCTGCAGCCCATCAACCATGAGTCTCCCTTCCTATTTATAGAGAGCCACCAAGAAACCCTAGGGCTCCTACCTTATTGGGTATTAGATCTTCATCCAATTACCCACTAATTTTATATTTAGTATTTATCTAATAATCTCCTTAGGCCTCTAATTGAGCTTCAATCAAGGAACCCATTAGCATAGGGTCTCATCTAATGAGAATATGAGCTAATTGGATCTCCATCCAATCCTCTATTTACTGAAGCATCCACCATATGTGTGTGACCCTCTAGGCCTGATACCGAGCTAGTTGTGAGTCACTTCCATCAGAACCCCTTTTGATATAGTGAATTATTATCCTCATAATAATTCACTCGACTCATCGACTATGAACGTACTAGGCCACTACGCCATAGTCCCCAAACGGTACAAGGGAATCAAATCTATCATACTCGTCTATCCATAATTACTATCTATCTATAATCCCTTATCCAACTAATATCCTAGAGATCATATATTGAATATGGTACTGTCATGTCACATACGAAATCAGTTTGTCTTACTCTAATCGGAGTCTATTGGAGAACTCTTTCTCTCTCAATTTGAATGACCGTGGCCAAGGATTTGTTTGAGCAAATATATACAAAATATTTCTCTCGTGATACCGAGAGTGGATGATCCTTTATTGACACTCAATTGCCTTCATAAGGTTGGCTATCAATCTCGATAACTAATTGTACCAGATCTGGAACTTTCCAAATTTGTAAGTCTGGCATCAAAGAAAGAAGTACTCATACAAAACATCCTTGGTGCCTCAAGTCAAAGGACCAGACACAAAAGTAGGACTATAGAATCGCTATATGATATTAAGTATAATTAACTATATAACATTTCATAAATAGATCAATCACTAAACTCATTCTCCAATGAGCACCTGTACTATATCCTTAGTGTCTCTACACAAGTGGCTATGAGACCAGCTGCCTCCATCATATGAACAGGTATATAGTACACTGATATGTCTGGTTATCTCAATGTCTCTCTCGAGTAACCTATGATCGGGATCATTTAGGATCTATATTTAAAGGTAAATCAATCTCATTATCGTGATCTCATTACGATCTGATTTCCATTGCACAAAACCAATGACACCACAATATATATATATATATATATATATATTCAATAAATAATATAATGTGAGAAATATCAATATTAATCATAAGCAAAAAAGATACGCAGTGTGTCATACGTGCCATCACTCACATGATTAGTTTGTAGGGCACTTGTACCAGCAATCTCCCATTTGACCAAATGTAAGTCACCTATGTGTCTGATCCTCATCAGACCCCTGTGATGCTCAAATACAATTTGAGCCAATGGCTTTGTCAATGGATTTACAATATTATCTTCGAATGGAACTCTTTCCATTACTATATCTTTATGGGTCATAATTACTATAATCCACTGGAACCTCCTCAGAACAATTCTGATGACACCTAGGTTCCCTTGCTAGAGCTATCTCCCTATCATTGTTGTTGCAATATATGAGAATCAGCTTCATGCTGCTTGGTACGACTCCCAAATCTCTAATGAACTTCTTAATCTACACCCCTTCCTTTACTGCTTCTATTACAATAATGTATTCTGCATCTATGGTTAAGTCAGTAGTAGTATCTTACTTGAAACTCTTCCATCTTACTGCTTCTTCATTTAAAGTGAAAACATACCTCTAAGTTTGACTTGCTATCATCAATGTCAGACTGGAAACTCAAGTCCGCGTAACCCTCAGCCTAGAAGCTACCTCCTCTATATACCAGTAAAAGATCCTTAGTCCTTCTTAAGTACTTAAGGATATACTTTATTGCCTTCCAGTGTTTTAAACCTGGATTTGCCTAATACCTGCTCATGACACATACAGCATATACTATATCATGCCTGGTATATAGCATAACATATATAATAGTCCCAATAGTTGAGGCATAGGGTATTCTATCCATATTTGTCCTTTCTTCATGTGTCTTTAGGGACATACTCCTAGAAAGTGATATTCTATGTCTCATCGGTATGAAACCTCTCTTGGAATTCTCTATACTAAAACTTTTGACAATGGAGTCTATGTACATTTACTGGGACAAACCAAGCATCCTTGTGGATCTATCTCCATAGATCTGAATCCCCAAAATATAAGATACTTCCCCTAAGTCTTTCATAGAGAAGTTTTTAGATAGCCAAGTCTTTAATGTGGAGAGCATTCCTACATTCATAATAATTAGGATGTCATCCACATACAATACAAAGAAGGTGATAGCACTCCCACTTACCTTCCTATACACACAAGGTTCATCTTCGTTCTTAACGAAGTCATAAGATCTAATTGTATCATCAAATCTTATGTTCCAACTTCGGAAAGCTTGCTTTAGTCCATAAACAGACTTGAGTAACCTACACACTTTATATGGACTCTCTCTGGATATAAAACTCTTTGGCTGTATCATATACACGTCCTCCTCGATGTTGATATTAAGAAATATCGTTTTGATATCCATCTCCCAGATCTTATAGTCATAGTGTGCTATAATAGCCAAAAGAATTCTAATGGACTTAAGCATTGCTACAGATGAAAATATTTCATCATAGTCAACTCCTTGTCTTTGAAGATATCCTTTAGCTACTAGCCTTGCCTTATAGGTCTCTACCTTTCTATCTACTCCAATCTTCTTTTTGAAGATCCACTTTCAACCGATGGGTATGATACCCTTAAGCGCATCCATAAGGTTTCAAACCTTATTAGAGTATATGAAATCCATCTCAGAATTCATAGCTTCTTGCCACTTCTTAGAGTCTATACTCATAATAGCCTCCTTGTAGGTCTGAGGATCAACATCCCGAGATTCCTCTCCACTGATATGTCTCACATATTTTTCAGGAGGGTGAGATACTTTACTAGACCTATGTAAAGTTAGAATTTGTGTGTTAGGCACCAAAACAGACTCGGGCTCTGGAATGGTGTGTGAGCTAGGTTCTCCAACCTTGCTCAATTCTATCTTACTCCTACTATTTCCACCAAGAATGTATTCCTTCTAAAGGAACACAGCTCTCTTGGCAGTAAAAACTTTTTGATCCTCAAGATGATAGAAATAATACCCCAAAGTCTTCTTAGGGTATCCTATGAATGTGCACCCTTTCATCCTTGATTCCAACTTGTCAGGGTTGTGTCTTCTAACATGGGCAGGACAACCCTAAGTCTTAACTACTTTAAGATCAAACTTCTTTCCTTTATATATCTCATATGGTATACACACTACCAATTTTGATGGAACTCTATTCAGAAGGTAAGTTGCAGTCTTTAGGGCATATCTCCAGAATAAGACAGGAAGGTCAGCAAAACCCATTATACATTGCATCATGTCTAATAATGTGTGATTCCTCCTTTCTAATACACCATTGAGGAGGTGTCCACTGGGATAGAATCTCATTGTCCTTGAGGAAATGGGTGAACTCCATACTCAAGTACTCTCCTCCTCGATTTGATCGAAGAGTCTTAATACTCTTTCCAATTTGGTTCTCCACCTCATTCTTATATTCCTTGAATTTCTCAAAGGCCTCAGATTTGTACTTCATCAAGTACACGTATCCAAACATAAAGAAATCATCAGTGAATATAATGAAGTATGAGTAACCACCTATAGCCTAAGTCGACATGGGACCATATACATCACTATGTATGAGTTATAATAACTCGGTTGCTCTCTCTCCAGTTCCACTAAAAGGAGTGTTAGTCATCTTCTCATGAAGGTAAGGTTCATAAGTTGCATATGACTCATAGTCAAATAGATCTAAGTATCTATCTTTCAACAGCTTTTGAATTCTTCCTTCATGTATATGACCTAACCTATAATGTCATAGGTATGCATTGTTCATCTCATCTCTTTTTCTCTTAGACATATTTATATTCATGATGTGTAGAGAAGTGTCTAACACATATAAGTCATTTATAAGGTTCCCTCTAGTGATGATCTCATCATCCATAATTATTGAATAACTATTATTCTTAAAAACTAATTTATATCCACTAATTGTCAAACAAGAGATGAAAATAATATTTTTGATAATGGAAGGGATAAAATAGCATGTATTTAATGCAATAATAGCTCCACTAGATAGATGTAGGATGTCTTCCCCAACAACAATTGCAACAACTCTTGCTCTATGCCCATCTTGAGTTCCATATTGTCTCTGGCCAATCTCATAGGTCTTGCCAGAACCTGCAAAGAATTACAGATATGATAAGCACTCCCGGTATTCAATACTCATGTGTTACTATGAAAATCTGACTAGTGAAGATTGATCATGAATATACCTAAGGCTTCTCCAAGCTTCTATTTCACATTCTCTGCAAGGTAGTCCTTACAATTCCTCTTCAAATGCCCATCTTGGCCGTAGTGGAAGCACTATCCTTTATCCTTTGGTGGGTCTTTCTTAGCAACCTTTGTCTTACTTGGTCTTTCATTGCCCTTGCCCTTCTTAAGGTCTTGCTGGTCTTCCTTTTCTTTTTGGTATCACCAATATAGAGAACTAGCTTCTCCTTCTTGATGGCACTCTCAGCTTCCCTCAATATATTGAGAAGCTTAGGGAGAGTCACCTCAAACTTGCTCATATTAAAATTCATGATGAAGTAAGAAAAGAAATCTAGTAGGGACTGAAGTATAAGATCAACGCACAGGTTATCCTTTAGGACTATTCCTAGACCTGTGAGTTTCTCGATCTATTCTATCATCTTTACGACATGGTTCTCAACCGATATCCCTTCTATCATCCTAGCTTAGAAGAGTCTCTTAGATATCTCATATCTTTGAGTTCTTCCTTGTTTCTCAAACAGCTAGCAGAGATGAAGAAGGATAGAATCTGTATCCATGCTCTCATGTTGCCACTGTAACTCAGGAGTCATGGAGGCCAACATGTAACATTTTGCTAATATAGAATCATCTATATACTTCACATAGCAAGCGATCTCATCCTCGCTTGCCCCTTCTTCCGGCGAGGGCACGATTGCATCAAGGACATGTGATTTTCTCCGCAGTGAGAACAATTCTCAAATTATGGAGCCAATCTGTGTAATTTGGACCAGTGAGGTGATTGGCATCAAGTATACCACATAGGGGGTTTACGAGCGACATATTTCTGACAAAATAAGATATAACAAAAATAAATAACATGTAGATTTTATAAAAAAATACTAATTAAGATATGGACTCCTATCTTAATGTACTCCCATTATTTTCCTAGCGAATCACACGACACTCTCGACACGTGAGACAAAAGTCTCCGACAGACTCCTAGTGAGGATCGGGATCCAATCAGCATCTTAGTGCAACCTTGAGGGACTCGACGAATTACACTAAGCCCAAAAGGTAGGCAACTCTTGCCAATCACAACTCCTTGTAATTCTCATCATGTTCGACCTCCAAATCATGATAGTCTCGAGGGACTCGACCAACTATAATGTTCAGTGTCATCACCATCGTTACAAGATGAGTCTGATTCGATGATATGCCTTCGAGGTACTTGACCAAACATACAATGTCCTCAGGTCACCGGTAACATCTCTATGTTATAGGCAAGATCTCGATCACGTAAATAGGTGAGCATTGAGGGACTTGACCAACTCAACTTATGTCGTGATTCAATTTCTTCCTATAACGATGAAAGGTCACGTGAGTCAATCTTATTACCTCATGTTTATCGACTTAATATTATCGTAGGAGAGGTTTTTGTTTTATATCGATCTCCTAATATATTGCGTCACACACATACATATTTAATATATATCTACATCGCATGTAAATGTATGTATGTATGTATATATATATATATATATATATATACATATATACATATATCTAGTAGATGTATAACACATCACATGCAAGCCACAACGGATGATCATAAGCTATCACCTAATATAATTAATCCCAAGCCAATGGGCCTAATCACTCACAAAAGGATCTATGTATGTATCGGTGTATCTCCATGCCCTGTGATTGTTGATCTCGTCATCATCGGTTCCGTCGGATCGTCGCATTACCATACGTTATAATCTCCCACCATGGCATCGTGGGTCCCGCTATCACCTTCATGCTCCTGCCGTGCCTCTCCATATAATTATAAATAATCACAAGCATGCAGGTCCAATAATAAACGGGAAAATCGGAGGCTCGCAAGCCCCAATAATAATAATAATCATAATTACACACATCACAACACATGACTCATAATCATCCATCCACATCATACATCACATGTAGATCACATCATATGTAGGAGTACTAGATATATATAATAATTAATTAAACTATTTAATTAATTATTTTTTGGAAATCAGGATATGCTTAAAATTTTCAGAATTATCAAGGGCATTTTCATAATTCTGGATAAGAGGACAGTCCTCAAAATTTTCAGAATTATTGAGGGTATTTTCAAAATTCTGGAAGGGAGAACAGTCCTCTAATTTCTAGAATTATTGAAGGAATTCTATAAAGTGGGATAAAATTAGAATTTCTCAAATTTTGAGGGGCATAATAATCTTTTCCTTAAAAAGATGCCCTAGCCCTCTTTGCCTTCACTGCATCGTTGTCGCTACCACCGCCCCTTGTGAGTGCGCCACGGGCAACGCCCCTTGTAGCCTGGTCGTGGGTGGCACAACCACCTTTTACTAGCGGCTGCCCCCGCAGCCTTGGCCACAGCCGGTTGCCCAAGCAAGGGGGCTAGTCTTGGCCTCCCACCCCTACAGGTGGCCTGGCCATGGCCGGCCACCCCCTTTCCTCATTGCTTTCGCTGCGAAAATACAGCAAGAACATATAGAACAATTCTACATGATTCAATCTCATCACACGTAGTTTAAAACTAATCTTTCACACGAAAACCTTAACTCTAATACTACTGTTGGGAAACCTCAGTGGGTGTATTACATGTATAGTGAAAATCAAAACAAAAACTAATTTTTCATGTAGATCAAATTATCGTGCAAAAGATTAGGATCGCGAGAAAAAAATGTAAAATAAAAAAACACATCATGTGTAAGAGATTGGTTACCTAAGGAGATTGGTTACCTAAAGAGATTGTATATCCCTGTATTCCAGATCTAGATGGAGAGAATAAATGAAGTCAAGCGTCTTCCTCTCTAGCAGTATCTACACGATGGATCTCTGTAGCGAAAACTCTTCTAATATGATCTTACAACTCTTGCGCAGAGGGAGGGAGGATAATAGAAAGGGGAGGCCAAAGCTGCAGCCCATCAACCATGAGTCTCCCCTCCTATTTATAGAAAGCTACCAAAAAAACCCTAGGGCTCCTGCCTTAGTGGGTATTGGATCTTCATTCAATTACCTACTAATTTTACATTATTGAATCTCTATCCAATAATCTCCTTAGGCCTCTAATTGGGCCTCAATCAAGGAGCCCATCAGTATAGGGTCTCATCTAATAAGAATAGGGGCTAATTGGATCTTCATCCAATCAATCCTCTATTCACTGAAGCATCCACCATATGTGTGTGACCTTCTAGATCCGATACTGAGCTGGTCGTGTGTCACTCTCATCAGAACTCCTTCTGATATAGTGAATTATTATCCTCATAATAATTCACTCGACTCATCGATTATGAACGTACTAGGCCACTACGTCATAGTCCCTGGACGGTACAGGGGGATCAAATCCATCGGACCTGTCTATCCATAGTTACTGTGTATCTATAATCCCTCATCCAGCTAATATCCCAGAGACTATATATTGGACATGGTACTGTCAGGTCACATACGAAACCAGTTTGCCTTGATCTAATCGGATTCTACCAGAGAACTCTTTCTCCGGCAATACTGAGCAAACATATACGGGATATTCCTCTAGCAATACTGAGAGTGGATGATCTTTTATTGACACTCAATTGCCTTCATAAGGTTAGCCACCAATCCCGATAACCAATTGTACCAGATATGAAACTTTCTAAACTTATAAGTCTTGCGTCAAAGAAATAAGTACTCATACAAGGTATCCTTGGTATCTCAAGTCAAAGGATAAGATACACAACTGAGACTATAAAATCATTGTCTGACATTATGTATCATCAACCATACAACATTATATAAGCGAATCAATCAGTAAACTCATTCTCCAATAAGCATATGTACTATATCCTTAGTGTCTCCACATAAGTGGTTATGAGAATAACCACCTCCATTATATGAATGGGTATATAGTACACTGATCTGTCTGGTTATCTCAAAGTCCCTCTCGAGTAACCTATGATCGGGATCATTTAGGATCTGTGTTTAAAGGTGAATCGATCTTATTATCATGATCTTATCACGATTCGATTCCCATTGTACAGAACTAAGGATGCCATAATATATATATTCAATAGATAATATAATGTGAGAAATGCCAATATTAGTCATAAGTAAAAAGATCACGCAGCATGTCATGCATACCATCACTTATGTGATTAGCTTGTAGGGCACTTGGAACCAGCATAAACTTCACAGGTTTTATGGATAGATGTGAATTTTGAAGTTTAAACATTTCTAATTATCCTTAAATGTTAGTTTCAATCCTGAATTTGGATTGTACATGAATCATAATATTCTGGATTTATGATAGGTTTCATACTTCTCGAATATGAATATTCGAGGGGTATGACAGAGATGGTATCATAATATGGTTGGAGGATTACTAAGATATTTGATATGTTTAATATGCAAAGTATATTGAGGCTTTGTAAATTTTATAATGATCAATGAAATATTTCTTTAATGTTTTTTGGGAGATCATCTCTGGCAAAGACTATGTTGAATCTCATATTTTGATGATGAAATTAATTAATAATTTATTAATGTAATATGTATGTTAGATATGATTAATGTAGGATTAACTATGATAGAGAAAGAAAATTATAATCAGATGTGGGTCAGAGTCAAGTTCGGGCATCGGGTCGGGGTTCAGACAATGTAGTGGGAACACACCGAAAGCTTGCCGAACATATCGGGGGCTTGTCATGAGTTCACCGGGAGCTCGCTAGAGGTGATCAGGAACTTGCTAAGAAGGCATCGGTAGTTTACCGAAAGAAGACCAAGAGACATATCGGAAGATCATCAAGGGTTATCGAAAAGCTTACCGGGAGTTAGAAGGGTCTTGTTAGACTTGATGGTCATAATAGTTATAATTAATTAGTCATAGTTAGCATCGGTAAGGTTTGAGTCCTACTTAAGTTAGATTTGAAAGAAATCCAAATTAACTCAAATGAGGCAAACTGAGTCCACACTTGGGTTTGGATTGAGCTTAGGTTGAGCTCAATTGGTTGACCTGGAAATAGGTCAACTGAAGGTACAAGTCAAGATTGAAAAAGTTGAGGGAAACACTTTTCCGGGATTCCCAGCAGTTGTACCACCTGTGGATGATAGTTGTACCGCCTAGGTCGGCGATTGTACTGCTGTCGCCCTATTTTTCGGGCAACTTTCGATTGCTGCACTATCAGTGTCAATAGTTGTATGGCCCATACCCAAATTTTTTGGATATATTTAAATTTTTTGCTCCATTTCTGAAGCCAATTGAGGTTTATAAATACCCCAAATTTTATTACATTTAACACAATATATTGAGCTAGAAATTATGTAAAATAGTGTGCTAAAATTATGTAAGAAAAGGAAGGGGGGAAGGGAGTGAGAAAAAGAGTTGTAATCTTTATAAAGCCTCCATTATGAGCTATAAGAGTAAGAGTTTATAAGGTTCCTCTCTTGAGCATGTGAAAAGGAGAGTGGGAAGTGTAAGGGTTTGGTCTTCACATGAAGAAGATCAGTAGTAGACACTGATGGACCTCAGCGAATAGGACTTGGGGAGTGGACGTAGGCCAAGTTGTAGTTGAACCATTATAAATCTATGAGCTTTCTACTCTTGTTTTGTTTATTGCTTTCAATCATTCTTAATTAATTTGAAGAAAGGCATAAGCATTATCTTTTGGCTTTCCCTTAAATCGTTTACTTTTTCATTTTCAATGAAGTTCAATAAATGCTTCCGATTTTTCTTCTTTATTTCAAGCAAGTTTTTCGAGTCAATGATTTTCACATTTACACTAGTTCACCTCCCCTCTTAGTGCCCATTAATCCTAACGGACTTCAAATCTCTTTTTAGATTATAGAGAAGATTATAGGAATCTATGAGTAGATTATGATCGATAAGGACTTACCTCATGTGGAAGAGCTCACTCAAATTATTGATAAGAAAGTAAAGATCATAAGGAGTAGGATCATTCCTCTAGTTAAAACAATTTGGGAGTAAGAGGATGAAATGAAGAAAGTTTATCTTTATATTTTCATCGATGGATATATGATAAATTTAGAAAACTAATTTTTTTCTTTTAAGGAGGGCAGAGTGTAATAACCCTCATTCTAAAATATTTTAAATGATCCATTTTAAATTTATTTATAAGGACCTATTTGTAAATATGAGAATTAATTAATAATTTTCTTGATTAAATAATTTTTATATTGAAAGCCTATTGCTAGGGACCTAAATATTGATCTTAGAAATATGATATGCATTATAAAATATTCACATTAAGTAAAAAAATAGGATATGTATCATTAGCTAGCTTAAAGACTGTGTCACATATAATTATTGCACAGGTGACACATAAGCATCTTTCTTGCATGCTTGCCACCTAGCAACATTTATGTTAGCCAAAAACTAAGTAGCAATTAGAGAAGAAAGCTTATCTAAAAATTAAGAAAGGGAAGGATTGCTGCAATGTACACTTGAGAATAAGAAGAAGAAGAGAGAAGGAAAAGGAGAATAATAGAGTTGGGGGTTTAGAGATTTTGATCAAATCCACATAAATCTTCAAAGGCAAATGTTATATTCTTTTTCTACTAAAATTTTATCATTGCTCTTGTCTTAATTATGAAAAATTCAGAATAAATCAAGCCTTGCAATCTAAAATCTCTCTTGTTGGTTGTAAAAGTTTGAATTTGGAAAATTATTAAGGTTTGGACCCTTCTACATTGTTTTGGCTATAAATCACTACACTGATTTCCAATTTAGCCAAAACTTATTTTATATGAATATAGACTTCTAATTTTCTTTTTATAGCTTATTTGAAAAATTTTGGAGTAGTTTTGACCACCCAAATATCTATTTGAATGGACCCTATAAATTCGATAAGATAGAGATCAAATTTTCTAACCTATTATCACTAAATTATGTATAACTCCCTGGTGTCTCTGATTTATATAAAACTTAATTTATTAGAATTTAGACATATAGTCTTTTGACATAAATTTGAAATTTTTGGAGTTCAAACAAAGATAGCATCTTCTGACCTTTCATCACTAAATTACTTATAATTCTCTATTGGAAACTTTGATTTATGCAAAATTACTATACACTAAAACATTTATTTTAGTAGATCATACCTATTCTATAGAAACAAGGATCATGGATTCTGATGTTCCTATACTAAATTATTTGGAACTCACTATTAATAATATAAAATTTTACAAAATAGGATTCATATGAAAGTAGAGTGATTTATCTTTCTAATTATACCCTTTTTGAGTAATTTGGAGTATATTTGATTATTTAGATGATTTATGCAAATGTGCCTCTTGAATTCTGCTAAAAGAGAGCTCTTACCAATTTAGTCTATTCTTACTTTATTGATTTGAAAATTGAATTCATTCTAGAGTTCTTTCTTTAGTTGAGCTTTATATAATTGCTTTGAATTTTTTCATACTCTTGTCCTTAAATCCTTTCATATTTGAACATATTATGTGTTAGTTTACGTTGCATCGTATTGTTTTATATAGGTACATGCATTCTATTATTTCGCATGTGATTCTGATGCGTACCGATTTCATTGTTCACATGTCCTTTTTGTACTCTAGTGTTTGTAGGATAATGTAAACCTTTGCTAGAAATGGTAAAGAGAGTTATGCTTAGAGCCTGCATTGCTTTGTCGACCCCCTTTGACTTAACACACACGTGGGTGGATAGAGCTCCTAAACATGGGAGATTTTTGTCTGATGGTTATCCAGAAATGAATGGATCATATTTTGTCTATATCCCCCTTCACTCTTTATGTTTTTCATATGATATCCAAAGTATTGTTTTTGAGTTTATATATGTGCTTTGGATAAGACTGAAATGGATATTATGTTTGATAATATATTATATCTTCAGTTCTTTATTTATTCATTTGATAAACTCTAAAATCATTTGATATGCTTCAAAATATTTTGTATATTATTGAAATGCTCTGAAATATTTTATATGCCTTTGATATGTTCTGAAACATTTCATACGTCATTGATATACTCCAAAATGTTTCATATGCCTTTGATTTATTCTGAAACATTTCATATATTATTGATATGCTCTGAAATATTTCATATACTTTTGATATGTTCATTGATATGCTTCGAAATATTTTATATTCCATTTGCATGTTTCGAAGCATTTTATATATCATTGATATGCTCTTAAATATTTCGTATGTCATTGTTATATTCTGAAATATTTTATACATCATTAATATATTTTGAAATACTTTAATTGTCATTCATATATTCCGAAACATTTCATATATCATTGGTATACTCCAATTACTCTATATTCCATTTATTATGAACCAAGTATGCTTTAAATAAAATGACATTTACAATTCTGTATCTAATGGGTTGATATCCATAAATTATTGTATCTCTGTTTTGTATTTTGATACTAAGTTTGTTTGAAACTAGCCTCCTTTGCCTTAGATATGTCTATTACTTGTGAGCTTTGTAGCTCACTCCATTGATATATAAATTTTTCAGGTTAGCTTATCATTTATTGAAATATTTGAAACTAGGTTGAGATAATGAAAAGCTAGAAGATTTTGGATAAATCTTTAGTAGATGATATGTTTCTGTTGTATAAGAATATTTTGTGTCTAATATAATGTTGTCGATAAATTGTGAAGTGTTGTGTCTTGTAAATTTTTTAAAGGACCTCTCATGTTTAGGATTTTGGAATGTTAAGTTAATTTGTATAATAAAATGAACTTGTATTAATGTTGGTTTTGTGATTATATAGATTCTCACTCTTGGGGATTTTATGATGTGGTTATTGTTTCATTGAATTGGCTCATATTTATGAATCTTTTAGTGAAGTGGTGTCTTATAAACTACAAAGGTTTTATAGATGGATGTGAAAAATAATTGAATGTTTTCTTTCTGGTGTCCTCAAATGTTAGTTTGAATCTTGGATTTAGATTGTGATGAATTATAATATTATTGATTTGATGATAGATTTTACACCTCTCAAATGCGATAATTCAAGGGGTGTGACACACGCCCCTCCCAAATTATCTCATTCGAGAGACATGAAACCTATCATAAATCGATAATATTATAATTCATAGATAATTTAAACCCAAGATCCAAACTAACATTTGAGGTTAATGACAAAGCATTCAGATATCACATATCCATCTATAAATTATAAAACTTGTGTAATTTAAAATCATATAGCACATCACTCAAAGATTTATAAAATCCAAAACTAGCTAAATTAAACAATAACCACATTATAAATCCATAAATGTAAAAATTTATATGAATCACGAAAACCATCTTTTACCATAAGTTCATATCATTATACAAATTAAGCTTAACATTCCAAAATCCTTAAACTTTTATAGAACATATTAGTTCAGATTTACCATCAATATTTCATTAGACTCAAAGTATCCTTATACAATAAAACATATCAACCAATAAAAATTCACCCAAAATCTTCTAGTTTTCCTCTACCTTAGCCCAATTCTAACTTTTTTCATGAGTAATAAACTAACCTAAAAAATTAATATAGCAACGAAGTGAGCATATAAAGCTCAGCAAGTAACTAATATATACAAGATGAAGAATAATATTATTCAAAACAAACTTGATATCAAATAGCAAGATAAGGTTATAAGAATCCATAAATAGCATCTCGTTAGATACAAAATCACAAATCATTTCATTTGAAACATACTTTTATCATTATAGTAAAGGAAGAGTAGTTGGAGTATATCATTGGTGTGAAATATCTTGGAATATATCAATATCATATGAAACAACTCGGAGTATATCAATGGAGTGTGAAATATTTCGGAGCATTTTAATAACATGAAATATTTTGAAGCATATCAAAGGCGTAAACATTTTGTGAAGTATGTCAATAATATATGAAATATTTTGGAACATAACAAAAACGTAAATATGTTTCGGAGCATATCAAAAGTATACAAAATATTTCGAAGCATATCAAATGTATATAAATATTTCGGAGCATATCAAAGATGTATGAAATATTTTGGAACTAATCGAATATGAAACATTTCGGAGCATATCAAAGACGTATGAAATGTTTCAGAACATATCAATGGCATATAAAACATTTCAGAGCATATCAAAGACAAACATATTTTGAAGTATATCTATGAATTATCTCAGAGCTTATCAAATAAGCAAACAAATAAGAAATAGAAGCTCAAATGTCATATTTGATGTCACATTCATTTCATTCTTATCCAAAGTGCATAGATAATCTTATAAGCAATGCTTTTGATATCATAGCAAAAAACATAGATGGTGAAGTGGGATCAAACAGAATATGATCCAACTATTTATGGATGACCATCAAATAGAAGTCTCCCACATCTGGGAACTCTATCCACCCATATCTAGGTATAGTTATAGGGGATCGGTAGAGCATCCTGGGCTCTGAGCATAACTCCCTTTATCATTTCTAGCAAAAGTTCATGTTATCCCACAAACATTAGAATACAAAAGGACATATGAACAATGAAGTTAGTGCATATATCAGAAGCACATGCTGAACAAAATAATGTATATATGCTAATATGAAACAACATGATATAACATAATCTTTTTTATAATAGATTTCTGTATGTAGTTAATTTAAGGACAAGAGCATATAGGGATTTAAAATAATAATAATATAAGGCCCAGATGAAGAAAGGACTTTAGCTAGATCATAGACAGAATATGATATGATATCAAATCAAAAACATAGACAGTGAAGTGGGATCATAGACATAATATGGTCCATTCATTTTTGAATGACCATCGAATATAGTAGAGCATTACGGGCTCTAAGCATAACTCCCTTTATCATTTCTAGTAAAGGTTCACATTATCCCACAAACTCTAGAATATAAAAAGATATGTGAGTAATAAATTTGGTACATATCAGAAACACATGTGAAACAATGAACATACATTTGCCTACACGGAATGATACGATACAAACGTAACTGGCATCTAATTTATTCAGGTATATAAATTATCTGAGGACAAGAGTATTTAAGATTTCAAACCAATAATATAAATCTCAATAGAACTAAAGATTTTTGCTAAAAATTAATTTCCAAAGGAGTTAACAAGAATAGGCAAAATCGATAAATGCTTAATTCTTGTAGAATTTGAGAGGCACATTTCATAAATTTTTTGAATAGCTAATCATGCTCTAAATTACTCAAGAAATATGTTATTAGAAAGATAAATCAATCTAGTTTCAGATAAAATAAGTTTCATATAAATTGAAGTATCTAACAAAGAGTTACAAATGATTTGGTAACAAATATCATAAAACAAAAGCTTTATTTTGTAGAATTCATAAGATCAAATTCAATAGATGATTGGTTAAGTATTTGTATTCCAAATCTTCTAATCTAATATCCAAAGAAAGATCTAGGTGTCTAGTTTAAAGAAAATATATTTTGTTTAAATCAGAGTTCCCAAAATGAAGTTATAAGCAGTTTAGTATCCAAAGGTCAAAAATTGCATTCCTTGTTTCGTAAATTTCATAGGATCAATCTAAACAAATATTTAGGCAGGCTATTAGACTCTAAAATTTTTAATTTTGGTATCAAAGAAAATATTTGTAACTCAAAACTTAGTTCAATTTTTGGATGGACTAAATTTTCCCTAAATCAGAGTTCAGTGAAGAAAGTTACGGCTAGAAAAATTGCATAAAGGTTGGAATAGTTTCACATCTACATGAGAAAGATATAATATTCTAAATCATAATTCTTTCAAAATTATATCAAACTGAGATAAAATCAAGGATTAAAACAAATGTAGGATGCTGTTAGAATATTTGCTTTAAAACAATTTATTTCCAAGAGTAGAGGAATTAATCAAAAACCTCAAACAAATGTAAAACTCCTTCAATTCCTCTTTCCTTTCTCTTCTCTACATTGTAGCAAGTCTTTTTTTCTCAGTTTTTTGTTAAGTTTTCTCCTCTAATTACTGCTTAGTTTTGGCTAACATAAAGGTTACTAGGTGGCCAACATACAATAAATATGCTTAGGTGTCACCTATGCAACATGCATAAGTGGCACCATCTAACTACTGACATGTCTTCCTCTTTTCTTTTTTATTTTATAACTTAATGTGAATTTTTCATAATTCATATTAAACTTCTAAGTTTCATATTTAAGTCCCCAGCAATAAGCTTTTAATAAAAATTATTTAATCAAAAAAATTATTAATCAATTCTCATATTTATAAATAGGTCCTTATAAATAAATTTCAAATGGATCATTTAAAATGTTTCATAAATAATGGATATTACATCTTCCCTATTCCTCAGACAGCTAGTGAAGATGAAGAATGATGAAATTGGCATCCATGCTCTTATGTTGCCTCTATAATTCGAGAGTCATGGATGCCAACATATAGCACTTTACCAAGATGGAATCATCTATATACTTCACATAGTGAGCGATCTCATCCTCGCTCCCCCCTTCTTCTAGTGTGGGCATAATCATATCAAGGATGTATATGATTTTCTCTATTGTTAGAATAATTCTCAAAATGTGGAGCCTATCAATATAGTTTAAACTAGTGAGGAGGTTGGCATCAAGTATACCATATATGGTTTTGCAAGCAATATATTTCTGATAAACAAAATATGACATAATTTAATAAAATATAGATTTTATAAAAAATTAATTAAGAAATGGATTTATACCTTAATGTACTCTCACTATTTTTCCTAGTAAATCATGTGACACCCTCGGCACGTAAAACGAAAATCTTCAGTAAACTTCTAGTGGGGATCGAGATTCAATCAGCATCTTTAGTTAAGTCATCACTATCATTATTAGATGAGTTTGATTTGATGATATGCCCTTAAGGGACTCGACCAAACATAGATAGGTGAGCGTTGAGGAACTCGACTAACTCAACCTATGTCATGATTTAATTTCTTCCTAAGAAGGCCACATGGGTCAATCTTATTGTCTCATGCTCACTAATATTATTATATGAGGGATTTTTGTTTGTATCGATCTCCTCATATGTCTTGTCATACACATATATATTTAATATATATCCACATGAGATGTAAAGGTGTATAATCATATATCACATATGCATGCCATACCAGATGATCATGAACCGTCACCTAATGTGATTAAGCCTAAGCCAATGGGCCCAATCACTCATAGTAGAATCTATATATGTATTGTCGCTTCTATATGCCCTGTAATTGTCTTTCTCATCATCGTCAGTTCTGTTGGATCCTTGGCATATTTCCATGCATCACAATCTCCCATCATGGCATCGTGTAATTATAATATAATCGCAAGAATACAGGCTCAGTAATAAACGAGAAAAATAGAGGCTTGCAGGCCCTAATAATAATAATAATCATCATCATCATCATATTTACATACATCACAGCACATGTCTCATGATCATCCATTCACATCATACATCATATATACACATCATCATGTAGGACTACTAAATAATTATTAATTAATTAAACTATTTAATTAATTATTTTTTAAAATTGAGATATGTTAAGAATTTTTAGAATTGTTAAGGGTATTTTTAAAATTCTGGACAGAAGAACAGACATCAAAATTTCTTAAATTTTATGGGGTATAATCATCCTTTTGTAGGAGGAAAAAGAAACCTTAACACTTTGCTCCTTCCAATGGTCGCGGGCACCGTCGCTGCCCTTAGACGATTGCCCCTAACATTGGTGTCGCTCCTATAAGTAGCTCTGTTCACAGGTGGTCGACCCTGGCCGCGGCCTGGCTACCTCTATAGGCAGCCCTAGCTGCCTATACAGGTGACCCTGGATGCGATCTGGCCGCCCCTGCAGGGGGGTGGCCATGGGAGGCCACCGCTGTAGCCAACCCATATATGATCATTCCTTACCTGCATGTAGCTTAATTGTGGGTGCTGCCTTTGCTGCTAATCGTTATAAGAACGCGTAGAACAGTTCTATGCAATTCAATCTCATCACACGCGGTTAGAAAGCTAATCTTTTGCACGAGTAACCTGGCTTTGGTATCACTATTTAGAAACCCACCAGGAGAGCATCACATGTATTGTGAAAGAAAATAAAACAGGTTTCTCATGTATATTAAATTGTCATGCAAAGATTAGTGTATGAAATATCCACAAAAATGAAAACTACTATACGTGAGAGATTAATTACCTAGGGAGATTGTATATCCCTGAAATTCCATATTTGGATGAAGAGGATGAAGGAGGTCAAATGCCCTCCTCTCAAGCGATATCCTCTAATCGCCTTCCAAAAACTCGCTACTCTAGCGCAAAGGGAGAGTGGAGAATAGGAGCGGGTGACCAAAGTTATAGCCTATCACTAATGAGCCACTTGTATCTCCTATTTATAGAGAGCCACCCAAAAATCTTAATGGATCTTGTCTTAATAAGTATTGAATCTTCGTCCAATTACCTACTAATCTTGGATTATTGGATCTATATATCTAATAATCTCAATTGACCTCTAACTAGGCATCATACAAGGAGTCCATCGGGTTTCATCCAATAAGAATAGGGACTAATTGGATAACTCATATCTAATCCTCTACTTATTGAAATAGGTGTAGCATTATGGTACCAAAGGAGAGAAAAGATCACACTATAAAAGAAGCGCCATCGCACCGTCTACCATGTGGATTGCTGCTATAGAGGATAACATCTGACCTACTTCATCTATACCTACAAATTTAAGTTTTTAAGAATATACAATCTCTCCTAGGTAAAAGATCTCATGCATGTTACGTAGTTTTTAATTTTACAATTTTTCATGCACCAATCTTCGTACAACGATCGGATATTGATTTCTTAAAAAACCTATTTTATTTTTATCTGTTTACTATGCATGTGAGGCTCTCTAAGGTTTCCCAATAACTTCAATATCATAAAAGAGACAAAGATTCCCCATATCCTCCTTAATTAACACCCTAATGATGGGAGAGAGGGAGATTTCCCAATACAGTTCTCAATTTATGCCTCAACAATGGATGGGAGAAAGATTTCTTCCTCAATTGGCATCTCAACAGCATCAAGGGTTTGCCTCTTCGAAGTGATCCCAAAAGGGCACTTGTACCAATTTTGCCAGGAGAGAAGTCATCCTCTATCTATAAACATGATTGGTTTATTCAATGGTACTCATTCCACTACTTGAGCCCTAACTTTTGAAAGATTTCTTCTTGAATTTGATTCCAAAAGGCGAGTCAATCTTTAGGTTCTATAGCTCAGGTAGAGATGTCTCTCCCCTCTCACACGAGTTCTTCCCAATTCGCTGATTGCTAATCGATCAAAATTCATATCCTATCCTCCAATAATTCGAAGTTGAAAGGTGTCCCGACTTCTTCCTTGTTGGAGGGGTAACTCCCATAGATCCTAGGATTCTATGAGATCTAGAGCAAATGAAGAGTTCACACAATTACAAGTTGGTGGTGGGTGTGCTACTCCTCGAGTGCTTATGAATCAATTATTCTATCTCGATCGAGTTCAAGCTGTAGGCTCCTCATCTTGGCTAGTGTCAATATAGTCTGATGTTTGGGTCTTTATCTTTATCCTATAATGCTCGTGAGGCAAGGTTCCACCTTTACCTTCACCCTGTGATAGTGTCTTGCCTTGAATGGTGGGGCAGATCATTGTATCATATGGTGCCCAACTCCTAGTGCTTTTTGGTCATCCTATAAGTTTTTGTAGCTTACTTTTGACTATGCATAGGGAAGAGCAACAACTATTTGGTCTCTTATGGGGGCTTCTCATAGAACCCCAGAAGGAGCTCTATAGATTTGATCTTTAAGGGGGATTAACCCTTGGAATACCATAGGGGTTCCTCCCTCCTAGGGTCGGCCAACAAGGCTGAAATAGAATTGATCTTGCTTAATGAAAAGAGGTGGAGGCTACAAGCTTATATAGGGCTTAAAACCCTAGCCCTAGGGGGGTACTTCCTAAGTGAATTCTCCTTTTTGCCCCTCCTATAACTGCTATGCCTAAATAAAGGTGGCGACAGCCTAAGTGGTTGCATAAGCCACGCCCCTCTGCTAGAAACCCTAACTGACCAACCCAATAAGGGGGATGGTGGCTAGGAAGCCCTAAGGCCCCAAAATAAACTCTAGCCACACTTCTTTATAGGATAGAAGTGACTAGGTGAGGTTTTATTACAATCTCATAGTTTTCTTATTAATTACTTCGAGGGTGATTAGGACTCAACCCAGTTGGAATCCTATTAAGCCCACCCTATTTGAATTAGCCTTGTTTTCAAGGCTGAGGATTCATAAACTCAAGGAACTGGGTCTTCAGCTCCTCATATGGTTCTCATGCTATCATCAACTAAACTTTGGCCTCTTCATTAGCTTGGGTGTCAGTTGAAAGGATTTGGGCCAAGTCATCGTCTTTAAATTTCCATTTAAGGTGGGATACCCGGAGGATCAACTGTAATCTTGATCTGGTGCACAGATCTGATCTCCAGGTTAGGGCCCTAATGTGATCCTCAATTTTGTAAGTCCCAAAGAAATAGAGAGACCACTTCCTTAAGGCTCGAGTTTCCTGTTGATCGGGCTGGAGGTGTAGGAAAACTTGATCTTTAATTTTTTTATCCATTCTGTAGTTTGTCAGGAGGTCATTTCTTCTTTGCATGTGCTGTCATATGGTTAGTCTTTAGTAATAACCAATCTTTCTTCTGGAATGGTGACTACCCTATAGTATGGTTCAGGATGATGAGAGTCCAATCTAGCGTAAGCATGGATTGTAATTCTTCTGGGCTTACTCTTTTTTCGTGCCATAGACTTATATCCAACCAAATTTTAAATTTGGTAGCAATGAGTATCCCCTTTAAAAACCTCGTGTAGAGTGTGGAGGAAGCCTAAGTTTGAACTATGAGTCGACCATCTTGCATAAGGGTGATGTTGATCCCAACCCTGGATGTGTCGACTCCAATCATAACATCCAGCCACAACTTGGTGGGGAGAATATCATGGTCATGAGGGCTATAGTTCCACCCGACCAAGGTGGTGCATCTTTCTTCATAGTGAGAGGGATGATGTTTTGAGATCTATGAACGATCCTTCTCTTATTCTGATTTTGCCACTGGAGGGGCTTAATTTTCTCGTGGTCTTAGGCCGTAGATCAGAAGTCATCATCAAGGAGGTCTTTGAGCATCATGGTCTGATCCTGGGGAAAGTCGTGGAAGTTAGTTGAAATCTGAAAGTACTACATCAGCAACCATAGTGAGTTCGACGGGATGTAATACTTCAGAAGTAACTTATCCCTGGGGAAAATGATATAGGGATGTGTCATAGTAGGAAATAAGCACGATCGAACAATCTATGTCTCTGTCATCTCTTGGGTGACTCTTTTATTTTGATCTTCTATGGACAGCAATCTGGCCGAGCATTAGATGATGATAACATTTCAGCTAGTTCAGCATAGAGGGGTCGAGCATCTTGATAGGAGGTAGTAGGCTCAGCTTAGTGGAGACTCTCAAAATTTCAGTAAACTGTGGGAGAGGGTTCTTATTTTCAATCTCCTTTGGCTTCGTCTCCTGAAACTCTTGAATTTGAATTGAGAAGTCACTGGATTCTTTTTTTTTTGTACCTTCTCCAAGTGTTGTGTTGTGGTCGTAGTCGCTTGGCTCCCTCATAGAACCACCTATTTTCCTTTGCTGAAGAATTTCATGGTTAGCTTCGAAAAATTTTATAAAACATCTCTAATCATGGGCAACCAATTAATGCCAAGAACTATATCAAAATCATTGAGAGGGAGGAAAAAATCAGTAACTACGTCTTGCTCCTGTAGGATTAGTTTAACTCGTGAGCACTTCTAGTTGCACTTCAGAATTTAGTCGTTAGCTACCTTAACTTCGAACCTGCTATAATCTTCTTTTTGGAGCATTAAATAGGCAGCGACCTTACTGCTCATGAAGTTGTGTGTGCTCCCGGCGTCGATGAGGATGATGATGGGCTGTTACTCGAGAAACATTTTGATCTTCAATTTTTGTAGGTTTGTGTAGCTGACTAAGGTAGGGACCGTACGGGTGGCCAGTTATGGTGTATCCTTCTCTTTGGGCTCGAGATTTGTATCTTCAAGTTTGGGTTCTTCGGTGGCCACAATCATTAAAGGTCTCTTCATTTTACAATCTTGTTTGAGGCTCCACAGTTTATCATAACACCCACATAGGTCATTTTCTGATCTGTCATGAGAGTCTTCTTTTGTTAATTTCTTCGACTGAGGGGGTCGGCTAATAGTAGAAGGAGGTGAAAACTTTGGTGCCACTAATTGGGGAGCGACCCTAGTTCTCCGGGCTTCATAGTTTAATTGCTCCTCTTGATGTCACGCGAAAGATATGGCTGCCTTAAGTGTGTATGGTTGTTGCACTTTAACTTCGTCCCAGATCTCCGCTTCAAGCCCTCAATAAAAGTCCTCAATAGTGGCTTTTCAGACCAATCATAAGTTTAATTAGATAACCTTTTAAACCTGTTTCGGTACTCTTGTATGGTGAAAGTTTGATGGATCATCATTAGTTATTCGTCAAGGTTCTTGTAATTGATTAGTGCTGAAGGTTTATATGTTGTTGGTTGAGATGTAGCTCTCATACTCTGAGCATCTTGATTGAGGTGTCTTTCTTGAAGTTATACAAAGGAGATCGATATCGCTGAGGTATAGGACTGTTGTACCTTGACTTCGCTTCTTATCTCCGGTGGGTTCTTTTTACGATCAGAATTTGCTTTATGTTGTGATCTTCTTGGGCTCAATGATCGGCCCAATCTAAACTCCTCAAAGAGAGTGCGTAGTCTAGCCATCATACGCGTCTCAAAAGCCTCCAATTTAGCTTCGAATAAGCCCACCAATTTCATGACGTAAGGATCTCTAACCTATCAAATAAACTGATTGAAGAGTGTAGTTGTAATCTTCAAGTTGAAGGCAGCAATGTCGTGGCTACGGTGGTGAAGTCTCCAAGTGGAGGATGGCAGCCATGGGTATCAACAACGGTGGAGGAAGAAGATGGCAGCAGTATCGTCGGCTGTAATTCTACGGTGATGCTGCAATATCATCAAGGCTATAATTTTTCAAGTGGCTGATATATCTCAAAAGATGGCAACTGAGAGGTCTGAGTCGGAAGGCAATAGTGATGGTGGAGGGAGAAGAGGGCAGCTGCAATGTCGGCTACAGCTACTATTGGTTACTGGTGCCCTGCAAACCAATCATGTGAGTGATGGCATGTGTGACACGTTGTGTGATCCTTTTGCTTATAATTAATATTAACATATTCTCACATTATCTGTTATATATAATATGATGTCCTTGGTTCTGTGCAATGGGAGTCGGAGGGTGATAAGATCACGATAATGAGATCGATTCACCTTTAAACATAAATCCTAAATAATCCTGGTCATAGGTTATTCAAGAGGGATATTGAGATAACCAGACAGATCGGTGTACTATATACCCGTCCATATGATGGAGGCGGCTGGTCTCACAGCCACTAGTGTGGAGACATAAGGATATAGTACAAGTGCTCATTGGAGAATGAGTTCACTAATTGATCTACTTATAGAATGTTGTATGGTTGATGATACCTAATGTCAGACAATGATTCCATAGTCTCAGTTCTGTATCTGGTTCTTTGACTTGAGACACCAAGGATGCCTTGTATGTGTACTCCTTTCTTTGACGCCAGACTTACAGGTTTGGAAAGCTCTAGATCTGGTACAGTTGGTTATTGGGATTGGTAGCCAACCTTACGAAGGTAATTGAGTGTCAATAGAGGATCATCCACTCTCAGTATCATGAGAGGAATATCTCATATGTGCTTGCTTAAACAAATCCCTAACTAGGGTCATTTGGATTGAGAAAGAAAGAGTTCTCCGGTAGAATTTGATTAGAGTAAGACAAATTGATTCCGTATGTGACCTGACAGTACCATGTCTAATATACAATCTCTGGGATATTAGTTAGATGAGGGATTATAGATACACGGTAACTGAGGACAGACAGGTATGATGGATTCGATCCCCTATACCATCTGGGGATTATGACGTAGTGGCCTAGTACGTCCATAGTCGATGAGTCAATTGAATTATTATGGAGATAATAATTCACTATATCAAAAGGAGTTCTAATGGGAGTGACTCGCGGCTAGCTCGATATCGGGCCTAGAGGGAGATGCTTTATGCTGATGAACTTCTTGATTAAGGCCCAATTAGAGGCCTAAGGAGATTATTGGATAGAGATCCAATAATACAAGGTTAGTGGGTAATTGGATGGAGATCTAATACCCACTAAGGCAAGAGCCCTAGGGTTTTTGGTGGCTCTCTATAAATAGGAGTGGAGACTCATGATTTATTGGCTATAGCTTTAGCCACCACCTCCTATTCTCCTCCCTCACTCTACGCAAGAGTTGCGAGATTAGATTGGAAGAGTTTCACTGTAGAAATCCATCATGTTGATATCGCTAGAGAGAATGACGCTTGACCTCCTTCATCTTCTCCATCCGGATCTGGAATACAATGATATATGATTTCTCTAGCTAAAATCAATCTCTCACACATCATGGTTTTTCGATTTTTATGTTTTTTCTCGTGACCCCAATCTTTTGCACAACGATTTGATCTGCGTGAAAAACCAATTTTTTGTTCTGATTTTCGTCGCGCATGTGATGCTCTTACTGAGGTTTCCCAACGGTGGTATCAGAGCCAAGGTTTTCGTGCAAAAGATTGGTTTTAAACTACGTGTGATGAGGTTGAATCGTGTAGATTCGTTCTACATGTTCTTGTTGTATTTTCGCAGTGAAGGCAGCGAGGAGGAGGGGCGGCCAGCCATGGCTAGCCCCTATGAAGGGTCGACCACCCATGGCCAGCCCCTATGCAGAGCCAGCCACCCATGGTTGGCCAAGGCCCCAAGGGGTGGCACGCCACCGGCGGCGCCACGGCACGATGGGTTGCGCCAACTCTCAGCGCGGCGGCGCGGCCAGGGTGGTCGCCCCTTGGCAGGGCAATTGTCGGCGGGCAAGGGAAACCTCCACCTGTGCAGCGACGGCGCAAAGGTGGCAAGGGGAAAGCTAGGGTTTCCTTTTGTTAAAAGAACTATTTTGCCTCTTTGACTTTAGATGAATAAGTTTGAGGTGACTCTCCCTAAGCTCCTCAATATATTGAGGGAAGTTGAGAGTGCTATCAAGAAGGAGAAGCCAGTTCTCTATATTGGTGAGACCAAAAAGAAAAGAAAGGCTAGCAAGACCCTTAAGAAGGGCAAGGGTAAAGAAAGATCGAATTAGGCAAAGGTTGCCTAGAAAGACCGAGCAAAGGATAAAGAACAGTGCTTTCACTATGGCCAAGATGGGCATTGGAAGAGGAACTGTAAGAACTACCTTGCAGAGAAGGTGAAACAGAAGCTTAGAGAAGCTTCAGGTATATTCATGATCAGTCTTCACTTATCAGATTTTTATGATAACACATGGATATTGGATACTGGGAGTACTTATCATATTTGTAATTCATTGTAAATTCTGGCAAGACCTAAGAGATTGGCTAGAGGCTAGATGGACCTTAAGATGGGCAATGGAGCAAGAGTTGCTACAATTGCCGTTGGGGAGGTCACCCTATATCTGCTTAGTGGAGCTATCACTGCATTTGATGCATGCTACTTTGTTCTCTCTATTATCAAAAATATTATATACATCTCTTGTTTGACAATTAGTGGATATAAATTAGTTTTTGAGAATAATAATTATTTAATAATTATAGATGATGAGATCATCACTAGAGGGACCCTTGTAAATGGCTTATATGTGTTAGACACTTCTCCATATATCATGAATATAAATATGTCTAAGAAGAAAAGAGATGAAGTGAATAATGCAAACCTATAGCATTATAAGCTAGGTCATATATATGAGGAAGAATTCAAAAGTTACTGAAAGATGGATACTTAGATCTATTTGACTATGAATCATATGCAACTTGCGAATCTTGCCTTCATGGGAAGATGACCAACTCTCCTTTTAATGGAACTAGAGAGAGAACTACCGAGTTATTGAAACTCATACATAGTGATGTATATGGTCTCATGTCAACTCAGGCTATAGGTGGTTACTCATACTTCATTACATTCACTAATGATTTCTCTATGTATTGCAGTAAGGGTGTGGCTGCAATAGGAGGAAGACGGGGCAACTGTGTGCACGGCTATTACGGAGGAGGGCTGCGTATGGAGTGAGAGACCATTGTTGGTCATGTTCAATTCATTGCTAGCCATGATCAAGATAGTTGGCAGTGAAAGATTGTTGCGGGCTATGATGCAAAATAGATTATAGTGAAATATTACTGCTAGTAGCTTTTTGCCGCAAAGGATTGTCGCTTGCTACATTCAAGGAGGATGGTAGCAAGAGGTAGCTATTGGCAACATTGTGCAGTGAGGGACGTGTGCCGCGGTTGAAGAGATAACGGAGGTTGGGTGGCTAAAAGGTTGGTGGACCAAAGGCTACGGTTTTTGGGGCTGGTTTTGTGGCTATTTTAGGTGCGATTTGGGGTTGTGGTTTTATGAAGTTTTGGCTACGATTTTGTATGGCTTTATTATGATAGTAGTGGATAAAGATTAGGAAAAGAGATTTTGGATCTGGGATAGATGGTAGCAAATGTTTGATAGGGATCGGTGGGGGTATGCTACGAATAGGCGCTAGTTGTAGAAGGCTACGGTTTTAGGCTATTTTATGACTGATTTAGGTATGGTTTTGGCTATGATTTGATAGGGTTTTAGGTCTGTGATAGTAGAGAGATAAAGATGAGAAAAAGAGAGTTTCAAATCTGGAAAAATAGCAGCAAAAATCTAATAGGATTCGATAAAGATCGCTGCGTATATATTGTTCTGCCGAACAGAATTTGCATCAAAGAAGCAACAAATTCTCGACATAAATTCCAAAGGAAAACCTAAGAAAAATATACAAAATTTTGTCACAAATCCTCAATTCATATGTGGCTAATATTAGCAAATAGATTCGACAAAATTTAGGCAGCGTAACGGTAGGAAATGGATGAAAAGTCGGAAGGTAGATTCTTTGTCGTAAAATTCCAATAGTACGTGACGAAGAATTAGAGCACAATAAAATCAGTTTCAAAAATAATTTTTTCTAAAGATCAATCTTAGATGAAAGCTAAGTTGATCTATGAGATTATGTAAAAATATCATCCACAATAGATGAACAATAAACCAGTTTCAATAGGCAAACATGTGGCTGAAAATTTTTGCAGCATTTCCCCTTCACAACGATGATAATGTTTTTGACGGTAGAAATTTGCAGCAAAGAAAATATAGGAAAATTCTTCAACATGTAGGGGCAAAAATTTTGCAGTAGTAAAGAGGTGTGGTTAATGAAATTATACTAGATTGCATAGTTGAAATACAGAGGGCAATAGCATATTGATTTAGTCTGCGGCTTGGGTGGAAGGTGGAGGCACGTATTGTAGCAATTATGGGAATTACTTGGAAGGATGGGGGCAACAGAGATGGAAGCAAGGGTAGTAGAAACGTGGATCTAATACCAAATGATAGAACCCCATAAAGAGCTCTATAGATTTGATCTTTGAGGGGGATCAACCCTTAGAACAGTATAGGGGTTCCTCCCTCCTAGGGTTGGACAACAAGGATAAAATAGAATTGATCTTGCTTAATGAAAAGAGGTGGAGGCTATGAGCTTATATAGAGCTCAAAACCCTAGCCCTATGGGGGTGCTTCTTAAGTGAATTCTCCCTTTTACCCCTCTTATAGTTGTCGTGCCTAAATAAAGGGTGTGACAGCATAAGTCACGCCCCTCTGCTAGAAACCCCAGCCAACAAACCCAGTAAAGGGGGTGGCGGCTAGGAAGCTCTAAAGCCTCAAAATAAATCTTAGCCACACTTCTTTATAAGATAGAAGTGACTAGGTGGGGTTCTATTACAATCTCATACGGTTCTTATTAATTACTTCGAGGGTGATTAGGACTGAACCTTGCTAGAGTCCTATCAGTTTTAAAGTCGATGGTGCTCCAAATAATAAGGGTTAGAATGAGCTTTTTTTTTTTTTTTGTAAGTCTAGGTTAGGATTGGGGATTTAATCTTGTCTGATCAGCACACTCTTTTGACAATACTCCTCCCCTATTGTCAAACAAGGAGGGGGACTAGGTGCTTCGATTGAAGGATATTCTCTCCTCGTTCGAGATCATCCATAAGACGGATAAGGTCTAGTTGGTTGATATGAGTCTCAATCTGACTTCTCGGAGTATGACTCAAGCCCTTTTATCACTTTCTACTTTGATAAGGTCTAGTTGGTTGATATGAGTCTCAATCTGGCTTCTCGGAGTATGACTCAAGCCCTTTTATCACTTTCTACTTTGATTTTTTATAGTTCTATGATATCAACCTCTCTTTTTTGTAGATATGGATTTGTATTCTCTAAAGAAATGGGGGTGTGGCTCATCATTTAGTGTTGCCACTATCTTGGTAGTTCCAACCCTCGTCTATAAGGCGTTGCTCGAGGAATTAGGTTTGATTCGATCGAGACAAAATGTTAGCACTTACCAATCAAAGAAGAAGTACAAGGTAATTGTAAAAAGGACTTCTCATCTCCTGAGGAGGAGAGGATCCAAGGAGCCCTCTATAGGTGGAAGTCCTATTTCAGTAGTGCTAGAGCCCTCAAAGGGTCCCAAGAGCCCTAGGTCCCCCTCGGGTCAAGGATAAAAGAAGTCAAGGTCAATGATTGACCTGTACAAGAGGAAGCCTCAGCCCTTCATGGCTTTGATAATAACTGGCATGCCCGACCCATCCTCGGGCACTCCATTATAACTGAGATGGGAAAGCCTACAGGAGGGGTAGAAGGTGTAGGATGATAGTGAAGCCTTGGAGCAGCATTGTTGGGGATCCTTACGTCTAGAGTTGGCGCAGCAAATTTATCTTGACCCGTTAGAAGTATTACTCGATCAAGACTATTGTAACAAAGTTTTAATAAGCTAGGCCATGGTTTTTTGTTGTTTGCTTATAATGAAGTGCTAATATTCCCCATCATTTGTAACAAAGTATTTATTGTAATGAAGTGTCAAAATCTTTATGAGATATTTCTTCTCATTAAAGTTAGTATAAAAATATATTATTAACTCTAGATTAGAAGGGAGACACCTCGATATTGACTTAAGCATCAAATGGACTAGCTCAGGAAGTTCCTCGTGGCCATAGTTTTTGTACATGCAACGAGTCTAGAAAAATTACACTCTATTCTAAACTATTCCTTATATATGGATCAGGGCCATGACACGTAAATAATATTTTTCCTTAATAATACATAATCTTAAGTTATGCTCAACCTAAGTCCAAGAGCAAGAATTTTACTAATTTATAAATATTTTTTCGTATAATTAGATAAGCTATATGATCGATATTTTTTTATAGAATAAGCCTCGGATAAGATTTTAAGAGCGGGATAATTTTGTTCTTTCATTTTTAAATGAAATACTATTTTCATATTATCTTCATTTTGCAATCATGAATGACGCAGTTTGAAATGAAATCATAATGATATACAGTTTTTTTTAATTTTTTCTCAAATCGAAGTCATTCTTTTGAGTGTTAATGTTGATTTTAATAGTCTCAATGGTTTAACATGCTCTTTTTCCTTTTGAATATTCAATTATACAATCTGGAATGAGATCATAATGACGTAGGCCTTTTTGTTTTGATCTGTAGAATTCCCCTAGAGAGTGTTTATCTTTCTTTGTTATTAAATTTCTTGAAGCAATGGCATTCATTTTGAATCATAATTTATTGAAATATTTTAGAAGTAGATTTTAACATGAAAATATGCCTCTTGCCTTTGTGCTCTATGTTGCCTTCCTTTTTTTTTTTCTTTCTCCATTTGACTATATACAGTAAGTTATATGATATAAAAGATTATATAGTGAAAAATATTGAGAGAACCCTGACATAAGGGTATATTTGAGAACACATTTAAAATTTGAAATATGTATTGAGAGCTCAATATATATCTCAAATATGAATTGATGTTTGATCATTTTTCTTAAATCACATTTGACTTGGATGCTATCTTATAAATGTTCAAATATTGATACTACCTAACGATAACATTAGATTTCATAAATGGATGTAAATATAATTTTTTATATTTTTAAAGTACCCTATGATATTATCTAAAATCAAACTATCAACAACATCTTTTAGTGAGAAACTAACATTATTTATGTCTTCTATAATTTAATTTTTTTATTTTTATATTAATGATATTTATTTATATAATTACATTATTTATTTATTATATATCTAGATCATTCAAAAAATTGTAAATTACATACATTTATTTCTATTTTATTTTATTTACATATTATTTTAAATGAAAAATTATGTATTTATTTTTAAATAATATTAAGAAGTATAAATTATCATATAATATTTAATGGAATTTTAATATATAATTTTACCAAACAACACTTACACCAGTATTATTTAAAATACAACTTTTATCTCCCCTTTAACAAACACACAAAGCATTCTACAACTACACCTTCACTCAAGTCTCTTTCTCCAAATATATATTAAAAACATAAATATGTTTTCAAACATAGTTTGAATCTATTTTGTAACTCAAAAGTTAAGTATTTTTTATTATCTCAATATCCATTAATCTCATGTTAATTCTAGTCGACATTAAAAAAATTAATAAATTTTAGAAAATGTAACATTAGTATGAAAGTTAGGTTTAAATTTTAATCCAAGTTAAATAAAAAAAGTGAAACAAAAATTGGATCAATGTGTTAAAAGACTAAATCTAAGCTAGGTAATCAAAGTAGGCTTATTAATCTATGTCATAATATTGTTTAACTAAATGAAGATGTGTTGTGATAGGTCACATTTTAGCTCATCTAACGTATATTCGTCTTCTAAAAGTCAAGTAGACATTGTCGATTCAGCTCAGGTTAAGATCTCAGGAAGGAGCACTATCTCGGACTATCGCTCGAGGGGCTAAGCCCAGGTCACATCACCTACCTCCACCACGATGTTACCTGTCATACGTCTCATACACAGTATGAGGACTTGTTTCAACTAAAACAACGGTCGTGGAAGAATCACGTCTATTGTAGATACGCAATAGAGGCAACCAGCACAATAGCGAGAATGGGCAGACAGGTCGGGGGTTCAGCCACCAACTAGCATATGATGTGGACCTACCGCCCATGCGCATTAACCCACTTTATACGACATCTGCCTTCTTATGTAGTATAAAAGGTGCCCAAGCAAATGTGCTAAGGGATCATTCTTCCACATAAAAGAAATATATAACAATTCACCCAGCTGATTTGACCATCAGAGGGGCCAAGTCGGGATGACACATCGCACCCACGGCCTTGGTGCAGGCATCGACGACTGGAGAGCCAGCCAAGGAGAGGAAGGACGTACTCATAAAGAGGGAAGCTCCACCCACAGAAGCTGATCAAACAAGATCCCCCGACCAAGGATAAGCAACTCCCCCCGGGACATTGTAATAGACTTTGGGGGGCTACAACTCCACCAAGGACCAGAAGTTGACTTCAACACGAGGCGATCGCCCAGGTTCCCGACCTACCAATCGACATCCTAAGGAGCCTACACATCCCTCGAGCGCCAATGAAGAATCCCCGAGTGCCCATGTGTACACGGGCAAGACTAGGCCGAGGCGACACCTCACCCTCGATACGTAAAATGTATAATATTCTTTGGCGCTAGAACGAGGGCCCCATGTAGCTTGAGTGCATAACCTCACATGCAGACCTGGGAGAATACACAAGTTGGGTCACCTGCATGCATACCACTAATCTGGGTTCGAGAGGCTATACCCTCATCCTCTTCCCCGCGAGTGGGGGTATTGTCTAGAAGAGCCAAGATACCAGCACAAATACAACATACTCATCATCAGACATCAATAAGCGGAAGTGAAAGGGAATGATATATTTTTATTAGCCAAGAAAGTCTGGATCATAATGCTCACAATAAATCAAGTGTATTATTACAAAGGCTTTATATGTGATAAAAAAAGTAACTATCAACCCCAACGAAAAGGGAGCCCTATTCAAGTTGCTGCCTAGTAGCGAAGCACAGATGCACCCCTCTCAGCCAGATTCAAGTTTTACCGACCTCCAACCATGGACGACTGATGCCCGTACGTGTCGAGGTCGCTTCTAGAAGAGCAGGGGAACGAACCCCTGCCCTTGGCCACTCAGTCCTCGTCGGTCAAAGGGAGGTCCTCTGCCTCCTCGTCCTTCACCAAGGCCCCCTCTAGATCATGCTTTAAAACCTATATCTCCTTCATCTGGGTTATTACACTAGGGTGAGTGCCCTGCAGCCACAAGGGCTATTAAAAAAACTTCTTAGGGCCCCATGATCGGGGGACGAAATGAAACATAAAACAAGATGTTATGAACAAAAATCATCGATCAGGGCTTATTCAAAAAAGAAATTATAGTGGGGGACAACTCGACAGACAATTTACCGTGACCAAGATGGCAAAAGTCCCTGTGATAGGACCCTAGCAAGGTTGGTCCTATTCAATCAAATAGCAATTAATAAAAACCCTGAGAGATTGTAATAAACCCCACCTGGCCACCTAATATTTTATAAAGAAAGTTGACAAGGGTTTAATCTAGGGACCTTAGGGCTTCCTAGCCACTGCCCCCTTTCCTAAGCAGGTCAGCTAGGGTTTGAGCAGGTGATGCACAGTTTATTACAGCCACCTAGTCGCCTCCCCCTTTATTGGGCAAGCCGAATAGGGAGGAGGGGCAATAAGGGGATTTTACTTCGGGAGGAGCCTCCATAGGGTTAGAGTTTAGAGCTCTATATAAACATGTAGCATCCACCACTTTTAATTTAAACAAGAGATTAATCTTTTCAACCTTGTGACCAACTACTTAGGAGGGAGGAATACCTATACCATTCCATCTGCAATAGAATTCCCTTGGGGTTCTATCATCTGCTATCAGAGTCGCGATCTTGCTGCTTTTACTGCCCTTCCTACCACCTACCATCAGTCAAGCAATTCCCATAATTGCTCTTAACGATGTCGTCTCCAACACCATCTCCTTGCCGCATATCAAATCAATTTACTACCGCTGCCATCAATTGCATCAAAGATTTGGTATTTATTTTTCTATCATATATACCTTTTGTTGTTGTAATTTCCTATCTAAAATAAACAGCAAAAAGAAGTTTTCATCTATCTTTTGCTGTAAATTCTTTTCATTGTAAAGTCATCATCTTTACGAATGAAGGAATGCTCAAGAAAATTTCAGCCACCTATCTGCTGCCATTAAGCCAATCTTATTGCCATCTTTTTGATAAAAAATTTTATACACTTTAAAGATCGTCTCAGCTTTCTTCTACGTTTGATTTGTCATAAGAATCATCTCTGAAAACGCCCTTACGTTGCTGCAAATTTTTATCGTAAACTGCTAATTTTTTTATGAGAATTTTGCTACCACAACTTGCATCATTTTTGTAGTTGCCCTGCTGCTGAAACTTTCTGATCTACTTTTTCATCTTTGCTATTATCAAAATTAAGATCTTGCTATCAATTTTCTCCAAACATTTCTCAGTTTTCTACTGAAAATTTCATCGAGAAACCATTATTTCTTTGACGATAATTCTTCTTCTACAAACCAGCACCGAATTGCAGCATACCCCCACTGATCCCTATCAAACCCTTGCTGCCAGCAACCACAGATCTAAAATCCTCTTTCCAACCTCCATCCACTACCATAGCCTACATCCTCCGATCCACCAAACCTTTCGGTCACATATTCCATCAATTGATACATGCCCTTAACCTAGCAACAAAATAAGGATTGTAACATTATAAATTTGGAGACATATGTCAGGGCATCTGAGGAGGTAATTGATGCCAAGTTGGAGGCCCTCTAGATGTGAATGGAAGACAGAATTCGCACCCACTTTGTCGAATTCAGTTTGGGTCGACCACTAAGCCCAAGAAGATCTCTACAAGGAGAAGGTTCGGCTCGAAAAAAAGAATCCTAGGAGAGGGGAGGACCTATGTCCGACCCCCAATATCCACACAAGAGAGTGGACTTCCCTAGATGGGAAGAAGAAGACCCGATTGGTTAGATCTCGTGCATAAAGCGATATTTTCAGTATCGTAAGAACCCGGACGCGTCTATGGTGGACGTTGCTGCTATACATCTCGAAGGTGATGTCATACAATGTTTGATTGGTTTGAACATACTCATGGAGCCCCCTCATGAAGACAATTTAAGGAATGACTATTGATTCACTTCGAACTAATCGATTACGAGAACGTCGATGGCCAACTAGCCAAGATCCGTCAAACCTCTACCATCCAAGAGGACCAGATTAGGTTTGAATCTAATCAAACTAGAGAGTGGTTAGAAAAAAAATTACTATAGACTTTCATTAAGGGCTTGAAGCCGAAGATTCAGGGAGAAGTTAAAGTACGACAACCATACACACTTATGGCAGTCATCTCCTTTGCTTGATTCTAAGAGGAGTGATTGAACCACGAAGCCCAGAGGACTAAGGTCACTCCCCGACTAACAACACCGAAGCTTTTAGCCCACCCTACTATAAGCTAAGTCCTTTCACCAAAAAAGTTAACAAGAGAATAGCTTCGGGAGCGATCTGCAAAAGGATTATGTTGGCATTACGATGAGCCATAGAGCCGCGAGCATCGCTACAAAAAGGGGAGACTTCTTATGATTGAACTCATAGAAGAAGAGGTCCTTCAACATCTAAAAGAGAGCCTTGATCATGAAGAAGAAGATATGGAAGAAGAGGCACAATCAATCAATTGCATGGTGCATGCTTTTGTCAATTACGTGAATCCGCAAATGATGAAAGTTGGAGGCCTCCTCAAACAACAACTGATCATCGTCCTCATCAACACGGGCAGCACCAATAATTTTTTAAATAACAAGGTTGTTGCTTGGAAGGTACTCCATATCCAGGATTGTAGCAAATTTGATGTTTAGGTTACCGATGGTTGAATCTTAAAGTGTGACCAAAGATGCCCGCAGGTAAAACGATAATCCGCAAACGATGAAAGTTGGAGGCCTCCTCAAACAATAACTGATCATCGTCCTCATCAACATGGGCAGCACCAATAACTTCTAAAATAGAAGGTTATTGCTCGGATGGTGCTCCATATCGAGGATTGTAGCAAATTCGATGTTAAGGTCACTGATGGTTAAATCTTAAAGTGCAACCAAAGATGCCCGCAAGTGAAACTATTGCTGCAAAACTAAGAAATTATTATCGATTTCTTCCTCCTCCCAATTGATGATTATGAGGCTGTGTTGAGCATAGAATAGCTAACAACGCTAGGTGACGTTTCCTAAAAATTTTTAAAATTAATTATGAAGTTTTATTGTAAAGGCAAACAGGTCATCCTATAAGGGAAGCGTGGAAGCAACATAACGACCGTTTCGACTCAACGAATGGAGAAAGTCCTACACAAGACACATGGTGGCTTCTTGATGCAACTCTAGCAGCAACTAGAAAGGGAAGAAAATAAAATTTGAAGATCAAACCCTCATCTATCTGCTTGCTGAATTTGTCGATGTTTTCGCTGAATTGTGCAGCCTTCCTCCTATCTGACAGCATAACCATCGAATTCCAATTCTCCTGGGCAAACCACCAGCGAACACTTAGCCATACCACTATCTTCATCTCCAGAAAGATGAAATAGAAAAGATTATAAAGAAAATACTTGAAACAGGGGTCATTCAGCCACGCTGTAGCCCTACTCTCCGCCAGTGCTTCCTATACAAAAGAAGGATGGAACATGGCAAATATACGTCAATTATCGAGCTCTCAATGACATCACCATCAAAGATAAATATCATATTCCAACGATGGATGAACTACTTTATGAATTAAGAAGAGCTCAACTCTTCACGAAGTTGGACCTTCGATCTGATTATCACTAAATTCGAGTATGTGAAGACGATGTTCCAAAAACTTCATTTCGAATGCACAACGACCACTACGAATTCTTGGTAATACCTTTTGGACTTACTAATGCTCCTTCAACCTTTCAAAGTCTCATAAATGATATTTTTCAGAGTTTTCTTTGTAAATTTATGCTGATATTTTTCATCGATATTCTCATTTACAGCCCTTCCCTTGAGACTCATTTTCAGCAGCTACGAATTATTTTAACGATTCTTCGAGAAAATATTCTTTTTGTCAAGCAATCAAAATGCAGCTTTCTTTAGAAAAAAGTGGAGTACCTTGGGCACTTAAGATCAGAAGGAGTGGCAGTAGACCCTATAAAAATAGAGGCGATGCAAAGTTGGTCGAAACCGAAGAACGTGAAATCACTGCGTGGTTTCCTTAGATTGACGGGCTACTATCATAAATTTATGAAAGATAATGGGAAGATCAATGCACCCCGTCACTTCTCTACTTAAGAAAGATGTTTTCCAATGGTTGGACAAAACCTCCGCTTCCTTCAACAAACTCAAGGCAGCCATAAAGATAACAGTCGTGCTAGCACTACTTAATTTCAATTGTACCTTTGTCATTGAGGCTGATGCTTTCAGAGTTGGAATTGGCATTGTTCTCATAAAAGGTCAACCACTCGTAGATACCAGTAAGGTGTTATCTCCCTCCCATCAAAAAATATCAATCTATGATAAGGAGATGCTCACAATTGTGTACATAGTAACGGAATAGAGACCACACTTGATTGGCCGACACTTCCAAATAAAAATTGATCATAAAAGCCTCAAATATTTCTTAGAGTAGAAGATATTATCTCCCGAATAGCAAAAATAGGTAACGAAGCTTTGTGGGTTTAATTATGAAATTACTTACAAAAAGGGCAAGGAAAATGTTGTTGCAGATGCGCTCTCACGGCTACCCAAGCGGAATTTTCAACACTTTCCCTTCCAACCAGTGGCTTTCTCGAGGACATTAGGGAAGAGCGGAAGAAAGATCTAGAAACCAACAATATCATAAAAAAATTAGAGGATCCAAATTCAATAGCCCACTACAGTTGTGATTCAAGAGATCTACGCTACAAAGGTCGCATCGTGCTTTTACCCGACTCTCCTTGCATAAAAACTATCTTATAAGAGATGCACTCCACACCATCAGTAGGGCACTCCAGATTTTTGAGAACCTACAAGAGAGTTAAACAAAATTTTTATTGAAGAGGGTTGAAAAAAGTTATTTCTGAGTTTGCTAATAATAAAAGAGTGAAACAGTGGCAAGTCCAGGGAAGCTACAACCATTATCCATACCAGACTCAGTGTGGACTAACATATCCATGGATTTCATCGAAGAGCAGCTATCATCCTAAAGTAAAAGCACAATTCTCGTAGTGTTTGATCGGCTTATAAAATATGCTCATTTCTGTGTCATTAGAAATTCCTACACTACTACTAGTATTGCCCAGATTTTCATACAAAATATTGTTAAACTGCATGGGATGCCAAGGTCCATTATAAGTGATCGTGATAGGGTCTTTACCAGTAAATTTTGGATCAAGTTATTTTAGCTGTAGGGCACCAAACTCAAGATAAGCATGATATACCACCCACAGACTAATCGTTAAACTGAGATGGTGAACAGGTGTTTAGAGACATACCTTCGGTGTTTCACTAGCATTTAGCCAAAGGAATGGACAAAATGGTTGAATGGTGGTATAATACAACATTTCACTCCTCTACAAAATTTATTTCATATGAAGCAGTGTATGGTCGACTGGTCTTTGTAATTCCAAAATATGTAATTGACTCAGCCAAAGTAGACCAGGTCGACCAGGATTTCATTAACAGGGACAAACTCCTACAACTACTAAAGGATAATCTCTCAGCTGCTTAAGCCAGAATAAAGCAGCAAGTTGACACACATCGAAGCAAAAGAGAGTTCTCCATAGGAGCTTGGGTTTATCTTCGTCTCCAACCGTATAAGCAATTATCCATCAACACAAGTATACTTTTATGGACCCTATCAGATCATAAAGCATATTGGAACCGTGATATACAGGTTAAACTTACCTGGTGATGCAAAAATCCACCTTGTCTTCCACGTGTCCAGCGTTAAGCCCAAGTTGGGAGAAAATAAATCAGCCCAAATTCAACTACCCAACACTAATGATGATGGAGATATTCAAGCCCTACCCCAAGCCATCCTTGATCGCAAGATTGTGATGCGTCGTCGATGTCCCTCTACTGAAGTACTAGTGTATTGGAGTAATTTGTCGACTGAAGATGCCACATGGGAATCATATGAGGATCTGAATAATAGGTTCCCTGAGTTCATAGAACCTCAACCTTGAAGACAAGGTTGATTTGAAGAGCTAGCTTGATAGGACCCTAGCAAGGTTGGATCCTATTCAATTAAGTAGCAACTAATAAAAACCCTGAGAGATTACAATAAACCCACCTAGCCACCTACTATTTTATAAAGCAGGTTGGCTAGGGTTTAATCTAGGGACCTTAGGGCTTCCTAGTCACCGCCCCCTTTACTGGGCAGGTCGGCTAGGGTTTGAGCAGGGGATGCCTAGTTTGTTGCAGCCACCTAGTCACCTCCCCGTTTCTTGGGCAAGTCAACTAGGGAGGAGGGGTAATAAGGGGATTTAGCTTTAGGATGAGCCTCCCTATGGTTAGAGTTTAGAGCCCTATATAAGTATGTAGCCTCAACAAATTTTAATTCAAGCAAGAGATCAATCTTTTCAGCCTTGTGGCCAACTACTTAGGAGGGAGGAACCCCTATAGCATTTTATCTGCCCCTAGGGTTTTATCACCCCACCTCGAGCCCCAAGGTAAAATAAGATGTTGTAAATAAGATCCTCTATCAGGAACTGGCAAGCAAAAAGGAGGGGCGACCAACTAGCCTTACCATGACCAAGGTCTTGCCAAAGTGCCCCACTAGCCACCTTGAGGATGTCGGGTGGATCTCCCTAGTAGGGTAGAGGACCAAAATGTCACATGAAGAGCATGTAAGGAAATCAAGATGAGAAGCCAATAACATGGAGATACCGATGAAACAGTAAGCCCACCTTACCCCCTGCTTGGGTTTTATAAAGATCGACTCAAAATGCATGTCCCAATGTTTTTGGCACGATATCCTAGGAAAACTCTTTGATTGTCAGAGACAAGTATGAAGTGATGCTCCAGAAATTCCAGAAAGATCCATAATTAATAAGCGAAAGGCAGTGAAAGAAATTGCTTAAGAAGGAAGCAAACCATCCGAGCCATAAATTATAATTACGATAGCTCAAACCCTCGTTACTACAAAACGTCATAGATTACCTCGAGCCCCCAATGTTTTGACGTTTAATGGAGGTATACCTTCAACTTAACAAAGGCTTTCAACCCCTATTACTAAAATCATTCGAGCGTAAACCCGATCGACCTTAAGGGTTGTCAGCCCCTGCTACTAACATTGCTCGGGTATGAACCCGACCGATCTCAAGGGCTTTTAGTCCCTTTAAAGGGGTTTCAGCCCTTATTACCAACATCACTCGGGTGAGATCTCAACCGATCACAAGGGCTTTCAACCCCTTCATAGTGCTTTTGACTCTTATTATCAATATCGCTCAAGTGAGATCTCAATCAATCTCAACGGCTTTCAGTCCCTTCACATGGCATTCAGCCCCTATTACCAACATCGCTTGGGTGTGAATACGACCGACCTCAAGGGCTTTTAACCCCTTCATAGAGCTTTTAGCCCATGTTACTGATGTCACTCGGTCGCAAACCCAATCAACCTCATGGGCTTTCAACCCCTACTACCAATGTGGCTCGGGCATGAACCCAACTGACCTCAAGGATTTTCAGCCCCTGTTACTGACATCACTCAAGCGCGAACCTGACCGACCTTAAGCGCTTTTAACTCCTGCTACCACCATTGCTCAGGTATGAACCTGACCGATCTCAAGGGCTTTCAGTCCCTTCACAGGGCTTTCAACCCCTGTTACCTGTTGGAAAAAATCATAAAATCACATGAAACTACATCGTAAAAGAGATGTTTACCTAGAATCAAATTCAAATTCGGATGAAGAGAATGAAAGAGGTTAAACATCCATTATGGTTATATGGGTGTGATAAATAAGAGGAGAGGCACATAGATGATAGGCTACACCTTTAGCCATCCCCTCGTATTCTCCTCCCTCCCTCTATGCAAAAGTTACAAGATTTGTGGTTGTGATTGGAGGAATATTACTGTAACGATCCATTATATGGATACCACTAGAACCAAGGACATCATAATATATATATTCAATTAGATAATATAATATGAGAATATATCAATAAATATTAATGTAAAAATATTATGTAGTGTGTCACACATGTCATCACTCACGTGATTGGCTTGCAGGGCACCTGTAACCAGCATTACAAATATTGCTCGGGCATGAACCCGACCGATCTCAAAGGGTTTTTAGTCCCGAACACAGGGCTCTCAGTCCCGAATAGGTTCTCGAGAGCTTCCAAACTCTCAAAGGGCTTTCAGTCTCAAAAAAAGGGCTCTCAGTCCCGAACAGGTTCTTGAGAGCTTCCAAGCTCTCAAAGGGCTCTTAGTCCCGAATAGGTTCTCGAGATCTTCAAAGCTCTCCAAGGGCTCACATTTTCGAACAAAGGGCTTTCAGTCCCAAACATGGGACTCTTAGTCCTGAACAGGTTCTCGAGAGCTTCCAATCTCTCAAAGGGCTCACAGCCCCGAACAGATGCTCAAGAGCTTTCGAGATCTTAAAGGGATTTCAATCCCGAATAAAGGGCTTTTAGTCTCGAACAAAGGACTTTCAGTCCCCCACACAGAAATCTCAATCCCTAATAGGTTCTTGAGACCTTCCAAGCTCTCAAATCGCTCTTAGTCCCGAACAGGTTATCGAGAGCTTCTAAACTCTTAAAGGGCTCATCCCAAACAAAGGGCTTTCAGTCCTGAACATAGGGCTCTAAATCCCAAATAGGTTCTTGAGAGCTTCTGAGCTCTCAAAGGGCTCTCACCCATATTACGAAAACGAAGGGCTCCCAAGCTTCCAGCCCCTAATCAATCTCCAACCCCGGACGACTTCCGAAGGAATTTCAATTCCAAATAGCCTCCGAAGGGATATCTACGCTAGACAAAAGTCCTCGATTATGAACACAACCCCACCTGGTCATTCATACCGACTATAAGTAATAATCGACTTCGCCCGCTTCAAAACTCAACCGATCTCACTGGATTTGATTCCAACCCAAAAGTCAACACTCCCGAAACAAAGTCTGCGAAGTGAGTAAAGCCCCAACCATGAGCCATGCACTCGGTTCTCCTAAGGCACAACTCCCTTTTGGGGGGAAGAAAATGATAGAACATATTTTGGTCTATCCGACGTATACTTCCACATCACCTTCTAAAAGCCAAGTAGACACTATCGACTCAACTCAGGTTAAGGTCTCGAGAAGGAGTACTGCCCCGAACTACCCCTCGAGGGGCTAGGCCCAACTTGCATCACTTGTCTCCACCACGAGGTTACCTATCGCACGTCCTCTACATAGTATGAGGACTTGTTTCAACTCAAATAATGACTTAGGAAAGAATCACACCTACTGCAGATATGCAATAAAAGCAACTAGCGCAACAGCGGGAATGGACAAACAAGTCGGGGGTTCAATCAAGTAGTAACTCAGACAACGACCTAAGAAAAGATCTCACCTACTGCTGAGTATTTTACTTACAGCTTAACATGATATATATATATATATATTATCATGTAAAGCTATAAATAAAATACTCATTACCGTTGTAAGTGTAAATAACAATAATAGGAAAATTAGAAAAGGATTAAAAGCCAAGTGACAAGTGTTGAGTGCGAGGTGGAATTGCAAAATAATAAAGCAACTCCTGCTGCGTGATTTCATTCACGGTCTCACCCGATCCTCCACCGAAGCTGGAGGCGCATCCACAAGTTTGCCCTCCATCTGCACGCATACCACCTTCGCCTCTGTCACCTCCAGCGCCTCCTCCTTGTACTCGTACTCGATCGACACCCAGGCGAAGACGGCCAGGTTGATGGCCGATATGGCCATCAGGAAACCGTAGTAGTAGTCGAGGTGCGAGTCGTTGAGGTTGTTCCCTATCCAGCTCTTCCCTCCGCCCGCCCTCGTGACCCTGTCCACCACCGTCACCAGGAGGCTGTTGAGGAAGTTGCCGACGCCGATGCTGCTGGTGAAGAACGTCGTCCCCAGGCTCTGCATGCTCTCCGGCGACTGGTCGTAGAAGAACTCCAGCAGGCCGATGGCGTTGAACACGTCGCCGACGCCGAGCAGGACGTACTGCGGCAGCAGCCAGAAGATGCTCATGGGCACGGTGTCCCCCGGCCCCACGGCGCGTTGCCTGATGACGTGCATCCGGCGGAGCTCGACGGCGTAGGCAACCAGGGCGTCGAGGACTTGGAAGCCGAAGCCGACGCCGAGGCGCTGCAGGATGGTGATGCCGCGAGGGTTGCCGGTGCGGCGCCGCATGAAGGGGACGAAGTAACGGTCGTAGAGCGGCACCGCGAGGAGCATGGAGATGGTGATGAAGCTGCCGAGAGAGGCGGCGGGGATGCGTAAGCCCTGGCCGAGTTGGCGGTCCAGTGTGGTGCCCTGCTTCACGAAGAGCGTGTTGACCTGCGCTGCGATGATGCTGGGGACGAGGGTGGCGAACCAGATCAGCGTCATGCCTGCCACCAGCTTCGCCTCCTGGACTTGCGTCACCGTGCATGGATCCTCCCCTTCCTTGATGGCCGCCCTGTCAAGGAACCTACTCCAAAGCAGCAGCTAAGAACTGCAACAAGACGAGAAGAAAGCCTCACCTGAAGGAAGAAGTGTGATGCAGTCGCCGCTTCCCGGTGAGCAGGTAATGACGGGGCTCGAGCTCTAAGAGCTCGGCTGGGTCGTCGGGGAGCTCGAACCGCCGGTTCGCGAAGGCCTTAGTCCAAACCTTAACGATCTCCCTTGCCGGGCTCTCGGCCTTCCGAGCCTTGTGACGGTAGTTCGGCGCGCCGAAGTAGAAGATGAGCAGCGACACGACGAGGCCGGTGGTGGGAATGCCATAGCCGACGCCCCAGCTGACGTTCTCCTGGACGTAGACGAGGCCAAGCGTGGCGATCAGCGCGCCGAGGAAGGAGCTGAACATCCACCAGTTGAAGAAGGACGCCTTGAGCTTGCGCTCGTGGGGGTCGAAGTCGTCGAACTGGTCGGCGCCAAAGGTAGAGATGTTGGGCTTGGTGCCCCCGGCGCCGACGGCCACGACGTACAGGGAAGCGTAGAAGAAGGCGACCTGCAACGGCGTCGCGTAGCCGCAGGTCTCACTGGTGCAGGTCGGCCTCAAGGACTTGACGGAGACTGCCATGGTCAAGAGCCCCATGCCCTGTGGAAATGGAAGCAAAAGAGCAAGCTAAGAGAGGAGGTGGCACCAATAATCCGAAAGATTTCTCAATTTTTTTTCTTTTTATTTTCTAATGATAAATGATGAAATTGGCATAAGGTTTTAAAACAGCTAAATTTGTCAAAATCTTCCATCAAACAAATGTATGATAAATTAGCTCAATTATATGAGATTAAGAGCCCTCAATCTAAGTGTATTAGATACATCACCATCAAACAGATATCTCTGAGATATATTTCTAAAATTTTATCGATACAAAAGAAAAATTGCTTAAAACGAATGTATAAAAATAAGTAGTTAATGATATATATATATATATATATATATATATATATATATATATATGAAAAAAGTGTTCTATTGGCTAAAACTTCTAATTATTATAATGATTATAACTCAATATTTAAACAAACTTAAGCTCTAAATCATATTCGCTTCTGATGTAACTAAACTCAAACTTTTAATCTAATTTATAGTGATATCATCTTCACATAAATTTTTTGATAATATCTTAAGCTTCGTAGTTCTTGCTTTTACTTTTGAATCAATTGAAGCAAAAAAGAAAACATTTTTCTGTAAAATTTTCAGAAATAATTTCATAAAACAAATTTTTTCGATTTACAGAAAACCAAATGCTTAATAAAATAAATTTTATAAAAACAATAAGAAAGCTCGCCCTTTATTGATTGATCTATACGAGGAAATTCTCCTTTGGGGGTTTTTTTTTTTAAGACGTACCCTCCATTTTTAAAATTTTTGAATGACATACTTTTATTTTGTATTTTTTGTCTAATACCGAGATTACTCTGTCACCTGTCTATATGGTAAATCTGTCCGGTTATAATATTTTTATATTATGTCGTAGTAATTTCAGGAATATTAAAAAATACACAATGTCGGAAAAAATATTATGTTGTATTATAGAATAAAATTTTGGTACAGAATTATAAATTTTTTTTTTTTGTACTCTTAGGAACACTATAACACAACATGAAAACATTGTAATACAATGTTTTTGTGTTATATTATAATATTGTTAATATTATTAAGAAAAAGTATAGCATACGTGTAAAAATGCTGTAACTCGACTTGTACAGTGTCTAATGGATTAGAAAGGAAGAGAAAAAAAAAAGAGGTAAAAGAGTCATTATAAAGTCTTGGAATAGCAGCAATCACGTGCTGAGGGGAGAGGAGTAATGCCGAGTTCGATCGATCACGTGATACAAACGCAAAGTGGGCAATGCCTACTCTAGAGGAAGAGAAATAATAGAAGAGCACCCACCAGCCCCGATCACCTTCCGATGGTTGGCTCCTCCGCCACACCCCGGAAGGCAACAAAATGCTTCCTCCCAATGGCAACCCAACCTCACCAAAGCTGATGCTCGTCCTCATCAGCTCTTACCAGCACAGAGATGAGAAAGAGGAAACAGGGAAGTCCATGCCGAAAACAATGCTGAACTCATGTAGGAAGAGGCTCTTACTCAGCACATAGATAGATGAAAGAGGAAACTGCGGAAGTTCGTGTCAAAAACAATGCTGGATTCATCTAGGAAAAGCTACGGATCGCATCGGCTCTTGGCAGTAGATAGATGGAGAGAAAACAATGTTGCTGAGTTAATGTAGATCAAAAAGCTTGGGATCTTATCGGCTCTTAGGAGTTCATAGATGAGAGAGAAAACCGTGGAAATACATGTTGAAAACGATGATGGATACGTGCAGGAAAAGGTAGGGATCATGTCAGCTCTTACAAGTACATAGACGAGGGAGGAGACCGTGAAGGTCCAGAAGCGGCCGAAGTAGGCGTCGGCGATGTAAGCTCCGAGGATGGGGGTGAGCCAGACGGAGCCGGACCAGTTGTTGACGTTCCTCACTGAGGAGACTGTGTCTTCATGCAGCTGTGTCGTCAAGTACACCACCAGGTTTGAGGCCACTCCGTAGAAGCCCATCCTTTCAAATGCTTCGTACCCTGCATCAGTGGTGGTTTCACCGAAGAAGTGTTCTTGTCAAACCATAAACTCTCTCTCTCTCTCTCTCTCTCTCTCTCTCTCTCTCTCTCTCTCTGTGAGCCTCAACAAGGAACTTCCATGGTGGCAACTCTCTCTCTCAGTCTCAACAAGGAATTACTTCCATGGTTACAACTCTCTCTCTCTCTCTCTCTCTCTCTCTCTCTCTTTCTTTCACATACACACACACACATCACAAAGAAGCAAAAGTGTGGTCGAGTTTACCTACTAGGAAGGCGCAAGCTCTCCATCTCCCAGTTTGAGATGCGAGAACAGGGCGGCCATGGAGATCAACAGAACCATCCTTGGTGTACTCTTGGCCATCCATTACAGCCTTTGCTTTCTTTGAGCTGTATAAATCACTTTAAATGATCAACCTAAGAGAGAGGGAGAGGCGAATTGGTGAGGAAGGAAGGAAGGAGGGGTGAGCTACTTGAGAGCTGGAGAGAGCTGTAGAGCTCACAGCACTTTAAAAATAATCTACTCGTGTGTCTGACATAAGCAACACGTACGCCATGTGTCATGTTGTAGACTTTTCTGTGATCTATCTCTTGTCTCAATCCGATGAAAACACTGCTCGTCATCGATTGCTTGTTTCCCCCATTGTGACGAAGACTCGACGGAATTGATGGGTCCGTCACGATGAAGACCGCAAATAATTAGTCGATAGTCTAAGCTCGACAAAATTGATAGATCGGTTATCCAATCGGATCCATGCCAACAAAAAAAAAAAAAAAATCAAAACTCTTCAGGTCAAAATGTCTACATGAATTTAATTGTAACTTTAGTCAATAGTTTGCTTGTTTCGATCACCTTTTTTGATAGAGGCGTACAAACAAAAGAACATGGATGGCATTCATCACGCTCCGAGTTTTAAGACACAGGTATTATTAATCCATCCATCTCGATAATTAAACTTCTGCAGACTAACAAATCCTATCATTTGAAGGCTTGTACATGAATCATTGGAGGACAAGCTTTCGTACGAATGCTAGAATACAAACGGAAAGAGTACAAAAAAAAAATTGTAGTTTTTTTATAAGAAATTATTGAAAATCTTCAACGCCAAATAATACGAGATTTAAGGGTTTATATCTTAAAAAATAAAATCATTAATAAATGATAAAAGATATGATTTAGTTAGGATTTAGATATGATTTCTAAGAAAATCTCGTATGTTAGTTGAGGGAAATCCTCATTTTCATATGTATAAATAAACGGTGAATCAATGAATCAATTGGGTATTTTTATTAATTCTTTTTATTTTCAACATGGTATCAGAGCCCCTCTCTTTATAAGAGAGATTATCTTTCTGTTATTTACTGTCTAACGATAGTTTCTATGACCATTTGTCCGCGACGGCTCTTCTTTTCCATCGGTTTTCTCATTTCTCTACTGAGGCATATTTATGCATGAGGCAGTCTTCTTCGTGCACCACTACTATTGCATCAGCTCCAACAAGCAACAATACTTATAAGGGTCATCGCCCATTGTCTCTTGATGCTCTGCAGAGAGGGCATAACAAGTTCTTTTTCACTGTTAAACGACAGCAAATCTATGACCGCGACGCTTCTCTCGCTGTCCTTTAGATCCGTCGGCCACCATCTTCCTCTCCTCCTCTGGTGGCAGCATCGCCTTTGGCTGCCAGCCCTCGCTACTGTCATGACCTCGCTGCTTGTCGCTGTTACTAGTGTCAACCTTATTGCGATTGCTACCCTCGTTTCCTCTTCCTAAGTAGAGATCAGCGACGCCACTAGCCGCAGCGTCACTGCCTCTCTCGTGCCACCCACCGCCATAATCCATCTCCTCCGTCCGAGGAGCTACCCACCGCTCACTTCCAACCATGCCTTCGCATCGCAACGCTGCCGCCACATCGCCATCCTCCTGCCTTGTCGTCCCACTCTAAGAGCCACCGCCCGTCGACTCCTCTTCTGCAAAGCCAGTGCCATCAGTCGACTCCTTCTTTGAAGCCTCAACCGCCAATTGAATCCTCCTTCGAAGCCGCAACCTTTGTTTCCTGACAAAAATAGAGTAATAATAATCTTCTAGCCGCGCTCGTCACAGGCCGCGCCAACCACCCTCGATCCACTATTGCAACCCACTCACGTCGCCTTTCTCTATCGCTACCACCGCAGCCCTCGATCCTTCATTGCACTATTGCCGTCGGCGTCCTCCACCTCTCTTCTTGGTGAGGGCCCTTGCATAGACTTGGGCTGTTAGGATTGGAGTTCAGCCTCCAACAGAGAGGCGTTCGAGGACTCCAACTCTCTTCCTTGGCAGAGGTCTTCGCTGACGGTGTGGGCACCTTGATCTGGTTCGGACCCTCCGACCTCACAACCGCAAGCCTCGACTTTGGTTTCATTTTCGGCTTCGTGGGCACTAGAACTTTTGGCTTCCCCTTGCTCTTTACCACTGACCCACTATCAAAGTCAACCACCATCAGGTCTTCACCGCGGTTGACAACACAACAGCTTCATTCCTTCAGTTTCATTGACATCGATTCAAGATCGACATCCTTAGTTCAAGATCGACGTCCTTATAGGAGCTCGATCTTGTGGGGGTATGATAGAAAATAGGATTTAGATATAATTTTTTTAACTGAATGAGAAAATCTCATAGGTTAGTTGAGAAAAATACTCATTTTTATATATATAAATAAATGATAAATCAATTGATATTTTAATTACTTCTTTTTATTTCCAACCTTTTGAACCTCTTTAATGATGTGAATGGCAAAAACTTTGAACTATAGTTGAGCTCATGCATGCAAGCATTCCAAACTTGTATCTTTAAAGGAAGGTACCCATCAGCTTTTTCAACGCGCATGCCGGTTGCTATTTATTGGTCCCACAAAATGATGGGTACGGATTTAATATTATTAAGTTATTATTTGTTTTCGATAATATTAAGATGATCACTTGATTGATTTATAAGAATATGATAAGTATATTATGATCAATTTTAATTTAAAAATTTTGACCAGAAATTTAGATCAAACAAAGATGATATACTAATCAGATCGATCTAGTATTTGTGTACGGTGAAGAGCATCAGAGTTAAAAGTTCATGCTTGATTCACTTTTGTAGTTTATAGAAACAACGATTAAATGAGATATTTCTCATAAAAAATTTTTGAAGGAGATGTGATTTTGCTGATATAATAATTTTATCAATTATCCTTCTTGTTTATGTGGATGTGACAATCACATGGCGAACTCTAATTGAGGACGTATATTTCCTATATCAATATTAAATAATAGGGGTAGGTATACCTGCTTGCACTGTGCTGATCCAATAGATTTTAAAAACTAGTAACAATTTAATATTCAAAACCTTGATCGACGTTAGATTTATGGCCAAAAACAAAAAAAAACCCCACTCCGTATTTTTTTTTCTTAATATTCAACTAGCATTATGTTACTTTGTGTTATCTCAATTTAGATAAATGATAGAGTTAATCATGTAAGAGGATAAGCTGTTATGACAGGAAACAAATAATTTAAAATGGTTGGATCAATCGGTGATAACATGCAATGCGATAGGTTTCTATATATATTAAGAAAATTAAATATTAAGATTTCTTATTTTTATTCTTGCCGCTCTAAAAGATAAAAATATCTCCCATTAGAAGAAGGATAAAAATAATTTTTTATCTTAATATTATAGAATTCAATGGACCAGATTTTGTTTAAAATGGGAGCAGCCAAATACTCATAAATCCGATCCCATTTTGATAGTCAGTATCAGAACTGATAAGCATTTTTGGAGGAACTAAGTTAGTCATAGGATAAAAAGTTAGGATGGATGGAGAAAAAATATAGAGAGGTAGAAGAAAAAAGTTTGTTCATGTTCCTGCTTTTTGAGTAGAAAATACGTAAAGAATTCTAAAGTTAGATCGAGATGAACATTTTGGAGGAAAAGGCAGCTGGTGTTGTTCTTAAGGAGCTACTACATCTCCTTGACCTTCCTTTTGCTTGTGGCCGCCAATATGTATGCGCCATGCGCCGCAGGGCCTCCTCCTTCAGACAAGCAAAAGCCATGGCGACGGCGCCATCGTCAACCACTCACCAAGCACAGCTCGATAGATAATGGAGAGCATATGCTTGCTGCGGTAGGGCACTCGAAAGATGGGTTTGGGGAATCTTGACCCATAAAAAGGCACATACGTATGGCCTCTTCCTGCTACCAGTCCACTGAAGCTTCTTCCATCTTCTTCTTCTCTCTCTCGATCGACCTGAGGGAAGCTGTTGTTTGTGATCAGATGATGCAGACGTGCTGGAAATATCTTTTCTTGACCTGAGCAAGCTCATGGCAAACATTGGTTCCCACGTCAATTCAATAGAAGCAGGACAAGATTCTCTCAGGTTTGGATGTTTCCGTTGATGTAGAAGGATCATCAGAGGCGCAATTACGTATTAGAATACTATTAATATCATGGTCTTGTACTTTATTAAAAAATGTCATATTAGGATTCTTATAATCCTAAACAAATAATCTTATTTGTCCTGAGTATAAAAAGATAATTTTTAATATTACTTTCATTTCCAACACGTTAAAATTATATTTTTATTGATAAAATTATTAGAAATGAAAGATATATTTTTACCCATCACTTATCTACCATATGATATTGTTGTGTTTTTCATCTAATGGTATTAGTTCAAATGAGATTATTTATTATATTTTTAAAATCATAAAGATTCCAATATAATTTTTCACGATGCTAATAATATCAATAGATACGATGCTATTTGTAGACGGGTGGGACATATCTATGTGGGAAGTTAATGTTGTCGATTTTTTTAATGCGTGAAGTCCTTAGAATATATTTCTATTTTGGATTTCTTCCAAAAAGTGGCATTACTTTATTTCTTTTTAATCCCTTTTTAAAAAGTATGAAAAAGGTTTTTTTTTCAATTGAACTGATTCAACTCGTTATTGATTTGAATTAATATTATGATATTATAATATTTTAAAATAATAATAATTGTTATATTAGTTAAATAAAAACAAAATTATCATATATAATTAAAATTATTATAAAATTTTATATTAATTATATTTTATAATATTAATTAAATAATAAAATTATGTAATGAATCAATACAATCTAAATAATAATGAAAGACCATCAAATTATAATCAACGTTAAAAAAAATAAAATAATGATATTTTAATCATTGTTTAGCAAAATAATATATACAAATATGAACTATAAATTATACGTTCGAATTATATATTTAAATTAATAAAAATAATAAGTTTCAAATTATATATTTAAGTTAATAAAAATTAAAATGATCATATAAAAATAACAAAAAAAAGTAAAACATTAACTTTTTTTCCCCCACCTTTTTTCCCTGATGGTGAATTAACTTTTATATGTTTGTGATTTGAATCATAGAACAAAAAAATTAGTGATATTTGTGGAGATTAAGAAACAAAGATGTATCAACCTAGAAATTGCCTTTCACATAGCATATTTGGTGTGTAAATTTGGACCATTGATGATTCTTTAGACCTATGAAAAGAAGAAATGGCATTTCTTACCTGCATAAGAATTGTCAAAGAATGCAAGCACACACCATTCTATGGGAAGCATACTATGATATCTTATTCATATATATAGTACCAAAACGATGTGAGCTGAAGTGAACAACTTTAGACTATTGATGATTCTTTAGACCTATTAAAAGAAGAAAAGACATTTCCTTAGCCACATAAGATTGGAAAAGGACGCACGCTCACACCATATTAGGGGAAGTATATATATATATATATATATATATATATCAGAAAGATATGTGAGATGAAGTCAACAACCCACCCCAAGTTTCATCACTGAATCCCTATTGAGTAACCAAAGTGCTTTAGTACCCCCCTTTCTTTCTTTCTCAAAGGAAGAAGTTACTATCATAATAATAAGATAATCGACGAGATGAATGATGAGAGTACCATGGCGGATTTTTTGAAGTTGGAATGATCGTAAAATATATAACGAGACACAATTAAACTATATTGCATTCCCTATACATATGACTAGCTATATTGCATTCCCTGTACATATCAGAAATAACAAAAGATCATAAGAGATGTTACTAGATAATTCGTTGTGTCTAAGGAGTCGGCACGACGAAGTTTGGCCTGTACGTGTAGAACCAACTCAGTAAGACGGGGAGCTTAGGGAAGATATGAGGATGGTACTTGACTCGAGGTGTTTTGGTTATATGGGGCTTTTCTCTTGTCCCATGGTTGGGTACCTATAAGAAAAGACCTTCCTCAGGGGAGAGGGTCTCACAACGAGGTCCCTCCGATGGATAAGTTAGCCTTGTAGATGAGAGTGTCTCTGGTGCCTGTCCGACATCGGAGCCTTTCTTTTCAGTGTTGAAGAATTGAAGAACTAGCCAAAGAGAGAAAAAGAGAGCCCGAGAGAGCCACCCCTTGGGGTGGCTCTTTTACCTCTATATCAGCGGCCGGTCATGACTCCCCTTTCATCATTCCTCGAGAGTCCTTTGTCAAAGTGTTTAATGTCACAAGCATCACCAGCAACCATGCACGCTGTAGGCGAGCATGTGGCCTATCACTTCCGTCCTACTACCGTGTTATCTCACATAATCTCTTAAGATTTGATGGTGATTGCATGGTGCCCAACGATGATGCACATTGGGCTTACTATAGCACGTCATTCATGGGTGTCAGAGGTCCCATCACTCATTCCATTAGCTGGTCTTGCTCCAAGTTGGAGACACCTATGTCATATTAGTCGATCGGAGAGGGGGTCCATTATTACCCCTATCATTCTCCGCATTGCCCCCCCCGTTTGGCGGAAGCACCAGGAAGGGACCCTCGGGTTCGTAGGCTTTTAGGGGAGCGATCTGTAAGTTTGTCTTGAGTAGTGCCGCACGACCGTTGGTCAGTTTGAGTTATACAACCATTGGGCTTTATGTGATAAGCCTTCAGTCAAGATTGAAAGCTTGTTTGGAAAATGATTGGGGCTGAAAACCCTTGAGCGAGACTGAAGGCTAGCTTAGAGAATGATCGGGACTGAAAGCCCTTGGACAAGACTGAAGGCTAATGCTCTTGGGCATACTGAAGGCTCGCTTGGAGAATGACCAGGACTAAAAGCCCTTGGGCGAGACTAAAGGCTTGCTTGGAGAATGATCGTGACTGAAAGCCCTCGACCTGTCTTTTAGCGAGGAGATTTTCCTCGGGATTGACAACAATCTGTTTGTCGATCGAGATACTAATCTGTTTGTCGATCGAGATACTCCATAAAATGACGTGTGTCCCACGCGATAACTCACCAGGCACAGAGCACGAAGCATCATAATGCGCTATCTCACTTTTTAGGGGATACGAAGCGCCAACCAGTGTTGGCGTGAGGTATTAACCCTCTCCGTTTCTTTTGCAGTCTTCCTTTACTCTATTCATTGCTTCCTTCCCCGCCATCACTACTGCTCTTCGTCATCTCCGGTGCTGACTTCGCTAACATTTTTGGCTTTCGCCTCCTTTTCTTTCCCCCGACAGTTTCTCGAGCAGGTCAGATGTCTTTCGCCTCCTCCCACTCTGAGTCTCGTTCGGTCGAGATTTTAGCTCATAGGTCTAGGGCTTTGAGTCATCCCTTCGGGGACTCTAGGTCAACAGCCCTTGTCTCTATGTCTGGGGGTGCGGCTCTGGTCGACTTCGGGACTGTAAACGCCCTAGCGACGATAAGGTCCAATTTTGACATAGACTCGACCGTGACGACTCATCAGTTGGTCAAAGTGAGGAGGAACTATTTCATTCCTTTGGAGTATGAGCTCCATGCGCCCCTACCGGGGGAGCGCCCCTATGACGCTTTCTTGAGTGGTTTCAGTCTATCGACTAACACCCTTGAGGCGGGCCTAAGGTTCCTGCTGTTAGCTGACTAAGTCTATCGCCAACTCTATAACTGAACGAGCCAATCTCGTTCATTAGTTGAGGGAAATCCTCATTAGTTGAGGGAAATCTTTTGACTAAGTCTACCACCAAATCTGTAACCGAACGAGTAAATCTCGTTCATTAGTTTAGGGAAATCTTCATTAGTTGAGGGAAATCTTTCCTCATCCCTGTATAAATAGATGATGCATTTATCAATAATATTAAGCTTTTACTCTCTCATTTCCATTTCTAACATGGTATCAGAGTCATAAGAGAAATTATTCTCTCTGTCAAACGACAGAAAAATAGTTGCCATTACATGCTGCCTCCTCTACTGCTATCTCATTACCGAGGCAACGCTACTTGCTGGATCTTTCAAATCTACTATCACCGCAAACGCTCCGATCTAGATTTATAGCTCTGCAGAACGCTTCTCCTCGTGTCACGCCGCTACGCGTTCTCGCCCTTTAAGTGTCTCAGATTCCAACAAGAAGGCGATTCCCATCTGCACTGTACCTATTGAGTACCGTTGGATATTCTCATTCGCCACTCACTTCCGTATCTACCAGGTGTTTTCTACACTATTCTGTTCGATTCGGTTTTGTTAGCCACCTTCCGATCTATGCTACTACCTACAACTTTATAGCCATTAATTGCTTTTCTTTTTCTTTTCTTCTTTTCCTTTTCTTGGTCACCGGTTGTGTATTCTCAACTCGAACGACTTTTGTGATTTCTAATGTCTTTCTCATCCACTTGATGTCCCTACTCTTTTCCTACTAATTACATTTCATCGTCCGGTCTTATTTCCATTAATTGCATCTTTAATCCCCTTTAAGTTATCTAAAATGGCAATTATGCCTCTTGGCGTGCTCAATTCTCTAACCTCTTGATTGGTTATGATTTATTGGGCTATGTTGGTTCACTTAGTTGTCCACCATGATTCATGTCCCAGAGACCCTAGCCCACCCACCTCCACAAGTTATGGCTTGGGATCGACTAATCCTCCAAGCCATTCAGCCTCATTCGGATCCATCGCTCGCTTGTGACCTCCTGTACCACTGCTGCGGAAGCATGGAACAAGTTACAGACTACTCTGGCGAACCGCTCTCGGACTCGCATGCTTGGACTACTCTCCAATCTTATGACTCTCAAGCAAGAGGGAAGTTGTATTGCTGATTACTTACAAAATATCAAAGTCATTATCGATGACCTGGCTTTGATAGGTCATCTTCTTACTGATGAAGAGATACTGGTTCACACGCTCAATGGCTTAAATCCTGAGTACAAAGAACTTACTGCTGCTCTTCGGGCATGTGACTCTCCTATCCTCTTTGAAGAACTTTATGACAAGCTGACGGATTATGAAGCTTACTTAAAGCGGGACACCAAGCTATCGGGACCTTTGTCAGAACCTCCCATCACAGCTCAGTTCACCCAAAAACTCAAAAAGCCCAGCCGTAAATACCACAATAATACTTCAAAAGGTGTAGTCACCCAACCTCCCACTACTATGAGTTTTCATCCATCACTTCTTCCTCCATATCCTTCGTCCGTCAATTCTCGTCCAAATGTTTCCTTTTCACCTCGTCGCCCCCCACCTATGTCTCTACAACCAGTTGTCTGTCAATTGTGTGACAAAATCGGTCACACTGCCAAAGTTTGTCGATCGCGTCTTCCAGCACCATCAACTTGGCCTCAAGCAAATATCCTGACTGCTTCTTTTGAAGGTCCGTCTAACTGGATTGTGGATTCTGGCGCTTCCCACCATATCACCTCTGATCTCCAGAATTTATCACTCCATAATGGCTATGGCGGCCATGAAGACGTCGTCGTTGGTGATGGTAATCGAATCCCTATTACTCATGTTGGTTCTAAGACATTACATTCTAACGACTCTTCTTTTACACTTCATAATGTTTTATGTGCCCCTCACATCAAGCGAAATCTTATTTCTGTTTCTCAATTTTGTCAACAAAATCATACTTCTATTGAGTTCTTTCCTGATTATTTTCTTGTTAAGGACTTGAGCACGGGGGCATCTCTAGTTCGCGGCCCGAATAAAGATAACATCTACGAATGGCCGTCACCGTGTTTCTCACCCCGAAACACTTCCACCGCAGCTCCATCGATATATGGCATCGTCGTCTTGGTCATCCTCAAACTCTATTCAACAAAAATTACTTTCTCGTTATTCTATTCCTGTTTTAAATCCAAAGAATGTTCTTTCTCACCGTAATGCTGTCTTAGTAATAAAAGTCATCAATTACCTTTTAGTACTTCCTCTCTTTCTTGCTCTAAGCCGTTTGAGGTTATTTATACCGATGTTTGGGGTCCGGTTGTTTCCTTTGACAAGTTTAGATTCTATGTTGTCTTCGTAGATTATTTTAAGTATACATGGTTCTATCCTCTTCGTCAAAAATCGATGTCGTTGTTGTATTCTCTAAATTTAAGAACTTAGTTGAGAACTATTTTCAAACTACTATTAAAACCATCTATTCGATGGCGGAGGTGAATATCAAGCTCTTGCATCTTATCTATCTACTTGTGGTATTCAACATCTTAAGTCACCTCCGTATACTCCTCAATGGTTGGTTCTGAACGTAAACATCGCCATATTGTTGAAACTGGTCTAACTCGCTTCATCAAGCATCTATGCCTTCGCATACAGATCACCTTTCAAAGCGGTGTACCTCATTAATCGTATGCCCACTCCAGTTCTTGATGTCACCATTTGAAAAGCTATTTCAAAATGCCCTAACCTACACACATTAAAAGTTTTTGGTATCTGTTATCCTTGGTTACGCCCTACAATTCTCATAAAGCTGACCTCGATCTCGCCCTTGTATTTTCATCGGATATTCTCTTGAACATAATACTTTTCGGTGTTATGATCCTCTATCTGCTAAGGTATTTGTCTCCAGACATGTCACTTTTGTGGAGTTTGTCTTTCCCTTTCGAGATCAAGGTCATTGTGCCATCCCATTGAGTTCCTCTAATATATCTTCCTCCTCCCCCGTGCCTCTACAAGATCCACACTCCCTTGTTATTTCGATTCCGCACATTCCTCCTTCGTCTTCTTCTCCGGCTTCTTCCTCTCCTCCAGAGCCAATGCCTCTGTCCTCACCTTGTCCTGGTTCCTCTGTAGTCCCTGCGTCCACCTCCACTAGTGATCACCCTCAATCCTTACCCTCTGCTACTCTTATCGTCTCAAGCCATCCAATGCAAACCCGCTCCAAAAGTGGTATCTTTAAACCCCGTCAAGTTCTTAATTTACATGTCAGCACCAACTCTTCTCTAGCCTATATTGAACCATCATCTTTTACTCAAGCCCAAAAATTCTCACACTGGCGTACAGCCATGAGTGACGAGTATGATGCGCTTCTTCGTAATGGTACATGGACTCTCACCCCCTCTCACCCCACGCAAAACATTATAGGGTGTAAGTGGGTCTATCACATTAAGCGAAACCCTGATGGCTCGATTGCTCGCTATAAAGCTCGACTTGTGGCTAAAGGTTTTCATCAACGTCCTGGTCTTAACTACACTGAGATATTTAGTCCTGTCGTCAAACCTACTACCATTCGGCTTATCCTGAGTTTGGCCGTCTCCAACGACTGGTGCTTACGCCAACTCGATGTTAACAATGCCTTTTTGCAAGGAACACTTACTGCAGACGTTTTCATGCGACCTCCGTGTTTTATACATCCTCGATCCGCATGTGAAATTATGAAAAGCCATTTATGGCCTTTCGAGCTCCACGAGCACGGTATCGAGCTTGGTCTCTACTTGTCTTCGGTTGGCTTCATTAACTCTAAATATGATGTCTCTCTTTTTCTACGCCACCAACATGGGTTTACTATCTATCTTTTGGTTTATGTGGACGATATTATTATTACCGGTGATAACTTTATGGTGGTTCAAGCATTTATTCAGCAATTGGCCGACCGATTCTCTCTTAAAGATCTTGGTCACCTAAATTATTTTCTCGGAGTCGAGGCTGCATCTACATCTTTTGGTCTCTTTCTCTCACAGAGAAAGTATATTCTTGATTTGTTGTTCAAGACGGCTATGCAGGATGCAAAAGAGGTTGTCACTCCTCTATCCTCTAGTGAATCACTGAAGTTATCTGATGGTAGTCCTGCTACGGACCATACTCAGTTTCGACAGGTAGTTGGCTCCCTACAATATCTCGCCCTTACTCGCCCGGATATTTCCTTTGCAGTTAATAAACTGTCTCAGTTCATGCATCGTCCATCTGCTCTCCATTGGACTGCTATCAAACGCGTTTTGCGTTATCTTAAAGGGACTATTGATCATGGTATTTTTCTTCGCAAACATTCTCCCTCTCAGCTTCATGTCTTTGTTGATGCTGATTGGGCCGGCAATGTTGATGATCGAACCTCCACATCTGGCTATATTGTTTTTCTTGGTGCTAATCCGATCAGCTGGAGTTCTAAGAAACAAAAGACAGTTGCCAGGTCTACGACTGAAGCTGAATATCGAGCTATAGCTGCTGCTGCTGCTGAACTTATTTGGATCTCCAACTTACTTAAGGAGCTTCACGTTTCTTCTTCTACTCTGCCTGTTATTTATTGTGATAACCTTGGTGCAACTTACCTCTGTGCGAACCCGATTTTTCACTCTCGCATGAAACATGTGGCTATCGACTTTCATTTTGTGCGGGATCAAGTTGCTTGTCAGCAGCTTCGTGTTTCTCATGTTCACACGGCTGATCAACTTGCTGACTCCCTCACAAAGTCTTTAGCTTGCAAGCCTTTTTTATTGCATCAGTCCAAGATCGACATCCTTGACAGAAGCTCGATCTTGCGGGGGCATGTTAGCTGACTAAGTCTATCGCCAACTCTATAACTGAACGAGCCAATCTCGTTCATTAGTTGAGGGAAATCCTCATTAGTTGAGGGAAATCTTTTGACTAAGTCTACCGCCAAATCTATAACCGAACGAGTAAATCTCGTTCATTAGTTGAGGAAAATCTTCATTAGTTGAGGGAAATCTTTCATCATCCCTGTATAAATAGGTGATGCATTTATCAATAATATTAAGCTTTTACTCTCTCATTTCCATTTCTAACACCTACTACATCCTGTGGTCGAGGCGTGCCTCGAAGGGTGACAAATTTCTCCTTCTCAGATGAGGCCCAATTTGTGGCGCTATCTAATGGCTTTCCTATGGGAATGTTATGGGTCAGGCATAGTGGCGACCCAAGATTTGTTCATGGCTTGTTTTCACCTAAGTCAGGGACAAGTCGGGTATTACCTGACTGCTCGTACTAGATTTTGAGTAAGAGGTGCACCTTCCAGAAACAAAGGCTGGAAGTCATGTTTTTTTTCGTCTCTTGTCATCGAGGCTGGAGCTTCTCGACTGAGTGGACCTCTCGGGTGGTGAACAACTCGGTCTGAGTGCCTTCGACTGATGAGACCGAATTGGCCAAGATCCTACGAGGGATCCTTTCCGCTTCTGGGGGGTGAAGGATATGAATGAGGTATGGCTGGCCGAGGCGGGCCTCAGCCTGACCCTTTGGGGTATGTTTTTCCCATTTGTTATTTACGTTGAGTTTTTTCTGATCATACCTCATCATGCAGAGATGTTTAACCTCAAGAAGATGAAGTCCAGCGATGAGATGGGTAGCGGATCTCCGGTGCCATCAGCGGCCAGCGCGCCCGCCACAATAGATGTTGGAGCATCTACAATTGAGAAGCGCCCTAGTACCAGAGAGGGGGTGGGTCTACGGAAATGCATCTGGAAAGAGACCCCCGAAAGCCCGTCGATGTTTCTATCGCGCCCGCCATAGTAGATGTTGGAGCGTCTATAGTTAAGAAACGCCCCAGTACTAGAGAGGGGGTGGGTCTGCGGAAATGCATTAGGAAAGCGACCCCCGAAAGCCCATCGATGCTTTGGGGAGCACTACGAGGACCTCCATTGAGAAGGGAAAGGGGGTAGTGGAGCTCGAGGAGGTCCTCGAACGGGGATACACCCTTCGGGAGCTATGCGAGATGGAGGACCAAGCGGGGGCAGATAGGTATTTCACCTCCATCATGACACGGCTAAAGTCCATCAACAGCGAGGATCCTTTGGAGCCGAGGTGGTCGGCCATCTTTGGGTCATCCCCAGTGTGGATGGAGGGCTCGTTGGCTGGAGAATACCTGTGGGGGGCTCTACACCCCACCCTTGCCAAGCAAGTGTACGAGTACTCCTCCGAGGAGCTCATGAACATGGCTGACAAGTCGGTCGTCTAGGTACGTAACACCCCTTTTCTCCTCTTAATTTTCTCTCTTCTTTTAAACTTATCTCCCTTTTCCTTATGGGGCTTCACTTTATTAGTGCCCACATCGATCGGGTCCACGACACAGGCCGGTTGATTCCAAGCCAGCACGAGAGTATTCTGACTCTTCGGGCTGCAAACAAAGAACTGAAACTCGGTGGCAACCAAGAGTTGCTTCCCGCCACTAAGCATCAGGCGAAGGAGTATGAGGACGAGGCAAAGAAGTGAGGAGCGGAGCTGGAGTCCCTTAGGAACTAGCGGAGGGAGCTGGACAGGAGGTGGGGGTTGTGCGCTCCAACTTGGACGGGGCTTGGAATAACTGAGCTCACCTAGAGGGGGATGTACTATCGCTGACCAAGGCGACGGCATTTCTTGAGGCCGAGTTGAAGGCCGAGAGACCAAAGCCAATGACTGCCTATAAGGCGTCTCGAGGGTTCGAGTTGGACCTTGAGAAATGGGGAGGGTCCTGATGATAGCGATTGAGCAGGACCCGTTCACGGAGTGTCCCAATGACACCAATGTGGAGATGGATCTTAACCAGACCTTTGACGACAACGCCCTCTCAGAGAAGTAACTATCCTTGTAATAATTTTTGTTTTGTATGTCGGGCACAGAAGCCCCATTTTATATTAGTCACCCAATCGGTTTTGTAATTTTCTCCATATTAAATGATACATCCTATTTGAACATCTTGCCTTATTTGAACTACACTGAGCATTTTGAGTCTTCAATCCGTCCTTAGACCAAAAAAATTTCAAGTTCGACATATGCCAAGTCCGAGGGAGAATCTTCCCCTCCATTGTCAATAAAGTGAAAGTCTCGTCTTGGATGACTCGAACGATGCAGTATGAACCCTCCATCTTGGGGCAATCTTCCCACGGGAGTGCCCAAGATTGCTGAACTTAGCCTTCCTGAGGACCAGGTCTCTTATACCAATCGGTCAAGGCCAGACCCTCCGATTATAGATTCGAGCCACTGTCCTCTGGTATCGCAGGGTCTTTAGGTGGGCCTCGACCCGGTGCTCTTCCAATAGGTCGAAGTTCTCCCTGAGGTCGACTTATGATACTTTGGGGGTGAAGTGTTTGATCCTTAGGGTCAAGAAGAGTATCTCGGGAGGTAGGACGACCTCAATGCCATAGGTCAGGCTGTAGGGTGACTCTCTGGTCGGGATCTTCGGGGTCGTCCGTAGAACCCATAAGACACTTGGGAGCTCCTCAACCCACTTGGTTTGGGCGCGAGCCACCCTTCTCCTTAATCCTTCAAGTATGGTTCTGTTAGTCACCTCGGCCAACCCGTTGGCTTGGGGGTGGGTGACTGAGCTGAATTTCAGTTGTGTATGGTAATCTTGATAGAAGGCCTTGAACTTGGAGTTGTTGAACTATGCCCCATTGTCGGTAACTCGTGATGAGGTTCTTCCATACAAAACCCTTGACTTGTTTCTCGGTTATGGAGGCCAAGGGCTCGGTGTCAACCCACTTAGTAAAATAATCCACCCAGACAATCAAGAATCTTCATTGTTCTGTAGCTGATAAGAACAGACTGAGAAAATCCATCTCCCACTACATGAAAGGCCAGGCACAGTAGGTCGAGGAGAGTAGCAAGGCGAGTTGGCGAGGAACGCGGGCATGCCTATGGCATTCCATGCATCTTTATACATAGGCCATCACGTCTGTCCATAAGGTTGGCTAGTAGTATCCGAAACAGAGAATTTTGAAAGCCAAGGTGCGCCCTTCGATGTGTTCGTCGCATATCCCCTCATGAACCTCGGCGAGCACAGTGTCAGCTTCCGATTTTGATAAACATCACAGTAAGGGCTGACTGAAGGCTCTCCTATAGAGATGTTTGTTGATGACATCATACCATGCTTTGGCCTTTTGATTTGTTAGGCAGCTTCCTTATCAGTCAGGAGGGTAGTATTCTTCTTATAATGCAGTATTTCCTCCCTCCAGTCCGAGGGAGTAGTTGGTGAGACTTCCTCGATTGTGGAAATTATCAGCTTATAGACGTTGGGAATTGCCAACTGGTCATCGTTGAGGATATCGGTAGAAGCCAACTTTGCCAAGGCGTCGGCCTTGGAGTTCTCAATACGAGGGACTTAAGAGATTTTGAAACACTTAATCATGCTGATTAACCGATGCGCCTCAGCGAGATATCGGGCCATGTTGGGCTCTCATGTCTCAAAACTCCCATTGACTTGGCTCGCGACCAATTGTGAGTCGGTGAGTACTTCCAGATGCTCCACCTATATCTCGTTTGCTAAATGTAAACCTAACAACAATGCCTCGTACTCAGCCTCATTGTTCATAGTCAGGAACTCGAGGCATAGGGCGTGCTCCCAAGCCGGCCCCTAGAGGTCCTTTAGGACCGTCCTGACTCCTCTCCTTAAGGCATTTGTTGACCCACCAACATGGAGGGTCCAAGTCAATTGCTACTGCTTGGGCTCTGGGGTCATTAGTTCCAAGGAGAAATCGGCTATTGCCTGAGCCTTGATCACCCTCCTCGGGGCGTACACCCGGTCGAACTCGTTGAGTTCCACCAACCATTTGAGTATCCGTCCTACAACATCGAACTTAGAAAAGATTTGACGTAGTGGTTGGTCGATGGTTACCTTAATGGCATGGGCCTAGAAGTATGGTCGTAGTTTTCTAGCACCAAGGACCAGGGCAAGGGTGAGCTTCTTGATCGGGGGGTATCGTTTCTCAGGACCCTGTAGGATATGGCTTGAGTAATAGACCGAACGTTGCTTGTTTCCGTCGAGTTGGAGAACTAGCCAGAGAGACAGAGAGAGCCCGAGATTGCCACCCCCTAGGATGGCTCTTATACCTCTATGTCGGCTGTCGGTCGTGACTGCCCTTTCATCATTCCTCGACGGAGCGTTAAATGTCACAGGCACCATCAACGGTCGTGCATGCTATGGGCGAGCGTGTGGCTTGTCGTTTCCACCTTGCTGCCATGTGTCTTATTTGATCTCTTAAGATTTGATGGTGATTACATGGTACCCGACGATGATACGCATTGGACTTGTTATAGCATGTCATTCATGGGTATCAGAGGTCTCATCGCTCGTCCCGTCAGCTGGTCTTACTCTAAGTTAGAGACGCCTATGCCATGTCGATCAATTAGGGAGGGAGTTCATTAGTACCCCTATCAAGAGATAACATGAATCTATTTAATTCTTCAACACTTGGAATACGCATTCGAAGACTGTCCACAGAAATTGCCTTTCATAATAACATGTTTGGCATGCAGCTTTTAACTATTGATGATTCTTTGGACCCTATGAAAAGAAGAGAAGAAAAGTCATTTCATTTCCTTAGCTACGTAAGCTTGTCAAAGAATACAGGCTAACACCATTTTATGGGAAGCATATTATGACATCTTATTCATATACATAGTACCAAAAGATAGGTGAGCTGAAGTGACAACTTGGGACTATTGACGTCCAGCCAAGAAATTTACCTTTCACATAGCATGTCTTGTCATGCAACTTTAGACTATTGATGATTCTTTAAACCTTTGGAAACAAGAAAAGACATTTCGTTAGCCACATAAGATTGGCAAAGGATGCAAGCTCACAACATTTGATGGGAACTGTGTGTGTATATATATATATATATATATATATAGAGAGAGAGAGAGAGAGGTGAGCTGAAATGAATGATGACCCAACCAAGAAATTGTCTTTCACATAGCATATTTACGTATGCGACTTTAGCCTGCTGATAATTTATAGACCTATGAAAAAGAAAAAAAGGGATTTTTCTTAACCACATAAGATTGGCAAAGGATGGAAGCTCACACCATTTTACGGGAAGCATTCTTCAATATCTTATTCATATATTAGGTATATATATATATATATATATATATATATAGTACCAAAGACCGGAGTTGAATTGAACAACGCACCCCATGCTTGATGATGCTTGAAGAGGTCAACAATCCCTATTGGGTAACCACAGTTCTGTGATCCCTCCTTTTTCTTTCTCAAAGGAAGGAGGACCATGACACTATCACGATAAGATTGTCTATCTGAGGTGGATGATTAGAGCTGATCTAATCTGATTTCTTTGTATAAAACATGTTATAAACTTTTCCAGAGTACCATGACGAATTTTTTCAAGTCGAAATAAACATTATCAAGCATGTAAAATCTATAAATTATCTTCTAACAAAATTTTCAAGCCAATGAACAGCAGCTACATTGCCTTCCCTATGAGAAACTTTAAACCTAACAGACCATATAATTCTAAAAGGAGAAATCTGCATACTAAGATTATGAACAAAGCTGCATTCGTTCTTGTCGAGCCTTCATTGATTGCATCAGGTTCAAAAGGTAGACTACCGTTCCTCAAAGCAAACCCGCAGCTAGCAAAAATACAAAAATTAAAACTCAATCTGTCCCTTAATACAAAACCAACTGCCTGCAATAATACTTTTCTTATCGCAAGATCCATCACAATTTAACTCAGCTTGCTGACCCCTTCCCAAAGGACCGCCATACTTCTTCTTCCCCCAGTCCTTCAGAAGAAGAAGGCAACAAGATTGTCACTAGCATATCAACTGGGAGCTCTAGAAGAAACAGCTAATTTTATTAAATACGATTACGGTCTTCCTAATCCAGCCACAGGCCAATGAGCTTTCATAGCGCATAGATCACACACTTGCTACAGATCATGATACTGAATCATGAATAATCTGCATGCACGCACTTACCATGGCAGAATGTAAAACTTTAATGACATATAACATGAGTACTTATTCAACAATCAAAAGTACAGAGCCCCGCATACACATTCATTTGCTTGTCATGATTTAGCTGCATGAACAGCACTAACAATACAATTCAATCATAAGTAGAAAAACAATTTAAAAATGCACACTACCATCACAAACCTAAAAATAGCTTGCCAAAAACTTCCCAGGCTGATTATGATGCATTGACATAGTACAGGAAAGGACATTTATTTTCTTCCATTTATCGTGCCTTGGTTGGATGTGCTAGACACGTTAGAAGTCAGATTGCTCGACTTGAGACCTGTATTGGGATTTCTCAAGTCTCGCAGATCATCGAATAACCTGTTTGTATAAACATAGGGTTTGGGAGCAGCTGGCTGCCCCATCTGCCCAATGGTCGCATTTGTCTGTGTTCCTGCTGTGGTAGCTGGCACATTATTAAACGTAGAGCCAAATGAATTATAGCGCTGCACGGGCCTTGAAGGCTGCATAGAGGTGTAAGCAGCAGCAGAACCATCAGCACCCAGTGCAGGATAAGCAGTTGATGCAAAGGGATTGGCATTGGCATTTGCATTGGTATCAGCAGGAGCAGTAGCCCATGGTGGGGGTGGATACACAGATGAGTTCAAGCACGTCCCAGGCTGAGGTTGTGATCGATGTTGAGATGGAGAATGAGTCCGGGTTTGGAGCCATGAGGAAATGAAGCTGTTATGGGGAATGTAAGATTGGTTTACAACATAGGACTGGGGACTGTGAGAGTAACCTTGTTCAACTGGCTGAACTGGAGGTGAAGATCCCCATTGGTCTGAAACAATGGGAGGTGTTGGAGGAGTAGGGGGTGGTGATGGGTTTGATGGCAATGTGATACTTAAAAGGTCGATAATATCTTGCTCTTTTGCGGCAGTTTTAACATGGGCTGGAGGATTAGGAAGCGTATTACTTGCTGCAGAGGATGATGCTCCATCTGTGCTTGCTGCTACAGTTGAAAGCGCAATGGCACCTCGGTTTTGCGAGCCCAAATCATCACTACATGCCATAGTTTTGTAACCACCTGCTGGATTAATTTTCGTGTTCCTGCACAGAAACAGAAGGGTGTTTTTAACCACAGATATATGTTAGTATGAAAGAGTAGATCTATCAATGAGACCTGCGAGCTAACTGCGCAAAGTCATCATCCTCATCTTCTTCTTCAGCATCATATCGACTCGTTGCTGCAGGTTGACGTATGACGGGAGTCCCTGGACTTGGAACAGAATCAGATACTTCGGCTGGTAGTGGTGAACCAGAGGCTATTGCATCATGCTTTGCAAGTAAACTTTGCAAGTTATCATTTAATTCCAGGCCTTGAGCCAAAAGTTCCTCATCACTGTCAACATGACCAAGTACCCTTTTTAGTAGTCACTTCAAACATATAAAATGCTACTCCTTATAGAAGACATAATCAAAGGGAAACAGGTCCCAACATCATCAAAGAACCACATGGCTCCACATTTGTCAAATTCTCAACATTGAATCAAGTCAAGGACGCGACTAGTAGGCAAATGTTTGTGGAGGCAGAAGAACCAATAATCAGGGGAAGGTCATGTGACATCATCACAGATAGTGAGGATAATCATTTCATACACCTGCCAATAATATAGAATAGTAGAATGTGCCAATGCAAGCGACACTCACTGGGATCTGGGGGGGGGGGGGCCCAAATCCATGGAACATTAAACCTGATAACAGGAAGGGTAATTCAACAGCTAGAACATTTGTGCCTAAGTGGCCCTAGAGAAACATTATTGTAGCTAATACTCATCCTCCAAAGAAAATTTGTCAAAGAAAAATAAAAGGAACAAAGATTACTGACAAATCTCATGATTGTATATAAAAGCTAGTAAAAGCTCACTTCGACACTAACTAAAACAATCGAGGTACTTCAATACTTTAATCATAATTGTCAAGTAAAGATTTACAATCAATAAGCTACCTGATTGAATTTATCAATTGCATCAGCTTCCTTTGATTGAAGCGACACTGGTTGACGAGATCTATGATCACTTCATCTTTAACAACCTACAGAGTGAATAAATCACTAAACTAACTAAAAATGATTAACCAATATTTTTGGACCTATAAATAAATATAATCTTAATGTGAGGTGTCAACTATACTGTTAGACGAAAAAATAAGAATGGACAAATAAAAGAAGCATACAGCACGATCATCTGGATTGACAGCTTTCAGCATCTCACTTAACAGCTCCATCACACTCTGAATACTAGCCAAATCTGATAAACTGATCCATGATGGTCATGGTTGATTAGATTAGTGAACATAAGCACCAAAGGGAGGATATGGAAAATCAAGACAAAATTGTTAAAGTCAGGTCCACCATTACAGAATAGGGATAAAAATATACCTCAAATTTGACATTTCAGATGCCATAGCTTCGTCAAGTCTTAAAGCAGAATTGCTGGGCATGCCATGCCCTACTGGAGGATGTCTGGTTATAGGCATTGCATGTACAGGAGCAAGAGTAAATATTAGAGTAGACTCAGGGGGGCGTTCTGGGAACTGTACTCCAGATCTCTGCATATGTATTATGTTATACAATGATAAGCTATGATAAGCTACAACACATTTCCTAGAAGAAAAAAAGGAATTGCCACATAATGACATATAGTGGTATCCATAAGCAGCCATTCACACATTTGGAATACTAACAGGAAAAAGGAACAGCAACTATAGTACCCATGTCCTATTCTAGTTGCATGTGTAAGAGAAAAGGGATACATAAGCATATATAGCACTAAGCCTACAGGAAATCTACACAATATAATCGTAACTAGTTGCATTGTTCTTGCAAAACAAGGTTACTCGAATCTTATTTGATATATAACTGTGACCTGCACCATTATATGTGTAAGAGACATGCAAATTTCAATCATCTACCAAAACATTTCGAAGACCATACCCAAAGAAGCAGATTAAAAGTACTGCTACATCGATTTGGTACATTAAACCCATTCAGACATGTATTCTAGTTCCAAATCAACCAGGAGATATATAGAAGATGTAAACAAAGGTCAAAGAAACCTAATTTTAACAATATATATATATATATATATATATATATATATATATATATATATATATATGTCAAGGTTCACAATTTTGTATCGTACCGAGCTCTGATCAATATAGTATGGCACGGGCGTACTAAGCGGTATGCCCTAGCGTACCACTCGACATGCTTTTATTTACATATACATATACATATATATATGATATAAAATAATATAAAGTATAAACAACTAAAAGAGGCAATATATATATAATATAAAAAATTAACAAGAGGCGACGTCGCCAAGGACGCTGCCTCGGCGACGTCGCATTCTTCTCCTTGTATGAAGCGACGTCTTCTCCTCGTCTGTAGTGTCCGGCGAGGGAGGGTAATGATGGATCGTGATCCTCGAGGGAGAGTGGCGTCGGATTTCTAGGTTCTCCCTCTTCTTCCTTCTCCCTCACTGCAGCCAAGCTGATACTACCCTTCAACGGGCAGCAACGATCGAAATCGACCGTTACCGACCTGTTTCGGGCGGTAATGGGACAAAAATAGCCCCAATCGATGGTACTGGTAGGTAGCCGACGGTTCGCATACCGGTCTACTGGCGGACGGTATGTACCGCCCGATATGGTAGTACCATTTGGTATTGCAGATATTGATATATATGATACTTAAGTATAATATTCAAAGGTGAAAACATTATATGTTGCAGTTATGTTGGGCAGTTACTTTTGATATAAGCCACAAGATATGCATCTGAGAAACACATTCCATACAATTTATTGGGAAGGACGCAAGACTCTATTTAACATTTATGAAACCTTAAAGAGCATGGTAAGGTTAAAAATTATTGGTACCAATGAATGAATGAGACAAGAAAGGAGAGAAGATAAAAAAAAGGCTCGAGATATGAAAAAAAGGCAGCTTTGGACATATATATTTGGTTAATCTTTCCATCCAAAATGCATGCTAAGTTATTACAACAAGTACAATATATCTGCAAGATGATTGGTTCATAAACAAAGGATAGGTCATGATAAGATTACTTTCTTGTGATCTAGATAAGTCACAGAAATGCATTGGTGGGAGCCTTGTGCATTGTGTCATTCCTTTTTTTATAATTGATTGATAAACAAGATTGTTGGTGCACATTGTCACACGTCCCTGTAATTATTGTAGTTCATGAATTATTACATATTGCAGATAATATGTTCTATAGCACCTAAGCTCTTTGATCCATCTTTGCGTTATCATCAGCTTGCATTCTGTTTAACTGGACAGGGGTGAGAACAAAGACTGCATCCATTAAAATATTGTCTTTTGACCCAGATAAACACATTTAACCCAAAGTGTAGCGAGATGGTTTTCTTTTGACTTCAATTGATATGCTTGCATATTGGATCAAAAGTTTGTCATGCATGCTTATTACCTGGCTTAACACATTAAATCCCCAAAATATATGTCTATAACTATATCATCACTGTTCCTGGTTGGATGTCTCCCTGGACAAACACCAAAAGAACCTAACCAGCATGCTGTCAGTCCTTGTGTCAACCATATCTTAAGTCTAAACTCACCATTTTGGTAGATCATAGTCAGATTGCTACTTCAGCTGGCTGTGCTACCTATGGAAGTTCTAATATGGACCTGTAAATAAACTCTTACATAGAATACATCAATAGTCAGCTAGTCTGAACCATATGAAACATTGTAACTTAAATCAGTCTACATATCTGACCAAAATTTGTAGAACTTAATTGATATTAGCAAAGTTTATATGACCTGTAGACCAAAAGAAAAATTAAAGAAAAAAAGACAAAGGAGCAAATGCAGACCAACCCAGCTACCAGAGATAAAAGGAAGAGAAACAGGAAAGGGATGAATAGAAAAGAGCTGAGCATTGGAATGCCATCACATATAAAGGAAACGGCATAGGATTTTAATCTCAAATCCCATGGGTGCTCGTTTCAAAGAAAATCATTTTCTTGAAAACACATTTGAATGTGCATTGAGGGTCCAATGGACATTTCAAATATGAATTGGTGTTCAGTATTGTAAATCCTGAAATGCTGATACTACCTCAGGATAGCATTAGCATTTCAGCATTTGGGGGCTGCTAATGTAATTTTTTAGATTCCCAAAGTACCCTATGGCATTATATAAAATCATAAGATTGCAAACATGATTTATTGACAAACCAAGATGAATTATATCTTCTTAAGATAAAATTTCATTTATTTATTTTCAAAATTTATTTTAATTCATTTAAATGATTATATTATTTATTCATTATATTTATATATTTTTTAATTCCCTATGGCATTATATAAAATCATAAGATTGCAAACATGATTTATTGACAAACCAAGATGAATTATATCTTCTTATGATAAATTTTCATTTATTTATTTTCAAATTTTTTTTTAATTCATTTAAATGATTATATTATTTATTCATTATATATCTAGACCAAACAAATTCTTTTGTAAGATTACATATATTCATTTATTTATTTTATTTTTTATTTACTTATTAATTTAAATAAGAAATATGAATTCATTTATGAATAAATATAAAAAATATCTAAATGATAAATTTTATCACATAATATCCAATGGAATTTTGAAATACAAATTTAGCAAACAACACTTATGTAAATGCATATTAAAATTGCAGCTATTTTGTATTGTTTACCAAACACTCATATCATTCCACAACTATACATTCATTCAAACTCTTTTTCGTGAAATGCATTAAAAAATACAAATGTATTCCCAAACACAACCTTAATCACATGATGTTCGACAACACAAATGAGCCATAATGGACATATCAGTGATCTAGTACATTGCAAGTTTTTTGTAATTTTCTTTTACAATTTTTTATTCCTAAATTGTTTTTTTTAATCAATCCCAATCTTTCCGATCCGATCCAACAATTCCCTCAACCCTAACCAAATCAATCTTAGCTGATACCCATTTTTTTATCATTGCACCAAACAGACATTAAAAAAACCTATTTTAAATATACAAATAATAGCAGGATGGCAAATTTTCTCTTCGTTGACAACTAGTACAATATAAGTCTACTAACATAACCAAAATTTTGTGAATAAATAACAAAATACAATTTTATCATAATTATGAATAAAAAAATCGTTGAGTCTTAAGATTTATTATAACATATTCCCATGGGAAAATGTAAGAAAAAGACATCGTATAAACTGCTGATTCATCATTGCATTTTTTCTCCTCACATATTTTACCTGCACAAGCCACATAGTAAAAGCAGACATTTCAAGCTTACATATCCTTTGTATGAGGTAACACTATCTCAGGAAAAAGACCAAAAAAATTGGAAATCCTCAGACAGTAAGGAACTAGAACACAGAACATACCTTTAAGTCAGCATATGCCCAGTAATACTGAGGATACTTTCCTCCAGCCTCACCAAACGCTTCTTGCCAAGAATCCAGTAATACCAAAATTTTGTCCCTCACTTGCATATCAGTCTGTAAAAATAGAAATGCATTTAGAATTTATTGAGTAAACTACAATAAACAACCTAGGCCTGCCATGAACAGGTACAAGGCTGAGAACGTGTTATTATAAAGTTGTTGAACAGGTTGGTTTAAACAAATGCCCCAAGGACTCCATATAACAATTAGTATCAGTGCAAAATTATGTTTAGGTCCAAGTCAGAATTACATGCTCCTCATATCCCCATATTGGTATATATCATGTCAAAAAGAGGGGTTTCTTTGTATTCTGCCAGATCTGTCTTCCAAGAATTAAACATGACGAAGTCGAACATTCCTCATTCAAGCCTTACCTTATATTGTGACTTGCTGCTGAAATTCCCTAAAGGAAAGATCTCAGACCTCATTTATGTACATTGTTAGTTGCCAGCCAACATGCAAAAAACCAAAAAATTTATCCAAAAGAGATTCTCAAAAACATGTGACTACTTTTATTCCTTGTGAGGAAGATTAAATAGCTCCTGCATCTGCATCCACATTGATAGAGACCGCACCTCTTTTCAGGCAGTCCAATCCAGTTTAAATATTTTTTAAAGAGAGGTGCTTAGGTTTGCAGACAAGCTTCAGGTATCATGACCCTCCAATTCTTGGTATCATGGTATATATCAGCATACCCTCCTATGACCCATTGCTTGCCGCTGCACAGGGTTCTTTTCTTTCCTTTTCTTCTCCTCCTATCCACCACCTCCTATGACCCTCCAATTCTTGGTATCATGGTATATATCAGCATACCATGTGTCGATATGCCAATATAGATAAGATCATGAAGTAACATGGATCTAGTACCCAAAACTACAATCCTTGCTTTACACAGCAATTACCCTCATTGCTGAAATGTAAAATATGACTTTTATGAGCTTATTAGTAACACAAAAGTCCTATGTGGAACCATCTTATAAAAGTGCAACTGAGATACAACATTTTATTAGATAAAGTAAAAGCTTTTATATATATATATATATATATACACACACATATATGATTGTTATGTTTCTTATTTTACCATGGTTACCTTGTAAGTTCTTGATGGTCCATAGTTCACTCATATAGAATAAAAAAGGTTGCACAATTAAAATATTGTCCAAACATAGTAATACCTAAAAAGATAGCTAAAAAACAAGGCAAGATGAATCACAGACTAAAACAATAAATAACATGCTCAAAATGATCCATAAGCTACAAGAAAAATAGACATAGAATGATATATATTCAACACCTAAAGACTGAACACCAACATATGCACACAGTGAATAATCCAATCATAAGATAAATCTTATCAGCTATTCTCAAGGATAAAAAAAGAAAATGAACCAACCTTCTTCTTAACAATTCTAACCATCTCATGCAGAATTTCACGGTCAACAACTTGAAAATGCACATAGTCACCACAATTCTTGATCATTGTCTCTAATAGCTGCAAAGAAAAGAATGGAACACCATATAAGTACTTGGGAAAACTTTAAACCATTTAGAGTAGCATCTGCCATTGATATTATAACAGTGATGACAGCTACATTATAGATATTCCAGGCACGCTAATGAGATATTGATAAAGCAATAATGAAATAAGTAAGTGATTTTTTTCATTTTACTTAGAAGGAATACATCCAATCTAAAACAAACTTTCTTGTCTTGTTCTCTCCATTATTTAATAGTCTAATGCAGTTTACATGCAGCAGTGTAATGGAAACAAAATGTTTGACAATTATGTATATCATTGGCATTTATAAAGTTGCACATACCGTCAAAGCTAAAAATTGAACCTTCGGATTTTTATGTTGCAAGCGCTTCTTCACAGCTTTGACCACATCTTTTGCCTGCCTGATTCACTATACTTTATTAGCTTTTGCAAACAGTTGTAAATAATTAAAAAAAACAGTATAGATTGGTCTTAGGAATTTCTATTTGAACATATGCAATAAACCCATAGAAGTATATCATAGTTAATCCAATGATAGGATAAGCCTGTTATTTGTAAAGACAATCAAAAATCATTTTTTGGTCTGTAATTCTTGAAACAAACTTAAGTGGCTGAGATATAAACCAGTGGAATACCTAAAAACATCGTCCACCATACAGTCAGGGAATGAGGCAAAAGTATCTTAAAAGACATCAGATCCATCTAAAGAACTATTTAACCATAAAATGGATTACATTGACATGAATTATCATTTTGTGCATTCTACCTCCATCATCAAACAAGCACTCCGTTAATGTATCCTCGAAATATTTTGAGGATAAGTCTCGCATAAAACATATTGTCCTGGATGTTGAATGAATAGATTTATATGTTCACAATAGGGCATGCTTTTGAGACTTTCATTACATGGAATGCATCAATATACATCTAATTCATAACTTGTTCTCTCTAAACAGTAGAAAAAGAATTTTGGTGTTAATTTTTCTTCTCAAGTCTTTTGTTGTATTTTAATTTTCTACACAACACCAACATTCATGTTGATACAATCTTTTGATGAGCCAAATATTGTGGACTAACATAATCTACTTTTATTTTATAGATATCAAATATTATTATGTCAAAATATATTAGAGGCTTCAAAGTGCATTAACAGGTATCCACTTCTTGTGGGCGATGGCCATAATTGCATCACGCTGAAATATTCGAACCGACAAGTGTTTTTGAATCACAAAACCTCTCACCAAGACTATACACTAAAGGGGCAAAAACAATGTATGAGGCTCTCGCCAATACGGTCCAGGGTGTCACGGACAAAACTATAAATAGGGTGTTCGATGTAATGCTTACGTATGTTCGTGGATTTCGGTTTTGTTCATGCTTTGCACAACATGTAGAGAACTTGCAATAGGCTTCGCAGTCCTATTTTTCATTTCAGGCTTGAAAGCGCAGGTTGTATGCAGTCATCGTGCAGAGACAAAAATGCCTAAAAACAAGTCACCTAGATAGCCATTTTGGGAGTTTCTAGCTCCGCAGAGTGGTATAGAGCTAGGTCTACAATACCGAATGGTACATCTCGGTCCAGTCCGCCAGCAGACCAATACACGGACCGTTCACTACCGAGCTATACTGTCAATTGGGGCTGTTTTTACCCCGATTTCTACCGTTACAGCCCGCTACCGGGCCATATCGACCGAGGGAGAAGGAAGAAGAGGGAGAAGCAAAGGAAGAACATGGAGATCCGGTGCCGCTCTCCTTCGACGATCTCGATCCATTGTCGCTTGCCAGATGCCATAGATGAGATGTCGCCTCCTCCTCGTCTGTGGCGACGAGGCCTCGGCATCATCAGCGACTTCTCGTCATCCGGGCGGGGAGAAGAAGCCTCGATGACGTCGCCGAGGCTTCTCTGCCGCACAGGGAGAAGAAACCTCAACAATGCCACCAATTTTTTTATTTTTTAACTTATATATATATATAAGGCGCTCGGGCGAGGCGAGGCGAGGCCCGAGCGCCTCGCTCAATCTCCAGGCGGCACGCTTCGAACACACATCGCCTGGGCACTCGCCTGAGCCCAGGCGCCAAGCACTTCGGGCGAGCGCCTGAGTTAAACCAGGAGACCGAACCAGGCTAAAAGTTTGGTTCGGTTGCATTCGCGTTAGTTGGTACAATCGAACCAACTAACGCACCGATAAGTACTTCCTCAACCCTAATCTCACTCGTGAATCACGATTACACCACCAACTCTGTTGTCGTTGTCGCTACCTCTGTTGCTGCTCGCCGCTATAGCTTTCGCTATCTGCTCTTCCGTCGCTATTGTCTTCGCTTGCCGCTTGTAGCTCTCGATAAGCGCTTTTCTCGGTCGGTCGAGAACAATACAACTATGGTCGTCGTCGCTTTTTGCTCTCGATAAATAGCTTTCTCGGTCAAGTAAATGATATCGATAATAATATTTTTTATTTATTAGATTAATAATATATTTTTTAATTTTAAATTTTAATAATACTAATATTTATTTATTTAATATCATATTTCTATATTTTCTTAATTTAATATTATTTTTATTTAAATAATAAATTTTATTAATTATATTATATTTTTTATATTTTAGGGCCTCACTTCGATCGGGCTCGGCGACCCGGTGCCTAGCGCTTTTAAATCATCGATATATATATATATATATATATATATATATCGAGTGGTATGCTCGGGCGTATTGCTCGGTACCCTCGTACCGTATTGAGCTATACTTAGTACGCTAGTACGGTGCGAGATTGCGGACCTTAGTATAGAGTGTTAGTCAGCACAGCATCTAGAAGCTACCCAGGTGGCATATGGCTGAATGGGCCTTTAAGATAGTGTCTAGGGCTGGTTCGCTGCCTTGTTCTGCAGCAATGTTATATGAGCACTTGTGAGGACATTTAGCCATAGCGAACCACCTTGGACGCTTTGTCATGCTACTGTTCAAAGCTTACACAGTTTATGCTGGTAATTTGCGTTGCATATCAAGTGTTTGCTGAAATGACAGTTTGTTAGATCCAGAGTAAACCGCTTCCTCTAACTCGTCTTCTCTTTTGTAGGTCCTTAAGGGACCATAAGAGGTTTCGGGAAGATTGACTCTTTACAGACAAACGCATAAGGGTGTCGCATGACTTAGGCAAAATTAGATAAGCTTGTGACAGATAGTATCAGAGCGGGATAAGCACACTTAGAAACACTTGGCATCCAAACGTGGGGGCCTAACAGGGCTACGTTGAGGATAGCCAGCACGTGCAACCGTTTGAGGGAAATAAGCGTAGAACATAGAGAAAGGAGTCGGTCAGAGGAGCAGGCATCCGAGACTGGCATTTAGAGGAATGGTCAACCCTTTCGCAAGAGCCATCACGAGGACAAGACAAAAAGGTTAAGATAGCTGAGTTCAAGCTACGGCTCGATGTTGGTAACTAAATTTGACGGTGCTCAAGCAAGCAAAGGCGCTTGGTAAAGGATGAAACTATGCAAAGAGGGATAGGTTGCTCGGCGATTGAAAGAGTTGTGCAAAGCTCACAGAGGTGAGGAGAATTGATAACTTGAATAATTTGGCACTCATGTAAGGGATTGTATGCGGACGATGGACTGTCGGTAGTTATCCCAAGGTGACTGAAACACGACGCCATGGAGCATTGAAACTTTCTCTTCAGCATAGGAAGGATACATCCGCAAGAGGCTAAAGTGCGCAATAAGTTCAATATGTTGCTAGGCATTAAGGGGCGCAACAGGGGTTGTATTGACAAAGAGTCGCAATCTAGCAAGTGCATTCACGATAGCGGAACAATACACAGTTTGTTCAACAAGTCGAAGTAGTCAAAGGGGATGGTGGTCTCCGAAACTTCTAAGAGGAAGGATACGAAGAGATACATTGCACTGACGAGACAGATATCCAAAAGGGAAAAGTCTCGATTCTCCAGAGGGAGAATCATGTGCAATGGACCACACATGTTGAGGAGGGGTACCTCTAGACAACGACTTTACAAAGCTCAATTGACCAAGTGAGCGATAAGGAGTCATCGTATGATCTCGCACGAGGTATTGCGTTGGTGGACGAATTGCGAGATCAAGTGGGTAAGCGACCCAATGCAACACCAAACGAAAGCACACTTGTAGTCGATATGCAGATCGAACTCAACAAAAGGTTAACCCGTAAAATGGTGGACACGAGAGCCACCATCAACTCAATGTAAATCAAGGAGTGAAATAACTTGGGTGGAGCTTGATAAAGTGCCCAAGCTGCAAGAATAAGTCGACATAGAAGATAGAACATGAAGTAAAGGCACGAAGCTTTCCTTGGACAAAGATTAAAAAAAGACATGAACTCTTGCAGAGGCAAGAGTGAGATTATGTCGTTCCATGGATCCCTCATTCTGATGGAGTAGACTCATCTTACATGGTGCCAAATTCAAAGGGAGCTTCAAGGCACATGCACTTTATCTCGACGAAGCATTTGACGAAGGAACTTAAGCGATTCAACTTATAGAGGCGAAATTAAGGTAAGAAGGCCTTGGCACAGGATAAGAGTATACAGAGGTAAGTACTCTTGAAGAATTTGTCGCAGTGGTACCATTCAAGTTGCCACGAAGGATGCAATGCGTAGCGGAGAATATATTGGGGCCAACGGCCTAGGACCTAACAATGGCAGACTAATTTCAGCGAATTTGGTGAACTTCGAGAGCTACTAAGCAATAGACTGTCCTAGAGTTGCATTTTGTACGGATATGACCCAAGAGTGGGTGGACGAAGGTCGATTGCCAAAAGAGCGAACACAATTGGATGTGACGGAGGACCTACGATGTGCTAACATAAGGCACACATGGAGAGACTGTAGTCCGAGTTCATCCCACAAAGATCATAATACAATAGAGATGTCACCATAAGGCGACATGGTGCAACAGATTATAGTGAAACAATTCAAGACAATGAGACACACAAGTGTTATGAGGGGGACTTGATCATACAAAGGTATGATCAGATTGACCAGAGAGTTGAACTGCTGTAGAGCTCAAGAAAAAAAGCTATAGATTCAAAGAACGAATATCATGGTACCGCAGATACAGGTCTTCCTTGCCTACATTGAATTTTACATTATATAACAGTCTTGGTTATCAGCATATGGGAGTTGTGTAGCACCAAAAGAAAATTCGGAGTGCAAGTAGCAACAGTGTTATGAGGGAGACTTGATCATCCAAAGGTATGATAGAAGCACTTAGAGAGTTGAGTTGTTCTAGAGCTCATATTCGCTTAAGGGAACTCGACAAGTCAAAGGACAACGTCAAATGAGTGAATGTCACTACAAAGGACATAAAAGAGAATATAATCGTCACAGGCCCTACAAATAATGGCAGGGACCATGCATGAGAATTATATCTTTCTATCGACAATAAGTCACTTAGCTACCTAAAACCAAGCATCAATAGAGGTGGACTCAAAGGAGTACAACAATGCAGCAGAGATTGATTCATCAAGTGTGAAGAAAGAATCGTAAATGCAAAGCGATAGATAATAGCGACATGAGTATGGTAACACCATGGTACCATAGAGACAAAATTTTCATAAAATCATCAATCATTTACTCTCATTGAGAGAGAGAGAGAAAGAGAGAGAGCACATAGTCATGAGAAGGAGTAGAAGAAATAAAAAAAATGTACAGGCAAGATCTAAATACCAAAATAAAACTAAAGTCAAAGGTCAGGGAAGTTGGTAAGACCGATGTCAACGGAGAAAACTTTAGATCAATACAAGAGTGCTCAACCATAGACGTATTGTACCTTTCTAATCGGAGTAGAAATGATCTAATCTCATAAGCTACGAAAACTATTGGAGACTTACTCCAGATAAAATTTTACTCTTCCGGACAAAACATCTTGCAATCCATCGGGTGCAGCTACCAATAATAACCACCAACCCCCATTAAAAATAGAGGTTGCCAACAAAACAAAGAATAAAAAATCAGAATTCCAATCCGAGCAAGAATAAATGTCAACCAACGTGCTTCGAAAAAAGCACCTGCAAACAAAAAACCCAACGACTTCAACTTTATCAAAACCAGCTCCCAGTTTGAACCTCAAGCTTGAGAATTCAGGCCGAAATCAAACCTACCGTGACAGTAAACCGTCCAAGAATAGAAACCCTGGCAGAAAGAAGCGAAATTCGAGCTCCACCCACAACAAATGACCGCAAGAAAAAGGAAAGCAAAAGAAATCGTAGCGAGAACTACTAATTCATCCATGGTACTCACCAGCGGTCGGAGTTGACGGAGTCGCAGATGTCCATGTTCAACGTCCAGTCCGGCCCCATGAGAAGATCGCTCGTAGCCTTCTCCACTCTCACCGTCGCCGCCGCCGACGACGACATCGCTCCGAGCCTCTCCCCGATGGAAAAAGAATCCGAAGAACGCGAACAGTAACAAAAAAAAAAAAAATCAAATCTTTTGCTCTTCCCGACCCCTAATCTTAGACCTCTGGTGGATTCCCCCCCTTGATTTCTGCCATTAGAACCAACAAAACGGAGACGAAAGAACGAGAGATAGGATTCCCCAGGAAATACTACAGTGGTCCCGACCCCTGTAGTAATTAACACCCCCGTCCCTCCACTTTGAAGAACGCGAACACTAACTTAAAAAAGAAAAAGATCAAATCCTCCCGACCCCTAATCTTAGACCTCCGGCGGCTTCCTCCCCGCCCCTCTTAATTTCCGCCATCAAAGCCACCGAAACGTCGACGAAAGAACGTGAGATGGATTCCCCAGGAACCACAGTGGTTCGTTTAGACAGGCATTCACTCTGAAACAGTCCCCTCCAATAATTTCAAGGACCCAATTTTGATCGGAGTATCTTTGCCACACTTATACATCGAGTTCACATAAATGGACAGTTAGGATTTGATTCTAAGACAAGACAAAGAAGGTATAATTGCATAGGATCATCACCAACTTTTATGGTTCACTGTATTCCGGTAGTGGATAACGCCATACTTTGCCCTCTCGCTCGTCTTGACGTAACTTTATACCCGACTTGTTACTTGTGCAATCTTTTGGGATCCACTTGTAGCTGCGGGTAGGCGGACGCTCTTGTGATATATAGGCCAAGTTTCACCGGTTGGGGAGGGGAGACGGTAAACGACAAAGCGGGGAAAAGAGTGGGCGGCAGCGGTATTTTGTGATATTGGCTTCATCAGTATCGCTGCTATAGCTCAGTCTTATCCGATTAGTATTATACCGGCACAATGGACACCATTGAAAACCGATATACCGCACAGCGAAACCGTTACAATGTTCTAATTACAAGTCCCAACTCGACTTTGAAGGTTGATGCGACTTCCAGAATTCAACTCGTGATGGTCGCAATCAAATGATGCGACTTTGACGCCAGTTCGAGGGAATGATGATGATGTTTGCCGTGGTCAACATCACCCTCAAATTTGGACTTCAGTGCGTACTCGATTAGTGTACACATTTTGGCAGCATTCAACCCTCTTATCCACTTCACCAATTTCTCCTATCTGGATTCGAATAATGACTTAATAATTTATAAGAAAATTATTATTTTTTTCCCCTCCGTTTGGATGATCACAGCCTTAAATTAATTTTATTGGAGTTTAGCAAGTAAAAACGGCAGCATTCAATCTCATACACTCTTATCCAATTCCGAACGATCAAAAATATGCATAGTAAAGTTGAGGTTGTAAGTTTTTTTTTCTATTTTTGATTTTAATAAAAATATAATTAATGAAAGAGTGAGATACTTGGAGGATAAGGAATTCAAATATAAAAAGAGAAAAGTGCTTTTCTTATTAGATTCAAAGTAATTGAGATGAAATTTCTTCAGAATTTAGGTGAGAAAATATTAATTATCAGCGTTCTGTTTCAGTCAATTTATTATCAGTGCTGTTTCATGGTATCTGTGAGACTTTGGACTTTGTTTCAGGAATTTGCTTATATTTAATATGCATTTTGTATCATGTTTCCATTGAATTCTTCAGGTCTTGTTTAGCTCAACAGAGAACTTGGGTATCATCTTAAGCTGCAACTTGTATCAGGATTATTATGCTTTGTTATTTTTATTTGGATTGATTTGAGCCTTTTACCTGATATATGAAAAGAGAGAAACTTGGATCAAGTTCTTGACTCTGTCCTCTTAAAGTACAACAGCAGAAGACTCCCAGTATTTATATCAACATGAAGTGGATAAGAAACTGTGATCATGTGCACCCTCCATGAGCAGCGAGGAAAGCTAGTTTTAGAAGCATCATAAGATGCTTTACCATCTTCTACAATCATCAGTAATGCAGTTAGAATGAGACATGGAAATCTATCTTTTAGCTGCATCCCAGAATTCAACTTCTCTGTAGCTGAAACATCAATCTGTTGAATTCTGTTTAATTCCTGACTTTGTTCTCTTCTGATTGCAGTAGAATTCGGACAATCCATATTCCACATCAGATGAATATGTTTGGTAAAACATCTGTGTCAGTTCAATTATTTAATTGTTTAAAATAAAAATAAAAAAAACACTTTCATGTTTATGTAGTGAAGTGTGACTCTAACCAACCATGGATGGGAGAGAATAACAAAACATTTTGCTCTCTCTAAAGTTCTTCTTTAGTCAGAAATTTTAGAATAATAAAATTATCATTAGTTTTGACAAGGATCATAACTGTTCTTCTTTCGGAGATATTTACATTAAGATGATCATTTTTGTCTAATTTTGAGATCTTAAACAAGCCAATAATTTCAAGAGCAAATTGTTCTCCGGCATTTAAAAGATCAATAAGAAAACAACACTTTTACTAACATGTGTTTTTTTTTTTTTTTTTTTTACACTTCAAGCTTAAGCTGCAATCTTGAAAGCTGTATCACAAAGCAATGAGGAATCATTTTGTTACCTAACCTTCTGTTGCTGTTCTTCAGCTCTTCGCTGCATGTTTTAGGGAAAGAGAGAGAATAAATGTCTAACAAAACTATCAACTGATCATATAAACCATCGCTTTTAGTCTTGAGATATAGCAATAGAGATAGTGTGTAAGACACATGAATAGTAGTGTTACCTATTACATTCATCTGGGTTGCAATGCAGTGACTGCTGCGGCTTCAAGTCTGCCAATCCTGGAGACCAACTCATTCTTCCGAATCACACACACACACACACCATGAGATTGGTTTTGCATGGTGGAGAAGATAGGCACATGAAGAACCAGCAGAGGCTTCACAAGGAGAAGGATATGTGCATGGAATGCACGTGCCCTGCTTCTCCACCCTGAACAACCTATCCAAGCAACTCTGCAACTGGCGAAGCATACATCAGACCTCTCCTCTCCTCTCCGCCCATCTCTGGCTCTCTATCTGAAGAGACTCGTGTTATTAGTCTTGGGTGAAGCAGCAGTAATAATAATGCTGGGAGAGGTGGCATGGAAGACACCATCATTAGGATTGCGGAGTGCGTGGGAGACAAGGAGGAGGACCTTTCGGCCACTCCAAATCCAAATCAACCAGTGGCAGTAATGACAGCAGTGGTAGTGGGTGGGTGGAGACTTGGGATGCGTTGAACTGGAAGCCAACCGCTCTCCCAGATTTGTCAACCATGACGTGGAAGAGTTGAAGTCTACAGTTTGAATCAACCGTGACTTGCGTGACTTTGAACACTTGAAGTGCTCGGCTATCCCTTGGATTCTATGGGGTGAACTATGGAGAGTAATCAAATTGTTGTCTCTCGGATCAAAATCATATTGATAGCGATTTTATGGAGACAAACTATGACCAAAATGTCGTAACGGATGGGTTTATTATATTCCTACAGTTTTTGGTGGATTAGAAGTAGATATTTAAAGGTGCAAGATGAATCATTACTGAATTATGATTTATTTATTCTAAATATTTCATATATCTTTATTATTTTCATATATATATATATATATATATATGTATGTATATATGTTATCAAATATTTAGGACGTAAGTTAGAAAGTCCAACGTCAGAAAACAGACTACATGATATTTTAAAAATATATTTAAAAATTATAAAAGAACACATTATGTAGAACCTGAATAGTTCTAAAACTTATCAAAAAAAATATTCCAACAATAGAATATGTAGTGCACGATTCTCGTACACTTTAAATTACAACTAACATGTCAATAAAAACCTAAATAATATATATATTACCCTCATTTCATGATATAATATAGTTTATGATGTCTATGCTTCATAAATATTATAAATGACATGTGCATATTTTAGACTTTAAAGATTATAATGTATAATTTTTAAAAATATCATTCTTACTGTTCTACTAAATATTTATTGATTATGCATATGCATTGATCTTTTATTAATTGAATAAAATATATTATGGATTATTTGAATTCTGATAAAAAATATTAGCTAATATTAAATAAAGTATATATTATATTGAGATATTTTAGGGGATGCCCTTCATGGAAGGAACTCTACTAATAACTTACCTTAGACCCTATGCTCTCACCTATAAAAGGACAGGACCTCCTATAAACCTAAGAGGGAGAATAGTCGTGTGTGCATAAGCCGCAATACGCTATATAAGAGAAAGATATTACGGTAATTCTCTTGATCTCCCAAAACCATCAATTACAATGGTCCTGTGAAAGGATAGGAAGAGAGGATAAAGGGTTTAGATCCATTCTAGTTCTCCTTACAAATTGATATCTCGGCATTATTCAGATCCAGAAAGTGATGCTCTTGAAGATCTAATTGGATCTTAATCAGATAACATCTAAAGGTATGCATCGTAAACAGATCTAGTATTATTTGATTTCAATCCTGGTATAATATTTTTTTTTACATAATAGTTTGCATAATTATAGTTTTTTGTGCTAATAATAGTTATCAAAGTCTAGGTTTTGAGATCAAAAATACTAGATCTATTATTTTTATTTACGATGCGTTGATCTAAATATCTTATTGATATGTTTTTCTATATATTAATTTTAATCGTTTGTTTGTGAATGATGGTGATTGTTGTTGTTTTCCTATATATTAATTTTAAAGGTAGGATTGGTCGGTCCGCGTGGCGGCGATCAAGCAATGCGCGCCTATAAGCGGTGACCGTAGTCACATCAAGCGCCACGCGTGCGATGCGCTTCACGCGTCACCGACGACATGCGAGCCAGACTACAACCATGTGCTTACGGTCACACAGCCTGGCGTGTCTTTGGTGTGTCACGTGATCGCCTGACGATGATGAGGGAAGGAATTAGGGATAGTTTTTTTTTCTTAAAAGAAAATTACAGTTTTGTCATTCGGTTGAAATTAAAGTTTTACCTTTTTGCAGAAATCATAGTTATGTCATTCAGCTAAAATTATAATTTTACCTTCAGCAAAAATCACGATTTTGCTATTCACCGAAATTATAGTTTTCATCCTTCGGCTGAATAGGATTATTTTCAGTTTTACCCTTTCTGTGTTTTATTAATCCTATAACATTTATGTCCTTTATAGTAATTATTTTATATCTTTTTAGAATTATAGTTCTACCATTATAAAATTGAGAAATTATGATTTATTTTCTCAATTATAAATTAATCAATATATAATCTAATAAATTTTTAATCATGATTATATTTTGATTATTCATTGATTACATTTTATTTTGATCAATTTATTTAATTGGACTTATGGACTTCTCTAATTAAATAAAATTAATTAGTTTAATTAAAAATTATAAATTATTGTTTCTTTATAGTTTTATCATATGAATTTTTAATTTCATGTGTTAAATCCAATTATTAGTTTTTAGATATTTATTCAGTTATTCACATGCATAGGGAATTATGAAATAATATTTATTTTTCACATAAATACATGATTTATGTATTATCATGATTACAGTTATTATATGAGTTTTTTTCTGATTATTATTATATTATTAAACTATTTCAGCATAAATTAGATCAAATGAATTTGATGAATATTATTTACAATTCATCTCCTTAAGTTATACCTGACTGGTAGCTGCTAAAGTAGCCAAAGATGATAGACTTATAGGATATTAAATACAATTAAAGTCTTGTCATTCATAAGACAATTTAATTTATATTTTATATTATTACATTGGTTTTATAGTCACCAAAGTGTCCTAGATCAATGATTTATAAAATTACATTAAGGAACAAGTCATCAATGACATTAAGGAAATAATATTCAAAATTACGTGCATAATTAGAATATTTAGATAATCCCAAAGGATAATATATTTCAAATAATTATGTGATGGGGTAGGATGATACTGTTTTGGATATCCTTGCAGTTTAGAATTGTATACTCAAAGGTAGCAAAATTATTCCACAAGGATGGTTTGAGTGAACACTAGACATGTCAATATTTTTACCCAAAGGTTAAATATTGATGATATTAATAGTTAATCATATTTTAGTAAACTCAAAGCATTAATGTTATTTTATATTCTGCAATGGTATTCTCATCTATACATTCTTATGCTTCTAGTGTCCCTGTACTCTTTGGATTAAATTATTCAGAATGGTTAGGGCATATGCAATTTATATTGGGTGTATTAGATCTTGATTTGGCATTGCTTGTTGAAAAGCTCACAGAATTAACTGATAAAAATATTATGGAACAAGCCAATGAAATGAAGGCTTGAGAAAGATATGATAGGCTCAGTTTAATGTTCATAAGGATGACAATTACAAATAATATAATGACTTCATTATCGGTTGCAACTAGCGCACGTGAATATTTGAAGATTAATGAAAGAACCGACTACAGCTCAGTATGATGGTACTCAAGAAATTCAGGATCACATCCTCAATATGGCTGACAAAGCTACAAAACTTAAGGCATAGGGAATGAATGTTGATGAATCTTTTCTTATGCAGTTCATTCCTAATTCTCTTCCTTCTCAATTTGGCCCATTCAAGATTCATTATAATATAAATAAGGATAAGTGAGACTTGAATTAGTTAACTAGTATGTGTGTTCAGGAATAATTAAGATTAAGGCAGGAAAGTTCATATAATGTACTAACAACTACTCAAGGAGTTAGTAACAAGAAAAGAAAATCGAAGCATCATCCATCAAAGAAATTTGCCAGGTTTATAAATGTTAGACAGACTATTGAAAAGAAAGCTATCACAGTAAAATGTTTCTTTTGTGGTAATATAGTACATGTAAAGAAGGACTACATTAAACGTAGGACTTGGTTCGAAAAGAAATGTATAAACTCAATATTTGTATGTTTTGAATCAAACATTATCGAAATTCCTTCTAATACATAGTAGATTGATTTTGGCGCTTCAATTCATGTTACTAATAATTTGTAGGGATTCCTTTCAATCTAAAAACCAAAAGAACATGAAAGATTCATAATTATGGCAAATCGTCTCAAAGCAAAAGTGGTATCAGTATCGACTTATTGCTTATGCCTAAAGACAGGTCATTTGATGGATCTGAAAGACACATGTTTTATTCCTACAATTTTTAAAAATTTAATTTCTCTATCTAGAATTGATAAGTTAGGATATTGTGTTTCTTTTAGCAATGATAAACTCAACATATTTTATGATTCAATAAAAGTTTGTTCTAGAATTCTGTGTGATGGTTTGTACAAAATTAATTTGAATCTTGAGTTTGTAAATATATTATTGACCCTACAATCAAGTATTGGAATGAAACACAATTCCAATAATGAAAGATCTTCTATATTATGGTATAGACATTTGGGTATATCTCCAAGGAAAGAATTTAAAGATTAGTAAAGAATAATATTTTAAAAAATTTAGGCTTCTCTAATTTTGATGTTACCATAGATTGCATTAAAGGAAATCAAACTAAGCATACAAAGAAAAATGTCACAAGAAGTAAAGAACTTCTTAAAATTATTCATACTGATATCTGCGGACCACTCCATATTCCCTGTTTTAGTGGAGAAAGGTATTTCATCACATTTATAGATAACATATCCAAATATGGTTATGTTTATCTAATACATGAAAAGTCTTAGGCCATTGACATTCTTGAAATGTACATAAATGAGGTCGAGAGACAATTAGATAGAAAAGTAAAAATTGTCAGATCTGATATGGGTGGTGAATTCTATGGTAGATATAATGAATCTGATCAGAATATTGGTCCTTTTACTATATTCCTAGAATAGCGGAGTATTTATGCTCAGTATGCATTACCAAGTGTGCCACAGTAGAACGATGTTATTGAAAGGTGAAATCGTACTCTTATGGATATGGTTAAGTGTATGATGAGTTATTCCTCTGTACTTGAGTCAATATGAGATGATGCTCTTAGGACAACTATGTATATCCTGAAATGGTTCCTAGTAAGTCAGTTCTATCAACTCAATTTGAGTTATGGACTGGTAGACAACCCAGTTTTAGACATTTATATGTTTGGGGTGTCCTGTAGAGATAAGAGTATTCAATCCACATAAAAAGAAATTGAATCCAAGAATAATTTCTGGATATTTTATTGGTTATCCAAAAAGATCGAAGGGATATAGATTTTATTGCCCTAATCATAATATAAGGATAGTAGAATCTGGTAATGCATAATTCCTAGAAAATGACTAAATTAATGGGAGTCAAAAGTCTCAAAGGATTAATTTTGATATTAGGGAGATTCAGTCTTCTTCTCTTGTATTATCCCATATTCGAGAAATTATTGTTCCTCAAATCAATGAAAGAATTGATGAGGGCGAACAACAAAATAACATTGATGAATTTTCACATGATGTTGATGTTGCCACTGATAGTCTTGTAGAACAATCACAATTAGTAGATTTGAGAAGATCTAGAAAAAAAAGAAATATGTCATTTCTGATGATTATGTGGTATATTTGCAAGAATCAGATTTTGATATAGGAATGAAAAGAGACCCTTTATCATTTTCATAAGCTGTAAAAAGTAATAATTCTGAAAAATGGTATGATGCAATGAAAGATAAGTTAAAATCAATGAACTAGAATGGTGTATGGGAACTCATTGAATTGCTCAATAATTGTAAAAGAGTCGGTTGTGAATGGGTCTTTAAGAATAAATGAGACTCAGTGAAAAATATCGAATGACATAAAGTCAGACTTGTGGCCAAAGGTTTTTCTCAGAAAGAAGGCATTGACTACCATGAGACATTTTCTCCAGTTTCTCGAAATGACTCATTAAGAATCATCATGACATTGGTAGCTCATTATGATCTTGAGTTATATCATATGGATGTGAAAATAATATTTTTGAATGAGGATCTAGATGAGGAAATCTATATAAAACAACATGAAGGATTCATAAAAAAGGGAAAGGAAAATTGGTTTTGCAAACTTAATAAATTTATTTATAGCCTTAAACAAGCTTCCAAATAATGATATATAAAGTTTCATGATACCATTACTTTCTTCGGATTTAAAAAAAATATTATTGATTAGTGTATATATCTGAAGGTTAGTAGGAGTAAGTTTATTATGTTAGTCTTATATATGGATGATATATTGCTTGCCAGTAGTGATCTTGGTTTATTACACGAAACTAAGATATTTCTCAATAATAACTTTAAGATGGTTGATATGAATGAGGCATCCTATGTTATTGACATTGAGATATTCAAGGACATATATGAAGGTTTGTTAGGACTATCTCAGAAAAGTTATCTTAATCGTATCTAGAGAGGTTTAATATATAACTTTGTAAAGTCAATGATACACCTATTACTAAAGGTGAAAACTTCAGCTAAAACTAGTGTCCAAAAAATGACTTAGAAAAAGATCAAATGAAAAATATTCCTTATGGGTGCGTAATTGGAAATCTATTATATGCTCAAACTTATACAAGACCAGATATCAATTTTACAGTAGTAATGTTGGGTAGATACCAGAGTAACCCAGGAATAGAACATTGGAAAGTTGTAAAAAAAGTAATGAGATATCTACAAGAGATAAAAGATTATATGCTAATATATAAGAAATTAGATCATCTTGAAGTAACAGGATATTCAGATACTGATTTTGTAAATTACCTCGATAGTAGGAAATCCACTTCAGGATTTGTGTTCATGCTGGCTGGTGAGGTAATTTCTTGAAAAAGTATAAAACAATTACTTATTGCATCATCTATGATGAAAGTTGAATTTATGGCATGTTTTGAGGCTACAAATCAAGTGTTATGGCTCTGAAATTTTATCTTAGGATTTGGTGTGGTCGACTCAAATGCCAAGCCACTGAAGATATTTTATGATAATACTACAACATTTTTCTTCTCTAAGAATGATAAGTACTATAGTGGTTCCAAGCACATTGAGATAAAGTACTTGGTGGTTAGAGAAAAAATTTAGAAACAACAAGTGTCAATTGAAAATTTGAGCAACACTATTACAATTAATGATTCATTTACTAAAGTTTTGTAGTGTAAACTATTTAAAAAACATATGATGATGCATGTTTAAGTGGATGTCATTATTGATATTTCTTTTGCATAATTAAAGTTATTTATTTCCGCTATCCTGTTTGTGTTTATAATTATGCATATTATGTTTAAATGCAAAAAACATGATTGTCTTGATCAAACAAATTATATGGGTCATTATAGACTATATAAGGAAAGACTGATAGTGTTGTATTACATAGAAGGAAGTGTGACATTGATGACATACAATCGCTATGATTCACATTGATAGTTGGACTGAATATAGTATTATCGTGCTTATTGGACTTATTGGCTTATTTTTAAAATCATGGCCATGTATAAAATACTTTTCAAAATTTTTAGAATATAATTATATAAAATTATTTTTAAATAAATTTTGTTTTGTTTGTTTTGATTTTTTATATTTTTTATATCTTATCAACTAATGTGCCAAGTGGAAGAATGTAATATTATGTGACCCTTTATTAATTGAATAAGATATATTATTGATTATTTAGATTATGATAAAAGATATTATGTTAATATTAAATAAAGTCCATATTATATTGAGATATTTTAGGGGATGCCCTTGATGGAAGGAACTCTTATAATAACTTACCATAGACCCTCTGCTCTTGTCTATAAAAGGACATGACCTCCTCTAAATCTAAGAAGGGGAATAGTCATGTTTGCGTAAGCTGCAATACGCTATATAAGAGAAAGAAATTATGATTATTCTCTTGATCTCCCAAAATCATTAATTATACCGATCTTGTGAAAGGATATGAAGAGAGGAGAATGGGTCTAATCCATTTTAGTTCTTCTTGCAGATCAATATCTCGATATTATTCATATCTGGAAAACAGTGCTCTTGAAGATCTAATTGGATCTTAATCAGATGACATATAAAGATATGCATCATAGATATCGTATTATTTGATTACAATCCTAGCATAATAGTTTACATAATTATAGTTTTTAATGCTAATAATGCAAAAAGCTAAAGTATGCTAATATACTTGAATATGAAGTTTAAGTTATGATAATAAATATACATAGAATGACTATAAATGATAATTGAATTTAATCGATATTAAATAAATCTCAAGGAATGAGTTTGAACATAATTAAAATAATAAAGTTTAAGCTTAAAGTTCATGTTTGTGGACGATAATAAGTTGCTTAGCAAGTAATAAAAAATTAAATAAGTATACAAATCAAACATGAGTACTATTTTAAATATTGAGATATGAAATTAAAGAATAAGTTTAAATCAAAAATATCATGTCTGTCCAAACTAAATTAAAGTTGCTACAAAGTTAAAATTATAACAGTAAAGGAAAACTTGAAATAAAGCCTAATAGGATTTAACCTTAGATCTAAATACAACCTCTTAATCATCTTTATCTTAATTTTGACATCATCCTCTTTACTCATAACCCATGATCATTTTTCTTTTTCTTCAGCCATTCTCTTTGCTTCTCTTAGGGAAGCTAGGAAACCCTAGCTCTAAAGAAGATTGAGGTAATAAAAACTCAACTTTTCTTTTACTATACATAGAGTATCAATTTAATAGATTATACGCTGATTTTTTCAACTACCTTTAAGTAACATAAACTTCGAATTTATTTATGACTTTTAGATATATTTTGGATGATTCTCTTACGATTCCAAAGCCATTAGTATGATCTTAATCTAAGATTGATGCATAAAGTTATTATGATCCCAATTTGAGATACTCAAAATTTCTTATTTTATAAGAATGAATTATATTCAAGTTGAATTAACCCCTTAGGGATATAATTAGGCTCTAACTAATATGTTTAAAAATATCTCTTTAGAGTTTCATTAGATTTAGAATTGAGTAAATACAACATTTGTACAACAAGATACGAGGTTTATAAGTTTAGATAATCCTAGCATAATTTTAGTAGAATAAAATAGATGTTGATAGTTGAATTAGGAGATTAGTTTAGCCTCTAGTTGATTCTATTTTAAGCTAAAATTTAGTATATATTTAGTTTATATATCTCTTAGTTTTTTATAAAATTAATAATAATTCAAGATTATTTGATCAGTTAGAACAGTGAAGTAAGATTGCTTCGAAGAATTGTACGATGGTTTGATTAATGCTAGCTAGTTTGTTTTATTATAAAGTGAATCATTAGAAAATTTGATCATGGAATCTAAATAAATTTTTATGTTAAGTATAGTTTTTTTATCAATTTTAATTAATATATCTTATGACCATATACTCTCAATTTGATAGGTGTATCACTTCCTACCATACTCTATCATTAAGGAACATGATTTTTCATTGGCATTATCATTTTTAGTTCAATCAAATTAGTATAATTTTAATTCATTATAAAATAATGATCGTATAAATTATCATATGTATAATATATTTTGGGAAGCATGTTTTAAATGATATGATCATTATGAGATAGTCATAAACTAGATATGAATGTATATATTTTATAAATATAAAAATATATGAATTGTGATGAAAATATATTATATACATGCATATATTATTACATGCAATGTGAAAGTGTATATATATATTATGATAAACGATATGAGAGTGCACATATATATTATGACGATATGTAGTATGAGAGTACATATGTCATATAAAACGAAGAAGCTCATGAATTTGCTATGATTACCATATGTTTATATAAGTATTTCGAACTATTTTGACTTAGAATTTTAAGTCTTTGTTGTGCATATATAATATTATAGAGTTTATGCTCGTTAACATAAGATAAGATATTTATCATTAAACATCTTATGCATATTATTTTAAAATATTATATATATATATAACATGATGTATGCTCACTTGAATAAAACAATAAAGACTTATATTTATTAAGTGATTACTCTATAGACCCTATAAAGGAACAAATGTTTATATTTTTATAATAGTTTTTTAATATATAGTTGACCAACCTATAAGCTCAAATGTGAAAAAAAAACATTGCATAGATGCATTATAATTGGTTACAAATAGAAAAAAAAAAGAAGAACATAAAAAAATGACACACTATTTAGACACTAAAAAATCCATAAAAATATTAAAAAAATTAAAATAAAAATAGTGACATATGTTCATAAAAATTAAAGATTATTTTGAGCAATTCATCTGTGCGTGTACTTTTTCTGATTTTTTTCAAAGAGTATGTATCGGCTATTACAAATTTTGTTTCTAGACCAAATTTTCTACACATATTGTTAACCTATTTAGAAGTTCAAATATTAAAAAAAATTACATGAATGCATTATAATTTATTAGAAATAAAAATAAAGAGAAAATAGAAAAGATAATATCATATGCTAAAAGATCCATAAAAATATAAAAAAATACCTAAAATAGAAAACTAGTGAGATATGTCAAGAAATGTCATATTCAAAGTTTTCTTAAAAAAACTCATTTTGAATAGTATATCCATGCAATGTACTATTTTTTTTTTTACTAAAGAAAATAGTACACCTATTAAGAAATTTTTTAAACCAAAATTTCTATTTATATAGTTGACCTATGTAGAAGCTCAAATGTAAAAAAGAAAACATTGGATAAATACATTATAACTTATTAAAATATAAAAAATAAAAAATAAAATTATTCAGATTCTCAAAAATCCATAAAAGTATAAAATAATTTTAAATAAAAAAACTAGTGATATATATCCATAAGTGTCTTATTTAAAGCTTTCTTAAAAAATTGACATCGTTTTGAAAAGTGCATCTATGCCATGTATTGTCTTTAACTTTTCTTCAAAAATAATGCATCATCTGTTAGAAATGTTTTTTTTTTGGGGACCAAATTTTGTACATATATTGTTGATATATTTAGAAGCTCAAATGAGCAAAAATATTATATGGGTGTATTATAATTTATTAGAAAATATAACAAATAAGATAAAAATAGATTTATACACATTATTTAGATGTACAAAAACTCAAAAAATATCAAAAAATTGAAAAACCAGTAACATATGCCCACATAAGTGTCCAATTCAAAGTTTTCCTAAAAAATTGAGATCATTTTGAATAGTGTAAGAATGCATCACCTATTAAAAAAAACTTTCTAGGCCAAATTTTTACATATATTATCGATTTATTTAGAAGCTCAAATGTGAAATAATATTGCATTGATACTTTATATATTTTAGAAATAGAAATAACAATGAGAAAATAAAAACAGACACATTATTTAGATGATCAAAAAATCATAAAAAAATAAAAAAATCTCTAAAATGTAAAACTAGCAACATATGTTCATAAGTGTTGTCATACTCAAAGTTTTTTTCTAGAAATTTAAAATCATTTTGAACGGTGCATCCGTGCAATGCACTATTTTTTAATTTTTCTTAATAGTAGTGTATTATCTACTAGGAAAGTTTTTCTTAATAGCACTAAATTTTCAGTATATATTGTGGACCTTTTTAGAAGCTTAAATGTAAAAAAAATATTATATGAGTGAATTATAATTTATTAAATAAAATAAATTATGTAGACAAAAGCTTTTGTTTTTATAATGAATACTCAAAGTATTGATAGTAAAACAATAAGTTTTTATAATACTATTCAGAATGATAAACATTAATACAACCATAAAACTCTAGCTAGATAATATTAATCATTGCTATAGTTTTGGAACCCTAGAAACAGAAAACACTTGAGCTCTATAACCTTTCTTATGGCAATGATGGAATATAAGTTCCAAGGAGTCATGACGAAACTCAATTTTCGTAGATAGCAAAACTAGACCCTAAACACTCTGACATACAAAGTCAACGATGCTTGGAGGCTGTGGATTACACTGTGACAACAATGATAAAATAGCGAGCAATTGGAGATGAAAGACTATACGAAATTTATATGTATATCCGATTTAATCTCATGTGAACCCAAAGAATTTTTTTTTTTAAGGTTAACATTGTCCTTTATAGAAGAAACCAAAGTTATGAGTTTTTCTAAGAATTCTCATATATATAGATATAAATAAATAAAATAAATACATAAATTTACACACAATAATGTTGTTATCTTAATATTCTACCACATGCCCTGCCAACGTCATAAAAACTTATCATAGTAATATAATTTTGGATGTATTTATTTGATATTGTTATCATTTTTTTATGTGGATGTTTTTTTTTTGTATCATTCAGATCTTCGATGTGGACAAAAATGACGATTGCTGGTACAAACATAACGGTACTCCTCTGCGATTTAGATGAGTTCATCTTTTCCGTGCAGCTTTCATATCATGGAATTCTTGTACATTTTAATTCATATTTTTCATGCTTTTTATATGATCAGTACATTTAATTCTTGCTGGAAACCGATGCTCACACGGATTCTAACGGGTGTGTTCGTGGACCCGAACCCAAATCATGGTATTCGGATCATTTGTGGTCCATATCGGAGCCACTTACCTGCGACCCGAATCCTCTCCTCTCATTCCCGACTTCTCCGACGCATATATATATCACTACGTCGTAGCTTTCGTTGCTCCATTTCGCCCTCTTCCGCCCTGTTTTAGGTTTCCTGACGATTCCTATAAGGTATTCGATCGATTTGGGATCCTTCACTCGGGTGAAAGCGCCGTAGAGGATGGGGAAGCCAAAGGGTGATGGTGGGAGGAGCAAGTCGCGCCCTTCTAGCAGCAGGTTCATCCCTCTTATTCTCCTCTCTCTCCTACTACTGGTGATTTCATCGTTCGATCGTTTAGATTCCGTTCTTGAGTTTTTTTAGTGGTTTCTATATCGTTTCTTTAATCTGCTATTAGTTCTTACTTTTTAATTGGTGGTTATGTTTAGCTTGGCTGCTTCTTTGTTACCGTCGGGAGTCTCAACCGTTGGTTTTGGCGGTTACCTGGGGAGTTCTCGGGTTGAATCCTCTTCACCAGCAGATGATTCCTTGCCGTTTTCGGTGTGTTTTTCTTAATCTTCCTTAGTTCTTATTGATTTGTCATTCTTTTTGGATTTTGACGCAGATACGAATCTGGAAGTTACATTGATTGTAATCTTCTTTTCTTCGAACTGAGTAGCTAAAAATTTTGTTGATTAGGTTGGCTAACTTTTATAATATAAGTAGTAATTTTGTAAATTTAGGTGCTGACCAATTGGGAACAAGAAAATATATTTTTGTCGAGTAAGATGATAGGATTAGATGAAAGGAGAACTTTTTTCTATAATTACAATTACGCTAACAATTTTGTGCGGCATAAGCTGTAATCTTTGACTTAAAAGCTAGGTTGTGGCAAGAAGGTTCGAATTTAATTGACTAAGCCGTTGGTGGAGTACACACAGATAAGAACCAAAGTAATGACTAAAACGTTGGTGCGGTACACACAGGTAAATCCAATTAAGCAATGCCATGAATATGAAAATTGACATCTGTCGTGGCTTTCTTATCAAAAGCCTTGTATAAGGAGGTGGTACCATGTGGAGGCCTTTATTTTCACAGGCCTACGTAACTATGTTGTTGTTTAGTTAGTATTGTCATATTTTTTTAGGACTGTGTAAAATCTAGGGTGTTCACTTCTTCATTCAGTGAGTATTATCATTCTACTTGCCACATAATTTATAAAGTAGATATCTTAAGAGCCTAGGAGTGTTTAGAGTGTGATTAGCCTTTTACTTGTGCTGTTCCCCTTTTCTAGCAAAGGTTGTTAATGGTCGATCACATGTTGTGTAGATTCTGTGATCAAATAGAACATGGGAGGCAATGACATTATTGCTAACTGACTCTTGGCAATTACACATTACAAAGTAAGAGAGTGGGGTGCTCCCTGATTGCTAATCCATGACCCCTGCGTTTCGTGGTAGTGTGATTTGTTGATTTATAGTCACCCCATTAATACATATGTCATTTCTATTTTTTAATCTTATTTTGTATACCAAAATCGGTATCTTGTGCCTCTTTATCTTTATAGATTTTTCAACCATCCACTAGCATTTTGTAAATAAAATATATTATTCTCCTCCTATCACCATATTTACTGAATATAACCCCTTGTGTTTATATGTTGTATACAACTAATTTGTTCCAATGATCTAAGCTAACTTCTATTAGGATCGTATCTGCACTAGGAGAGAGAGAGAGAGAGAGAGAGAGAGAGAGAGAGGGGGGTGCGGGGTTGGGTAACATAGTGTTTTCGAAAAATTACGTTGATTTGAAAACTCGTTCGATCAAACCCGTATCAGAAATGCGTTTAACTTAAAAACGTTCGTAAGAGTAGACAACAAGTAAATCAATGAGCAATGAGAATGAAAAGCATAAACATGAAATGCACACCAGATTTATAGTGGTTCGGTCGTCCCGACCTACATCCACTCCTGATTCCTCTTCACTCGAGGCTGCGGGCTTTCACTACCGATCTTCTTTCAACGGGCGAAGATCAACTACCCTCTTTACAACTCTTTCTCCTTTTCACAGGTTCAGGAGAGAACCTTCACACCTTTCTTTTACAATAGATCTCACTCTTAGAAAACTTCTAGCTCTAGGAGGAAGAGACTTACTAACTCAAGAGATATTATAACTCTTTTTTCTCAAGTATTCTTTCCCTTTTCTACTCTTTTTCTTGCTCTACCAAATAGGTATGAGTGGGGTATTTATAGACCTCAAATGGCTTCAAAAGGGGAGCCAAAAATTTAAATTTTTGGGATTTCAGGGTATTGTCGGTACCATCATTGCTTGACAGTCTCGGAGATTGAGCTCTGGCGGTACTATTGCTAGCCTGGGCGGTACCATCACCTGCACCATTTATTGTTGGCGGTACCACCGCCCAGTCTGGGCGATACTATCGCCTAGCAACATCGGAGACCGTATTCTTTTGCTTTCCAGTTCATAGGCGGTTCTACCGCCTGGTCTGGTGGTGCCACCACCTGACCCAACTTTGGGTCACTGAATGGGCCTCCCAATGGGCCCGACTCAGCCTCAGATCTGGCCCAATAAGCCCCTAATTGAGTTGGCATGGTTACACCCAAAGCCAACTCAATTACAACCTAAACTACTTTGATCTAGACACACATGATTACAAGCATGAATCCTATGTTGTCCGGCATGTCATTGGTTCATATGGTGCTTCGTCCGGTCCTTCGATGTATCGTCCTCTTCATCGGCGTATTTCCCGATCCATCGACTTGCTGACCTCCTGCAACATCCAATCTTTTTGGCGCAATGCTTGATTCTTCTGGCCCGAGGCTCGAACTCATGACACGAATTCCTTTTGGCACGTGGACTAGTCCTCCGGTTCGACGTCTAATCTTCTGACATGTTCCATTCTGGCCTAACATTTGATTCTTCTGCTTCAATCGATTTGCCTTTCTATGAAAGAAGTTAGTCCTGCATCACTTAAATGCTTATTAGATCATAATCTCATTAATTGATTTCATCATCAAAATCTGAGATTCAACAATCTCCTCCTTTTTGATGATGACAACCAATTGATGACAAAGTTTAACTAAACTCCCATGTTTATATGCCATATTGAAAGAAACTTTGAATCCAGAAAATCATGAGTATTTCATTATTGCATGCATCATGAGTATTGAAAGAACCAATTGATCACATCATTGCATGCATCATAAAATCATGAGTATTTCAACCATGATTTCAAAACATCAAAGTACATCATACCATGCATGATTCAAATTTCAAATCATCATCATAACTTATCCTCCTTTGTCATCAACAAAAAGTAGAAAAGTGCAACTAGTAAGTTATTGAAACATGCAAGCTAGCAATTTTTGAGATGTGCAAGTTAGTGTTTTTTGCTTCTCTTGAGATGTGCAAGCTAGCAATTCTTGCTTCTCTTGAGATGTGTAAGTTAGCAATTCTTGCTTCTCTTTTGAGATGTGTAAGCTAGCAATTCTTTCCTTCTCTTGTGATGTGCAAGTTTAACAATTCTTGAAATGTGCAAGCTAGTGAGTCTTTTTCCCCCTTTGTCATTGTCAAAAAGAAAGGAAGAATACAATTGTGCAAAATCTTTTCCCTTTACATCAATGTTTCAATCATCACACGGAAGATATCGAAGATAAGTTTGATTTTATGATGGGGTGCACATGTTATAAACACAAGGGAGTTATATAAAAATCATAACACGAAATATATTAATATCAAAGATCATGAAAGATCAAGTCATGAATACTAAAAGACATGATTCATTTTAACAAATCTCCTCTTTAGTAAAATACGAGAACAAATAATAAGAGATCTTAATTCATAAAAATAATCTTAAGTATTGAGTGAAAGATTTGGATAAAACTTATTCAAATTCAATTTGTCAAATTATCAAAATCACTTTTATAGTTCAAGAGATTCATAAACAATAAGATAAGCAAATTCATAACTAAGGATCTCTATGATGAAAACTCGATAAGCTTTAGGGATAGAGAAATTTTCAAGAAAAAATGCGTTCTCTTTTTTTTAGTGTAAATTTATGTGATTGATTTCATATAAGCATGCCTAAGTATTTTCTGCGAAAACCATGCTTCATTGTTTAAAACGAAAAATAAGTTTCATCATGAAAATCATCAAGATAAACAATTAAGCATTCATAGAATTATTCTGATTTGGTATGTAAGCATTAGATTCAAATTTAATTTTATATCAGTTATTACACAAATGCTTAACGAGTTATGTCTACTGACAAAACATCTTCAATCAAATGTTTGATTTTTTATAAATAATTCCAATGCTAATGATCTTTTCTTTATTATTGTTCTAATGTTTGTTGTAGAACCACATTTTCCTTGTTGACTAAGTCTAACTCTTTATATTAAGTACAATTGTCATGTTTAATTTTTTAAATTTACTCTAGAGAGAGGCATGATCCTTTAATAATATTTTTTTTAATAATTTATATTTCTTACGAACCTTTTTCATCAAATAAATCATGAAATGCATCAAATAATTCATTGTAAGGTAAAGGGGTTTTGGTTGAGTCACATACCTCGTCGTTGTGAGCCATCAAAGCGTAGTTCGCCACTTTGTCTTCATTGGTTTGCTCCTCGTCTTCGAATGCATTCGATTCGTCCCAATTTGTCATGAGTGCTTTCTTCTTCTTTGGCAGCTTCTTCTTTTTCAGTTGAGGACAATCGCTTTTGAAGTGCCCCAGCAGATTGCATTCATAGCAAGTTATTATGTCATTTTTAAATTTGTTTTTATTCTTAGATTCTTGTTTTTTTGAACTTTTTAAATTTTCTCGCGAGGAGTTCAAAGTCATCATCATCACTTGAGCTTTTGCTCGAGTGGTCTTTTTTTGTTTTAAATGCTATATCCTTCCTGTTCTTTGGAAGTTGTTCTCATGTTCGTCATATGCCATTCAAGTCATTTCATAGGTCATTAACGAGCCGATAAGTTCTTCAAACGAAAAATGGTTCAAGTCCTTTGCTTCTTGAGTTGCAGTTACTTTTGGATCTCAACTTTTTGGAAGGGATCCTAAAATTTTATTAACAAGTTCAAGGTTCATACAACTTTTACCAAGTGCTTTCAAACCATTGGCAACATTTGTAAAACGAGTGTACATGTCACTAATGGTTTCGGTTGGCTTCATTCGAAACAATTTAAAACTGTGCATCAAAAGATTGTATGCAGGTTGCTCAGGTCCATCTATAGACTGAAGCAAGCCTCTTGAAGTTGGAACATAAGATTTGATGAGGCAATCAGATCTTATCACTTCGAATGAAGATGAGCCTTGTGTATATAGGAAGGTAAGTAAGAGCGCTATTACCTTCTTGGTGTTGTATGTGGATGATATCATAATCATTTAGAATGATAGAGGAATGCTTTTCATAATAAAAGCTTGGCTATCCAGAAACTTCTCTATGAAGGACTTAGGGGAAACATCCTATATTTTAGGGATCCAGATCTATAGAGATAGATATAAGAGGATTCTTGGCTTGTCCCAGTCCAAGTACATAGACTACATTATCAAAAGGTTTGGCATGAAGAATTCTAAGAAAGGTCTCATACCGGTGAGATATAGAATATTATTTTATAGGAGTATGTCTCCAATGACTCCTGAAGCAAGGGTAGACATAGATAAGATATCCTATGCCTCATAGATAAGGTCTATCATGTATGCTATGCTATGTACCAGACTTGATATAGCGCATGCTTTGAGTGTTACAAGCAGGTATTAAACGGTCCTGGTTTAGAACACTGGAAGGCAGTAAAGTGTATTCTTAAGTACTTGAGAAAGACTAAAGATCTTTTACTGGTATATGGAGAAGGTAGCCTCTAGGTTGAAGGCTACATGGACTCAAATTTTTAGTCTGACATTGATGATAGCAAGTCGAACTTAGGGTATATTTTCACTCTGAATGGATGAGTAGTAAGTTGGAAGAGTTCTAAGTAAAATACTATTGCTGACTCGACCATAGAGGTAGAATACAATACTGCAGCAAAAGCATTAAAGGAACGGGTGTGGATGAAGAAGTTCATAAGAGATTTAGGAGTCATACGGAGTAGCGTGGAGTTGATTCCCATATACTACGACAACAACGGGGTGATCGCTTAAAGGAACTTAGGTCTCATCATAAGTCTAAGCACATTTTGAGGCGGTTTCACTTAATAAGAGAGATCATAGCCCGTAAAGATATAGCAATAGAAAGGGTTCCATCTAAAGATAATATTGCGAATCCACTAACAAAGCCATTGGCTCAGATTGTCTTTAAGCGTCATAGGGGTCTGATAGGGATCAGACACATAAGTGATTGGCTTTAGGTCAAGTAAGAAATTACTAGTTACAGGTGCCCTGCAAGCCAATCACGTGAGTGATGGCATATGTGACATGCTGCTATTAGGATCAATTGACACTTGTGGTTTGTGTGGTGAAAATAATGAAAGTGTAAATTCTTGTTTTAAACAAAAACTTTTTGTTTTAAGCAAGATAGAAATATCCAAAGCTTTTTATTCAAGTACAATAAGTGAGTAATTAAAAGAAGATTGCTAAGTTACTTGCTTACAAATTACTTAAGAAAGAGCAAGGAAATATGAAAGATAAGCAACATCATAAATAAAGTGTTTGACGTAGAAACCTTACTTTCAAAGAGTAAACAAAATCAGAAGCGTCAATACAAAATTAGTAAGCAAAGAAAACAAATGTAGAACTCACAAGTTTTATAGTGGTTCGGCACCAACGGGCCTATGTCCACTCCCGAGTCCTCCTCCTTAAAGTACACTGGCGTCCACTACCGATCTTCTTTGGGTGAAGACCAAACCCTTACACTTTGCTTACAAGGGAGACAAGATTACAACTCTTTGTTCGGTCGTCTCGACCTACGTCCACTCCCGATTCCTCTTCACTCAAGGCCATCAGCTTTCACTACCGATCTTCTTTCAATGGACGAAGATCAACTACCCTCTTTACAACTCTTTCTCCTTTTCACAGGCCAAGGAGAGAACCTTCACACCTCTCTTTTACAATAGATCTCGCTCCTCCCTTGGAAAACTTCTAACTCTAGGAGGAAGAGACTTACTAACTCAAGAGAGATCACAACTCTTTTTTCTCAAGTATTCTTTCCCCTTTTTGCTTTTTTTTCTTGCTCTACCAAGCAGGAATGAGTGAAATATTTATAGACCCCAAATGACTTTAAAAAGTGGAGCCAAAATTCAAATTTCTAGGATTTCAGGGTACTGGCGGTAGCACCGCTTGTACTGGGCGATACCACCGTCGCCTGACAATCTTGGAGACTGAGCTTTGGCGGTACTACCGCCAATATGGGTGGTACCATTGCCTGCGCCATTTATTGTTGGCGGTACCACCGCCAGTCTGGGCGGTACCATCGCCTTGCAACATCGGAGATTGTGTTCTTTTGCTTTCCAGCTCATAGGCGGTTCCACCGCCTGGTCTGACGGTGTCACTGCCTAACCCAGCTTTGGGTCACTGAATGGGCCTCCCAGTGGGCCCAACTCCGCCTCAGATTAGGCCCAATAGTCTCCTAATTGAGTTGGCATGGTTACACCCAAAACCGACTCAATTACAACCTAAACTACTTCGATCTAGACACACATGATTATAAGCGTGAATCCTATATTATCCGGCATGTCGTTGGTTCATCTAACGCTTCATCCTATCCTTCGGCGCATTGTCCTCTCCTTCAACGTATTGGCATGTTGACCTCCCACAATATCCGATCTTCTTGGCGTAATGTCTGATCCTTCTGGCCCGATGCCCGAACTCATGGCATGAAGTCCTTTCGGCACATCGACTAGTCCTCCGGCCTAACGTCCAATCTTCTGACATGTTCCATTCTGGCCCAACGTCTGATTCTTCTGCTTCAATGGATTTGTCTTTCCATGATCGAAGTTAGTCCTGAGTCAGTTAAACGTTCATTAGAATATCACTTTATCAATTGATTTCATCATCAAAATATGAGATTCAACAACTTCTTTATTCATACTTGATAAGTTAGATTTTCAGTATTGATCTGGTGAGAACCCTCATCTTGCACATTTTTATGCCACGTGTTAAAGCTCTCTTTCATGTGATCTCATAGTCCTCTTTCATGTGATCTCATAGTCCACGCTTTGCCGTTTGGGGCATTTGGGCTGCCTCATATTACAAACTAAGTCTCTACTGGAATCAATATTGGATAAGTGCTTATAAAATTTAATATTTTACTGGCTGTCACCTTCTAGTAATCCTGCTTATCCGGTTTGAAAATGACTTTTGGAAAAAGGCATGATAATAAATTTGCATGGAATCTATATTATAATTACACAATTTAAATTTCTTATTTTGGGTATTGCACATGTACAATGCTTTATTATGTCAGAGTGCATAGTTACATAGTATGACATATCATTAACTAGCCTTAACCTATACATCACAAAAGAAGTCTTTTTAGTAACAGTGTAATAGAAGAATATAGACAAAATTGCAAAAGCTTATGATAATTAAAGAATATTGTTTTAAACTTTTAATATAATTAATTGTTATTATATTCTTAATGCAAATGGCTTGAAACAATAATGACCATATATCCAATTTCCAAATACCTATCTTTTCTATAATTCAACAAAAAACTTTTAATGAAAAAACAAACTTCTAGAATATGCACGAAATAACCCCTAAATAAAGTATATGATATTGTATAACATTCTAAAAATTGAATTATTTGAAAATTTTCTGGCATATATCAAATAAATATATCATCAACTCTGATATGGAGAGGACAAGTGATTATATGTTTATTATGACGTATGATTCATCTGTGCTCAATCTGACTGTCATCTTCATTCCATGGAAACTTTCTATATTCATGTAATTTATTGTATGAAGTTGGATTATGGAGAGTGTTTTCCAAAAATTTCTAATAAGATATTTGATGCAGTTATTTGAGTTATGTTGAATTTTCAAGCTTATATGGTTATCAGCTATCATTTTAATTCATCGCATCCTCATTTGAAGTTCTAAAATTATAGTGTACTGCAAATGTTGATGGCTGGACATGGTATCAATTAACCATAATTTATTTCATGTAGGATGTTGATAGTGAAATGGCACAACACTTGAAGAGGCTTGGTAGAAAAGATCCAACAACAAAGGTAATGCAATGAGTTTTTTGTCCTATGAAACATCTGTCATTGGATCCTGGTATCTATTATCTTTTTGTTGGCTCACCCTTTTCTGGTCATGGAAGTCATATGCCTTTACGGCAAGGATTGCCGTTTCGACATGTACTGCCCAGTATGGGCTGTATGTACCAGTTCACCATCTGATCGGTATGCGGATCGTCCGCTACCGGCGGTACCATTGATTGGGGTTGTTTCCACCCCGTTACCACCCAAAATCGATCAGTAACAATCAATTTCGACCGTCAGTGGTCGATTTCGGGCGGTATCAACCGAGGGAGGGAGAAAGAAGAAGAGGGAGAAGAAGAAGAGGGAGAAGAAAAACCTGGAGTCGCGTTGCACTTCCCCCACGCGATTCGCCGAAAGAAGAAGAGGGAGAAGAAGAAGAGGGAGAAGAAAAACATGGAGTCATGTTGCACTTCCCCCACGCGATTCGCCACCCGCGGGCAATTTCTTCTCCCCGTGCAGGGAGAAGAAACGTCTCCCCGCATGGGGAGAAGAAACTCGATGATATCGCCCCTTTTTTTTATTTTTTAACTTATATTATATATTATATATACTGAGCGGTACACCTTGTGCGTAGTGCTTGATACCGAGTACCATACCATATCGAGCCGAGCTCGGTACGCAAGTACGGACCGATATGGCGATCCTTGCTCTGTGGAATAAATTATTTACTATGACTTCTTATCATGTCTATTTAATTTGATTCATCTGACTAGAGCATTTTTGGCGGAGGATATGGCTTACTAAAACTATGTATAATTGTCGTCATGATTAAATTTTTAATTGACTGCATGGATGTCCTTTTCTTATTCCAAAGAATAATGACATTGTTTATCTTCCTGTTTATTTCCTTTGTCCCTTGATTACATGTGTGAAGTTATATGTGTTTGTAGTATGGTTGATATTATACTGAAGAAACTTCTATAGTTGGTAAGTCATTTGAGTCTGGATTTTGGTTGCTTCTTGTTACTGATATAAGTATCTATTCTATATTGTATACTAACCTCTCCTGTGGAAATGAGTGCCCTTTTTTTCCAAACGTCATATTTATTTTTTTGTTTATTAAAGCAAAGAAGAGTTCACATTAGAAACTCCAGTGGCTGGACAACTATTTTACAAGATTATGAAACGTGGTACTGGAATATCTGTCTGTTGTCCTAAACAAATTCACTCGAGACTTGGCATATACAAAGAAAGAAAGACCTTAACTTTAGTGATCACAAGCCCCACTAAAAGCCTGCAAAGTCTCTCACAAGATCATGAGTTGACAATTTCACACCAAGCGGTTGGAAGATATGAAAGTTACAAAAACCAAACAGAATTGCCTCGCTTGTTGGGAGTTTTTGTTGTATCTTTTTATAAGCATGGATACAGTTGCAAACTTGTGACGTGATATACTGTAGTACATTTTTAAGAAAAAGGTTTATGACATGAATGTGTCAATAAAAATGTTTTATATAAATGACAAAGCTCGACATTTGTTCCAAGTGCTTGATTATGTAGCTATATGTCACGATGATTAATTAATTGTCATTCTTTTGTTTCTAACCTGTGCATCATGAGAGAAGTTATTGTTAACAATGTAGACCTTTAGTTATTAGAGTGGATAAGATGAACATAATAAAATCATTTTTTTTCTTATCATAATCCGATGCTTAATACAAATGAGTTGAAACTATTTATCAAAAGTTACATATCCATCTCCTATATAATCAAAAGATTGACATATAAGAAAAAAAGTGCTTACAAGAAATATCCACTAAGTATCTCCAATTATCTTGATATTTTAATTCTTTCTAATAATTAATTAAAAAACTTGTTTGGGTGGAGTATCTAACATGTATCCAGAAAAGCATCATACAAGTTATATCTGCTATGAATTTGTTATATATATGGCAATCGATTTAAGTATACTTGTTTGGTAACTTTCTTTTTTCCCTCTAGAGGTCCCAGCTAACAGGCATTGTTTGATATTGCCCAAGAAATTCATGAACTGACCCCAAAAATATATGGGACATTACCGTTTGCTATTGTTGGCTGATTCAGTCCTGACCCTGATTTTTGAAACCTTGCTCACACTTGGTTCTGTAATCAGTTCTCCACTTGTTCAAACCTAAGACTCTCATACCCCGCAAAACAACCCTCAGAAGTTAGACAGAAGTATTTAGGTACTATAATTGTTGAAATTGTTACACAGGTTGTTGACTGCCATTGGCTATGTGACGTTTGTATTCTTATATAAATTATGTAGGGCATTTATGTTGATTTTATGTTTCTTATTGGCTGGCTATCATAACAAAACACATACTTCTTGGTGCAGCTAAAAGCTCTTACATCATTGGCAGTTCTCTTTAAGCAAAAGTCTAGAGAGGAAATAGTGCAAATTGTTCCACAGTGGGTATAGTTCTTCCACCATACTCATATGACATTAACGTCTCACAGGCTTCAGTTGATTTTTCCAGTAGCTTTTGATGATCGTATCATGAATTTTTTGTGCTTTTAATTCTTATATATTTTCTGATCTCAGCTTTTTGATTGCCCTTTTGCTACTTTTATTTGGTTTCTCGTGTTTTTCTGTATTGGTGGCAGTTAAAATCATGTCAAAGTTGAATCGGCTTCTTATGTAGTCATGTGGCAATGGCTTCATAGTTCTCTGATTCAGCTTTGATCACTGTTCGATTAACATCTGGATTTTTTTTTTCTGGAGCACCATTTAGATCTATGGTTTTTGCTACATGTTTCACATTTACATCGCAGTTCCTTTTGAGCAGCTTTATTTTACCATTTTGCACAGAGATTGTCTTTTACACTAAATCGTCAGTAGTCAAAATTGCTTTCCATCTTGAAGTTGTCTTGCTACTAATTTACATAGTCTGATCTCTCTGGACAAATAATGATCTGCATTGTGGGGCTTAAAGCAAAAGTTAAAAGAGTACTGATCTGGACTTAAATTGGGTGCCAAAAAGGGAGAGAGGTGATTTAGATTTTAATAAGTGCTAAAGGGGAAGGAAATAAGCAAGAAAATGTATATTTAGGAAAAGTATGACGGAATACAGACTGCTGCCACCATCTCTTTCCTCTGCTCTCTTCTCTCTGCAACCAACCAACTGCCATAGCTTGTGGACTCTACTTCCGTTCCTGCTTCTCTCTTCTGCTTCCTCTTTATAGTTTTTGTTATTTAGCATTTTGCTTTGCTAGGGTGAATGCTTAGGAGAGTGCCTAATAACTTGGGCAATAAAGGACCTTGGTGACTTGTACCTATGGGGAGCTTTTTTAAACACTGAGCTGAACTAACTCTAGTCTGTTGTCGTTACTAGCTGACCTGATCTCTTGTTATGGTTCTTTAGGCCAAGACCTTGTGGAGAAGCTGCACAAGGAAAGAGGTTGTGTTGATGAAAGTCAGAGGTTAGAAAATAAGTGTGTTTTAACAACATTGGTGGCTTGGTGGACAGTGATTTTAGAGTACTGGTCATATATGATTGGTGACATTGGCCAAGTGTGCATTATGGAAAGTATATTGGATTTCTAGTGGGTTGCGATGCTGATTGCCAAGGGCAAGATAGCTTACTTGATGAAAAATAAAGATTATGAAGTGGTTGGAGGAGGCAGAGGGAGGAGAAGACAAGAAGAGGAGATGGGGAGATGATTATAAAAGCAAGATATACCTTCTATGCCTCAGTTTGAGCAAAGTTTATGTTAAGTCATCATAATCTACAATCCCTTCTGAGCAAAATCTATGTTGTAGACACCATCATGTGACAGACCATTTGAGCAAAATCTTTGTCATAACCACAATTAGCTGCACAGATTGATCTGTATCTCACAATTCCTTTTAAATTGTTCAAGGTCCTTCATACGTCTCTGTCACCTTCACATCTTAATATCTTGTGTTCAACTGCATGTATGTGATGTGTATAAATATTGTCGAGGAACTTTTTTGGTGTCTTTATAAGCTTAAACTCTTATCCACTATTGATGGTGCATGTTTGATCTTTGGTTCCACTTCAGCAGTCTATTTTAGTGGGCCATTTAACTTTTCCTTTGTCTTTTAGGGTTGTCCATATACTTTTAAAGATTCTATATCTGCCTTTTAAGATTCTATGATTTTGTCTCACCTCTTGTTTACACCAAAAGAACTACCAATTTATGGTTTATTGTCTTTTTTTCAAATGCTTTTTATTACTTCTGATTGTTTGCTTATCATTCTACTATTCAAATAATGTGCATCACTAAACATTGATCCTTTGGTAAAGCTAAGTATTTCTTTTAGTTCTGCATTTTGTTCAACAAATCTTCACAACAAATGGTTTACTAATCTTCTATAATAGACATTTGAATACAGGAAGTTATTACATGATTACAATAGAGAGGTTCGCCAAGCTACACATGTCACAATGACCAGTCTTGTTAATGCCATCAGGTTTGCACTAGTTTGGTGGTTTATGTAAATCTGCTAATGATAGTTAATCTCATTCTTCTGCATGTTTCTTATTTTAGCTTCAGTTTGCAAAGTGTATTTTATAAGTAAACTAAGAAATTTAATTGTGATGCCCCCTAGATTCTTCAATGTCAAGTATGGGAGAAGGATTTAGATAGTATATGAGTTACTGCCCACCTCCAAAGAAGCACCTTTAGAGTACTCCTTGCAATGGTTTGATTCATGTGCTTTTCAGACTTGGATTATGACATGGTACCAATGCAGCAACCATTTATTGGCGTGTGGTTCATGTTAGGCACCATGATTGGTGGTTGCTGTTTGTTGGTCCATAACACCTCCAGATCCAACATCACTTGCAGGGATTTTAGTTTTCCATTTGAGTTTTTTGTTATCTATATGTGTTTGATGAGGCAACTAGAGATTAGGTTGGGGAGACTATGAAGCCCCAGGACACTCTTGTATCAAGTGTGGGGCTGATGCTTTAGATAGTGTATCAGTTACCACCATCCCCAAAAAGCACCTGTGGGTGCACCATTTTGAGGGCATAACTTACATGTTTTTCAGTTGTACGTTAGTTGTTCTAACTTCTAAGGCAAAGTATGCTTATGGATCACAATGTTAGAAAAAGTTGGTACCGCCAAATAATGATGTTAAGGTGAATGCATGAAGTTGCCATAAAAGATAGGATAAGTATATTTACATATATCAACTACTAGAAATAGTTCCAAACTTTCAATTGATGATATGATGAGGTAAAAGTAGTCAGTGGTTTAAATAGGCGCTCGGGTGAGAGGAGGCGAGGTGAGGCCTAAGCACCTCAAGGCTTGCTCAGATGGTGTGCTTCAGTGAAGTGTCGCCTGCGCACTCGCTAGAACCCAGGTGCTGGGCACCTCGAGCAAGCGCTCGGTTGAAGAATAGCAATCGAGCCAGACTTGATAGTATGGTTCGATTGAACAATAGCTTAGTTGGTTCAATGAACCAAGAAGCTTTACTAAAGTTGCACACGCAAACCCCCAACCCCCCCGGCACACGACCTCGACCCATAAACCTTACTTCATGCACACTTCGTGCCTTCCCCGTCGATGCATAGAACTGACGCTTCGTCTACTGTCGATGAATGGGTCAAAGGTCTAGCTTTCGTGCATAGTTTCCTCTGTCGCTGTTGCTTTCGTGTGCTTTTCCTTCCACTATTGAGGGAGAGGATCACAACTTCCTCCACCACTAACAGACACATCTGAAGCTTTCTTCGCCCACGACGTCGTAGACTGCTTTTGCTGTCGCCGCTTGTTGTTGTTGTCCGAAACTTCCTCCGCCACTTGTTGTTGTTCGTAGCTTCCTTCGCCGCTGTTGCTGTTGTTCGTAGCTTCCTCCGCTGTTGTTGCTGCTGTCCGTAGGGTCGTCCGAAGCTTCTTCTGCAGCTTCCTCCATTGCTGCTATCGTCGTTTGGAAGTTCCTCCATCACCGTCGCCCTCTCCTTCCCCACTTTCCATCGTCGGTGACTCTTTTCTCCCTTCTACCAACTGTTAACAGTGGATTAAATACTGTTGATAGTATATTGTTAACTATTGTTACCGTATAATAGCCCATATCGAGATTTTAGCACTGCTAAGGTTTTCCATTTTGTTCTTTACCGGGCGGTACGTACCGGTCCGACATTGATACCGGTACGCGGACCATTCACTATCGGGCAGTACCGTCGAAATCAGTTGTCGGTGGTCGATTTCGACTGTCGGTGGTCGATTGAGGGAGAAAGAAGAAGGAGAAGAAGAAGAATCGCCTGCGGGTTTCCTTCTCCCTGCGCGGGGAGACAAGGCGAGAAAGGAGAAGGGAACGAGGAGAATGGAGAATGAGGCTATGCCTCGCGTGGGGAGAAGGCGACGCCTCATCTCACCACGCGGGAACGAGGCGACGCGTCATCTCCCTATGCGGGGAGAACGGAGAATGAGGTGACGCCCTGTCTCCTCGTGCGGGAACGAGGCGATGCCTCGTCTCAATGCGAGGGAACGAGGCAACACCTTATCTCCCCACACGGGGAGAAGGGAGAACAAGGTGATGCCTCGTCTCACCATTTATATTTTTTTAATATATATTATATTATTATTATATAAATATTTTATTTAGAATATAATATAATATTATAATATATCGAGTGGTATGCACTGTGTATATCACTTGATACCGAGTACCGTACCGTACTGAGATAAACTCGGTACACCAATACAGACCGATAAGGCGAACCTTGAGTACTGCTAATTTCTATTTATTGTTTCGAGTCTTTTGACATTTTTGTTATTAGAAAATAGATAATATGACTTGGTATTTTAGATCTTTTCAATTTAATGTTATCTTTTTATTTATATAATCATATTTATCAATTGAAAAAAAAATATTTTTTATATTTTAATATTTCAAAGTGCCTCGTTTCGCTCGAGCGAGCACCTAGTAGCTTGGGTATTTTGGGACCTTGGTGTCTAGCGCTTTTTAAATCATTAAAAGTAGTGAGGTAGTATAGATATGTTTAGATGAGATCTATGTACACATCACTTTAAATATCTGCAAATTAGTGATAGTGTTGTGAGGATAGATAGAGAAAAACCTTAGAGAACTCCTTTAGAAATAAAAAAAAACAGACTTATTGGTACTTAGCTTAACTATGAAATTTATTTGTTCTTAGTTCAACTAGTAAAACTGTTTAAAGAGATGCATGTAGCTGGGCCATATAGTTGAGACCTTATTGCTTGTTGTAGCTGTTAAAATGTGTTGTTTGATGGTATAGTATTTATGAAGATAAAATAGATAAAATTCATCAGATTTTTCTACCATTTATAAGCTTGAATGACAAGATTATTATGAATCCTATTGAAAACATGTTCTTTATCTCTATCTTAACTAGTGACATTTATCTATAATGGTAATTTAGTGCAGATACTTTTGTGCTTTATCAGTAGCAAAGCTTCTTGGGGAAGTTCACACATGAAAGATTAGGAAGGCTTGCAATTCTATGCCAATAAAATTAATTTTTGGATTGAAATTTGTAAAATTCTTTGAACTCACTATACTTGTTTCCTTTTTATATTATGCTTTTAATAAAATACAAAATACTGATATTTTTTCCTCTTAAAGCAAAGATTCCAAGGTTCACTGATCTTGCATGGAGTCTTAACACTATTGCCTTGTCATAAATGAAACCATGCATGCGTAGAAATTTATGCTTAAAACCAAGGTTTCCTATATCGGGTCTTGGTCCGCTAGTCGATTACAGCTTCTCGCTACTACAAATCGATCGATGTGATCGATTTCATTGCTAGCCATTGTTGAGCGGTGACGGTCGATTTCGATTGTCGCCAACCAATTTTGGGCGGTATCAGTTGAGGGAGGGAGAAAGAAGAAGAGGGAGAAAATACCTGGAGTCCTCTTCGCTCGTGCGATCTGTCGCTTGCGGGTGATTTCTTCTCCCCGCGCTGTCATGAACGGTCATCGCGCACCCGCAACATCTTCGATCAATGAACCGTTCGTCGCTTTTGCGTACTTGTACAAATGTTTGACAGCCTGTTTTGCCTTAGTTTTATGTGGTTTTGCCTAAGAAATGCAAGCGAAAATAGTTTGCAACATTGCAGTGCGATCGCTCATAGTTCTGAGCCAAAACTGCCTAAAATAGTTTCGTTTTCGCATGCTGCGGCCGGATTGCTGTAGATTGCGGTGCATTGCAAAACGTCAGCCATCTCAAACCCCTGGAACCACCTGAGTGGCATAGGGCTGAATGGGGCTTCAGTTATATATCGGGTGTTGAGCACTCACAAATTGAGCTAGTCTTCGTGCCCGACACCCGTGAACCGTTGTTTGTGGACTTGCGACTGTTCGATCAACCTTCTAAAGTCTTGTTTCGCTCCTTTCTCTTTTCTCTATTGCACTCAAGGTGTTTGCTGAATTGCTTGTAAAGCTTCCCTCTTCGTAAGACGTCGGGACTTGTTTGCCACTCGCTTTAATCTAATCAATCTTCTCTTTTGTAGGTCCTTAGGGACCGACATGAGGTTGCATATAGGCTGACCCATTGCAGACAAATTATGCATGGGCGTTTCATGACTTAGGCAATCCCAGCTAAGTCCGAGACATTGGTGCGATGACACTTCACGACTTAAGCAATTCCAGCTAAGTCCGAAACTTTGCCGCAAGGGTGTTGCATGACTTAAGGCAAATTCAGCTAAGTTCGTGACATTGTGGTATCAAAGCGGGCAAGCAATTCGAACAAATAGTGAAGAAGTTTCGCAATCTCGCCATGACGAAGAATCGTGGCGAATCGAGCAAGATAGGACAAGCCGAACTTTTGCCCCAAGCAGTCGCAGGTGGGCTGCAAGTGCCAACTCGTTCTCAAGTTGTTGGAGCCGCTCATGAGGAGCACAACAGCGAACAAGATGAGCAAGAAGTTGGGTATTCTTTGTGAGCGGAGGAGGCGTAATCTAGAGCGCCAATCGGGAAGAGAAGCCACAATGAGAGACGTACAATGGTGGAAACTTGACTCGATGTTCTTGAAGCGAGTTTGGAGGAACTCTACCAAGGCCAACGAAGGCTCCTTAGGGTAGAGAGCTCGTAAGAAGAAGTTGAATCTCAGATCGACAAGGTTGAGTCCCTAGTCGACCAACTGATGGAACATACTAAAGACTCTATGAAACACCTGCACAAAGTTGTGGCGGAACTTACGTCAAAGGTGACATTGCTCACGAGGACTCTTAATGCGGGAGGGAGCAACACTCGCGCTGCGTCGCCACAAAGCTTCATGGCACCCGAGTCGCATTACTACGGGGTGCTAGGGATTCTAAAAAGCTCGAAAATTTTCTGTTCGACATGGAATAGTACTTTCGTGCTACGAGGCCCAACTCAGAAGAAACCAAAGTTTCGATAGCAATAATATATCTGAATGAAGATGCAAAACTTTGGTGGCGAACCCATTGGGAAGAAATCTAGTAAGGTTGGTGTCGAGTGGACACATGGGAAGACTTGAAGCGGGAGTTGAGAACTCAGTTCCTACCTAAGAACACGGAGTTCATTGCAACACCTGCACGAAGTTGTGGCGGAACTTACGTCAAAGGTGACATAGCTTACGAGGACTTTTAATGCGGGAGGCAGCAACACTTGCGCTACGCCGCCACAAAGCTTCAGGGCACCCGAGCCGCATTGCTATGAGGTGCTAGGGATGCTAAAAAGCTCGAAAATTTTCTGTTTGACATGGAATAGTACTTTCGTGCTACGAGGCCCGACTCAGAAGAAATCGAAGTTTCGATAGCAACAATGTATCTGAATGGAGATGCAAAACTTTGGTGGTAAACCCATTGGGAAGAAATCCAGCAAGGTCGGTGTCGAGTGGACACATGGGAAGACTTGAAGCGGGAGTTGAGAACTCAGTTCCTACATGAGAACACGGAGTTCGTTGTAAGAAGGAAGCTGAGACAACTCCGCCAAAGTACTTCCATTTGAGAATATGTGAATCAATTTTCTGCATTGATGTTGGACATATAAGACATGTTTGAGAAGGATAAACTATTTAGCTTCCTCGATGGCCTGAAACTATGGGCACAATAGGAACTGAATTGAAGGAATGTCACCGATGTGGTCGGGGCAATTGCAGCTGCAAAAAGGCTAACTGACTTTGTTTCTTTGGAGGACTTAGGGAAGAAGAAACAATCCTCGGGAAATCGCTCACTCAAATATTCTCGAGTGAAGGAGTCCGGGGGCGAACAAATGAAGAACTTCCACAAGGGACCAAACTCAAAAGGCAAGGCCCCGAAACCTAGCGGATGCTTCTTGTGTGAAGGATTGTACATGGTGAGGGAGTGCCCACAAAAACAGACATTAATGCTTTAACTGCATCAATTCAACTCCACAAATCAGACAAGGGCAAGGCTTTCGCCCTTAGTTCGAGCAGTTCATAATCGAGCAGCAATGATGAGTAGTTGCTGCAAGCCCCGAATGGGAGCAATGCACTTGTTGAATGCGGGGTCAAGTGGAGGAGAACATGAAGGCAAATCCACTGAAGGCAAGGAGTAGCGAGTTGATGTATGTGGGCATCAAGCTAAATGATTGAACAACCCGTGCAATGGTGGACACCGGCGTTACCCATAATTTTATTACTGATCGAGAAGCAAAGCGACTTGGACTAATCTTGGAGAAGAACCCAAGTCGTTTGGAATTTGTGAACTTGGAAGCTAAGCGAATCTCTGGACTAGCAAAGGGGGTCCCGATCAAGATCAGTACATGAAACGGGAGTACAAACATGATGGTGGTGCCATCAGACGACTTTCAAGTGATTCTCGGAATGGAGTTCATGCATGCAGCGAAGTTTTTGTTAATGTTGTTCCTAAACTTCCTCTACCTAATGGGAGGCGACGATCCCTATGTGGTTCCAGTTTCTCGATAAGGAACCAAGGATCCACAACAAATATCGGCATTACAATTGAAGAAAGGGGTGCGAAAAGGGGAATCAACCTTTGTAGCCACTATAAAGCTAGAGGTACTTGACGGAGAGGCTATTCAAGAACTTGTTGTGGTGGCGAACATCTTGAAGGAGTTCTCAGACGTGATGCCAACCGAGTTGCTGAAAACTCTGCCACCATACAGAGGCGTGGATCATTATGTTGAGCTGGCGTGGGGAGTTAAGCATCCAGCGAGACCACCATACTGCATGTTCCCTCCAGAGTTGGCAGAACTCAGGAAGCAGTTAGATGAACTGCTAAGCGGTGGTCTCATCCGTAGCTCAAAAGCATCATTCGGAGCTCCAGCTCTCTTCCAAAAGAAACAAGATGGGAGCTTTCGAGTATGCATTGATTATTGATCCCTCAACAAAGTGACAGTAAAGAACAAGTATCCCATCCCGCTTATCCCGGACTTGTTCAATCAATTGGGCAAGGCAAAGTACTTCTCCAAACTCGACCTTCGGTCGGGGTACTAGCAGGTGCGTATTGCAAAAGGCGACAAAACGAAGACTACTTGTGTCACCAAGTATGGAGTGTTCGAGTTCTTGGTGATGCCTTTCGGCTTAACCAACGGTCCGACCACATTCTGTACTCTAATGAACTAATTATTTGAGGAGTATTTATACAAGTTTGTGGTCGTCTACTTGATGATATCATTGTCTACAGTCAAACACTGGAGGAGCATGTTGAGCACCTTTGAACAATCTTCAAAGTTCTTATGGAGAACACCTTGTTTTTGAAGAGGGAGATGTTCTACTTTGCTCAGACGGAGATTTTGTTCTTGGGGCATCGAATCAGTGACGGTTCCATTCAAATGGATAAATCTAAGGTACAAACTGTGGTAGAATGGCGAACACTAAAGAAGGTGCCTGAACTGAGATCCTTCCTTGGTTTCATTAATTATTATCGGCGCTTCATAGCGGGATGCTCGAAGCGTGCAGCTCCACTGACGGAGTTGTTGAAGAAGGAGTAGTCTTGGAGATGGTCGGACAAATGCAAAGCGACATTCCAAGACCTAAAGATTGCTGTTAACCGGCACTTAAATTGTTGGACTATTGGAAGTCCTTAGAGATCCATACAAATGCTTCAGACTTCGCGATTGGGGGAGTACTTATGCAAGAAGATCACCCAGTGGCCTATGAGAGTCGCAAGCTTAACGAGACTAAGCGGCGATATTTGATGCACGAGAAGGAGATGACAGTGGTGGTCCACTGTCTACGAGTTTGGCGACACTACTTCCTTGGAGCGCGATTTGTGCTAAGGACAGACAACATCGTGTTGAGTTACTTTCAAACTCAAAAGAAACTCTCCCCAATGCAAGCCCGATGGCAAGACTTTCTGGCTGAGTTCGATATGGCAATGGAGTACAAACCTGGAAGAGCCAATGTCGTAGCCAACGCGTTGAGCCGGAAAGTAGAGCTAGTGAATGACATACAGTTGGAAGGCTGAGGCCAAGCAAGTCAAGTGCACTCCAACTTCCTTTCCAGGATCAGGGATGAACTATACAGTGATCCCCAAGCAGTAACCTTGATGCAACTCATTAAAGAGGGCAAGGTACTACGATTTTGGGTCCAGGAGAGACTCATCTATACTAAAGGGAACATAGTTTATGTTCTGCGAACGGACAATTTGAGGCGTGAACTCTTGAAAGAGTGGCCATGATTCCCTTTGGGCTGGACATCCGGGCATTCATCGAACAATGACTCTCGTTGAGAGGGCTTTCTGTTGGCCGAAGATGGGGACCGATGTAGAGGAATATGTTCGAACATGCCTTACTTGCCAACAAGATAAGGTAGAGTAGCGGAAGTCGGTGGGATATTTGAAGCCGCTGCCTGTACCAGAAAGGCCATGGGAGAGCATTTCCTTGGACTTCATATCAAGCTTGCCGGTAGTTGGGGGACTCGGATCGATACTCATGGTGGTCGATTGGTTTTCAAAGTATGTAACATTCATTGCTGCACCCCTACATTGTTGAATAGAGCGGAGCAAACCAAGTACTTGGTGAAGTGGCGAAAGCTTTCTCGAACATAAGTTAGTTGGGAGCCTGAAGATGCTCTACGACACGAAGAAGTCATTGTTAAAGCCTACCAACAAGCGTCGACAGCTTAAGTGGGGAGAATGTTACAAACGATCGTCGTGCACCCGCAACATCCTCGATCAACGAACCATTCATTGCTTTTGCGTACTTGTACAAATGTTTGGCAGCCTGTTTTGCCTTAGTTTTTTGTGGTTTTGCCTAAGAAATGCAAGCGAAAACATTGTGCAACGTTGCAGTGCGATCGGTCACTGCGTAGGACCAAAACAACCCCGTTTTTGCGTGCCGTAGCCTGATTCCTACAGACCGTGGTGTGTTGCAAAACGTCAGCCATCTCAGACCTTTGGAACCACCCCGATGGCACAGGGCTAGATGAGGCTTCGAATATATGTCGGGCATTGAGCACTCATCACAGATTGAGCTAGTCTTTGTGCCCGACACTCGGTGAACCGTCGTTTGTGGACTTGCGATGTTCGTTCAACCTTCTAAAGTCCTGTTTTGCTCCTTTCTCTCTTTTCTCTGTTGCACTCAAGGTGTTTGCTGAATTGCTTATAAAGCTTCCCTCTTCGCGAGACGTCAGGACTTGTCCGCTGTTCGCTTTAATCTAATCAACCTTCTCTTTTGCAGGCCCTTAGGGACCGACACGAGATTACATGTAGGCTGACCCATTGTGGACGAATAACGCATGAGCGTTTCATGACTTAGGCAATCCCCGCTAAGTCCGAGACATTGGCGCAAGGACGTTTTACGACTTAGGCAATTCTAGCTAAGTCCAAAACTTTACCGCAAGAGTGCTGCATAACTTAGACAAATTCAGTTAAGTTTGTGATAGCGTGGGGAGAAGAAAAGTCTCCTTGTGTGGGGAGAAGGAATGAGACGACATCAGCCCTTTTTAATTTTTAATTTTTTATAATATAATTAATATAATAATATAATATAATATAATATTATACTGAGTGGTATGCTTGTGTCTTTCAGATGATGGATCGGTATGGTAATCCTTGCTTAAAACCAAGGAATGCAGATTAAATGCAGCAGATGATTCGCCACTATCGCCCATCAGCCAAAATCAACCGTCGGCGGTCGGTTGAGGGGAAAGAAGAAGAAGAAGAAGAAGAGGAAAAGAAGAAGAAGAGAAGAAGAAAGAAGTACCTCTTTTCCCCGTACTGTCCTCACCCGTGCGCCGTCGCCGCCCTCGCTCGCGGGCGATTTTTCTCCCACGCGGGGAGATATTTGTACCTCTTTTCCCCGCACTGTCCTCACCGCGTGCGCCGTCGCCGCCCTCGCTCGCGGGCGATTTTCTCGCACGCGAGGAGACGGAATGTCTCCCCGCGAGAGGAGAAAGATCAAGGCGACGTCGCCCTTTTTTTTTAATATATTAATATTTAATATCATATTTAATATTATATTATATAAGATTATATTATAAAAATGTTATAATATATTTTAATATATTGGGTGGTACGCACTGTGTGTATCGCCTGGTATCGGTTCCGAGATAATCTTGGTACACCGATATGGACCGGTATATTAAACCTTGCTTAAAACAATAATTATTGATACACATAGTAGCTGTCACAATTCTTTTGATTATTACATCACTCCGAACTTGTCTCTTAGTAGGCTTAGAAATTAAAATTGTCGATAACTATATAAAGCTGACCTATCATTCGAGTATAACAGATGTTTCCATAGGCAAGAGTACAGGAACACTTGTATTTCAAAGGTGCACTTTGTGGTCAGTCACTAAAGCTGATTGTGTTACCGTACTGAATGAGTTGGATCTTGGTACCAAGGATTCATGTGCTAATTTCCATGGGTTGCCATTTGCTGTTTGAGAGAAGGTAGTTGTCATATGTCATGCTGGGTTGTGCTGTTGGTGCTGACACATCTCAAGATCAACATATGGTCTATCTCAGTTCGTGAGATGACAACTCTTACTCAGCATGTTGTTTAAAGGGATTGAAAAACAATACAATGAAGACAAAAACAACAGCAGCAACGACAAGTCGTGATGGATCTTCTCTCTCCATTGTGCTTTGTACAAGACAATAGCTCTGTACAATAAGAGAAAAAAAAAGAATGACAATGAGAAGACGGAAGAATCATAAAAACTTTGTTAGTTAAGAAGAATGTGGGTAGATCCATTAGATTCATTAGTCAGAGCTTGGGAATATAAGCTTGGAATAAGCTTAAGAACTATTTCCAGCAATGATTATTTTCACTTTCTTATGGTTTTCCAAATCTTTATATGTAGGCCTCTATTTACAGAAAATATAGGTAGATCTGTTAGATAATTCATTCAGAGATCCGGGACAGAGAACTTGGAATAAGCTGTAGTAAAGAACTACCTTTAGTTACTGATTGTTATCACTTATCCCTTTATATGGTAGGCTTCTGGTTTTTCTATTTCTTTTTATATAAGCAATATGATTGTGTATTTTATCATATTGTTGTAGTATTTTTATATGGACACCCATTTGATGCTGTTTTCTGCAAAAGAATTGATGAAAGAATCAAATCTTTCATTCAGGAGAGGCTTGGCTCCACATCTTAAGTCTTTGATGGGTCCTTGGTGGTATTCTCAATTTGATCCCATTCCAGAAGTTTCTCAGTCGGCTAGACGATCATTAGAGGTTTTGAATTCATACCTCATCTATCATTATACTGATTATAAATTTTCTTTTTGTGACCAAGTGTCTTAGTGTGAAGGCATAGATATTTTTTTTTTTTGAAAGTGTCAGCACATTGTCAATAATTCAGTATGATGAGAGCATTTAAGTTGATACTGAATCAACACAATATACATTATCAGCATGATGTGGACCTTTATGCCACTACCGCATTGACATAATACAGCATGATAAGAACTCATTGGAACTCTTTATTATCCAAACCTTACCAACGAAAGTAATGCACATATGTCTCTTGAGGAGCTTGAGTGTCAACGTATATATATTTCTTTTGCTCTTTTTTTATTAGTTAGATAAGCCCATATATTATTTACGGCCATCCATTCAGTTTGAAGGAAAAAGAGAAAGGAGAGGGAGAAGGCATCATTTAGTTTCAAACCAAGAGAACAATTTGGAATTGAATGAAGATGATCGAAGTGGAATTTCATGCAGAACCTAAAAATTTGAATTTAGACAGCCAGCATCTTTCCCATGTCATGATCTAATTTTTACTGCTAGCTTCCATAGGATTTCATTAGATATAACTGAAAAAATTGAAAATTGGTATAAAGTTAGACTATTGGACCAAATACGGTAATTAATTTCCGAACTTGATCAATCGAACTGTTGGACCTAGTTTTGTGGCTATCAAAGATAAAGTAGTTGTACTCTGGATTTTGCGTTAAATCCAGTTGGGTGGGATGTTTGCCTTAAGTTGTGTTGGATCTTTGCCTTAAATCTTCTGTTATCAAGGGGAGATATATTGGCATCCTTTAACTTTGTGACAAATATTGAACAATCAGGAACAATGTTTTAGACAATGGTCCAATATTGATTTTGGTAACTATATGTTGACCTATACTGCTCATATTGCAGGAAAAAATAATAAAAGAATAATTACTTTCTAGTACCAACATATATGGTCCTGTATCGTTTCTTGGTTGGACTAATAATTTTTGGGTTGGTATGTATTTGTCTGAATGGTATGTTTGAGTTGTTGATTTATCTGTAGGAATACTTCAACTAAAAGAACCTCTTTACTCTTCTCATGATTTATACTTGTTTATTATGCATGCTTAAGATTCGGTGTTATTATCTTTCTAGTCCATATATCTTTAAGCTATAATGTTTATTTGATAATATTGCAGGCAGCATTTCCAGCACAAGAACGAAGGTTAGATGCCTTGATGTTTTGTGTAAATGAGATCTTTTTGTATTTAGATGAGAATTTAAAGTTGACACCACAATCAATGGTTGATAAAGCCATACCTGCAGATGAATTGGAAGATATGCACCAACGGGTATGTGTTTGGATTTCTCCATCTTTTTTTGTCTTAAAATTTCAAGCTACAATTGAACTCGTATTTTTTGTTAAATGTTATTGAGCACGTGCACTTATCTGGCTAGTTTGCTGGTATTTATATCTTAGCTTTAATTTTACATTGATCTCTTGTATGTTAGGTTGTCAGAAAGGAATGGAGTTCCAGATACTGTATTTTATATTATTGTTTTTATCATATATCGACTGACACGTGCCATTTATAGGGAGTATGAGGATGTCACCTGGATCTTTTTGCTGATGCCAAATAGCTATTGTAATATGTTCTTGCATCTTTGTTATTCTTTATTGTAGCTCTGCATATTTGAAGTGTATATATGAAAGTCAAAAAAGTAATATTAATAGAAAAGTCTGCTTTATGCCTATGGAAGTGGCCAGCAAGTTGAATGGCAACAAGGTTTGAAGAAAATAATTGTCCTTTCTTCTTTCTCTTTATGTATGTACTCAAGCACTCTTATATTAGTAGGGTACTAGGGTTTACTTCATATCTTCTTGGCATCTTACATGTATGTTCTCGTTTACATCACTATATATGTTTACTGGACACTACATGCATTATTGGTGTAGTTTATATTTATTTGTGGCAAGGACTGCTGTACTGCTTGAAACGGTATGGTATGGGCAGTACATACCAGTCCAGGTTTGGGCCGATATGCAGAGCACCCCCCATTTTGGATGGTCCAGTTAAAATAATAAAAAAATAATAAAAGTGGTCGGGCCCTGGCCAACTAAGCATAAAAAAGAAAAAAAAACAAATTAGGGCTTGTGAACACGAGCCATATTCTCACGTATGATGTTGCTTGCATCTAGTTAAAATAATAAAAATAAAAAAGTGGTGGGCCCTATCCAACTCAGCATAAAAAAGAAAAAATTAGGGCTTGCAAATGCATTTGCGAGCCCTTCTCGTGTACGATGGTGCTGCCCCTGACGTTGCCACTTTGCTACTGTCGGTTCACCAATATCGCTGCCTCTGCCGCTGCCACTTTGACGCTGCTGTTGCTTCCCAGGTATTGCTTCTCCTCTTCTTTCTTCTTCTTCTTCTTCTTCTTCTTCTTCCTCCACTGCTTCCTCTTCTTCCTTTTTCCTTCCTCCCTCCTCGTCTGTTCCTCCACTGCTCCTTCCTTTTCTCCCTCCTTTTCTTCCTCACTGAAACACCGGTATGCACCGGCGTACCATGTGTTGGTGCAGTGGTACTGACTGGCATGTACCGGTCTAATAGATCGTCGAGACAGGTCTGGTACCCAAAACGGTGAACCTTGGATTATCAGCATTTGATCTACATGGGTTGGTATCTATATGTCACCCTCATGTTTGTTGTTTCTAACTTTCTATGTTTATCTGTTGGATATTGAAATCTCATCATGACCCTAGAAATCTACATGCCTGATATAGCCTGTGACTCATCGTGACCCTGGAAATCTACATGCCTGATATAGCCTGTATGCCTGTAGGAATTGGGCAGGTGAAGAAGTATTGGGTGGCAAGCAGTGGGCGTCTAAGAATGAGGATCTCCTGGTTGAGAGAGATTAAAATTGGTTTTTAATTTGATAGCTGTTGGGTTGCTGCCAAATAAAAAAAAGGAGAACCTGAGTGAGCTTTAGTGAAGCTGAATTGGACAGTAAGCTTGTTTTGGCGGGTCATGCAATAATACTTCAAACCACCCGAGATGGGCTAGTCCACATCCTGATTCTCCATTGGCCTGGTATTTACGACTTAGTATGTACTAGTCCAGGTGGTTTTTTAAACCGTTGTCATACTTGTAGATTTTTTCTCTCTTCTACCTTGGCTTCTCTTTTTTTCTTTCTGCTTCCTTGGCTTCTCTTTTTTTCTTTCTGCTTCTCTTACACTTCTCTCGTCCATTTTCTTCTTTTGAGGCTGTCAATTCACTTATAATTGGCCAACTCAGGAAACTCTATTTTAACGTGATTGATCCTAGACGATTCTGATCAATTTATGGCTATAAGGCTGAGCTTTTAGTTAAAAAACCTGATTGAACTAATTCGATTCATTTGTGGAAATTGGTTGATACTGCAAAGTGCAAACTACTCTCCAATATCTTAGAAGAACATCAAGTCTAGATATAGTAATCTATAATGATGTGAGGTTGTTAGGATGTCACATCTTTTGGTAGTTGATATGTGTTCATATCTTTTGGTAGTCATATGTGTTCATATCTTTTGGTATTAGTTTAAATTTTAACTCTGATATATCTTTATGTCCATGCATGTAATGTTGCCTCTGTCTTGATATATCTGTTGTCTTACCTTGTAGGTGGGCAAATATCTTACGTTCTAATTTTTGTGCAAATTTGGTTGTACCATCTAATAATGTAGTATGATAGTATCCTAGAATATAATTGTAATATTCTCCTTTTTGTATGTTCCAATCTGAAATCTGTTGTGAGAGAAAGTGAGGTACTATTGTGCTGGATGATCTAGTTTAGTGCTTCTCACAGGTAGTCATGCCTTTTCTAGTACCTTGGTTGTCCATTTAAGTAAGGAACTTACTGATTCTAAAAGATTATCTTGTCAATTTGTTAACAGTTTAGACTGTAACTTGATCAAAGGCAAACATTTGTATTTTGTCTCTCAGAAGTGAGACTAGTTCCAGTATATTTGTCCTATAGCATCACATGCTTCCTAGGTGGCTTATCCCGATGTAGTCATATTGCCTGTATAGAAAACAAAGCTAGCTATATGATCACCTGCTTTTACTTCAGCTTTCATCACTCTTTGAGGAGAACATAATCTGTACAAGTTTATCTCAACTCTACAATTGCTTATTAGCCGTAGATTTTACTTGTGCTTTTTACATCTGTAGCTTTGAGAAATAGATATATTTTATCTTCTCTGTTTCTTCTAGTTGTGCATCACTTTAATTTTTCTAAGGTTATGCTACGATAATTTGCATAACTTTTTGCGTAGTTTCACCTCCTGTTTTAGTTGTTCCTTTTTTTTATTGCACATTCTTCTTGTCAATCTTTGGGTCCTTCAAGTACTAATCTAATGCTTTTGCTTATCATTCATGTCACCTTCTTTTGTGTTACAGGCGATTTCATCATCACTGCTGGCGGTAGCAACCCTTATTGATATTTTGTTGGGTACAAAGATGCAGAACTGTGATAATGAAAGTTCTTTGCCAGAACAAAAACTTGTTTCCAAAGCTAGGACTGCTACAATATATTCTGCTGAAAATATGCTTGCTACACACAAGTGTTTTCTTCAGTATATGAAATCTAAATATCCTATTGTTCGTACAGCTACATATTCCATTCTAACTAGTTTTGTAAAACATATTCCACATGCCTTTAATGAAGAATATATGAAGGTGCTTTCACCTGCCATTCTTGGTGCTTTCCATGATAAGGATGCGTCTTGCCATTCTTCCATGTGGGACATGATTTTGATCTTCTCAAGAAAGTTTCCAAATGGATGGTCATACTGTAATGTCCAGAAAGTTTTCCTACATCGGTTTTGGCAATTCTTAAGAAATGGTTGTTATGGATCCCAACAGGTTTCATATCCAGTACTTGTTCTATTCTTATATTCGGTACCTACTGATGTAGACCTTGGAAAGAAATTTATTTATGATTTCTTCCAAAATCTATGGGATGGAAGACACTCATCTCACTACTCAGCTGCAAATACTGTCGCATTGTTTGGTGCATTCAAAGAATGTTTTCTCTGGGTGCTGCGCAATGTATCAAGGTATATTTTTCTATATAATTTAAATGCTTAGTTAATTGGGTCATATAAACCTGGTTTCTTAATGGTGATTTCTCTATTCTGTTGTCTGAGTTAACAGGTGTCTCTAATATGCTTTCTTGCAGATATTTTGCGGCAAGAGATGGCAATAATGATCCTGCCATCAAGTTAACGAATGATATTCTGGTAGAACTCTTGTTGAATGACTATCTAATGTTGCCAAGTCTGAAAAAGCAAGATGGGAATTTGCTAGTGAGGTCTGATGTCTCCGCTGATGATAGTAGTCAATTATCCTGTGAAAATTCAAAACAAAGAACTAGTACTAGTTATGAAGCAAGTTATGTTCAGGAGTTGGTGAGGTGTATTGTTGGCATTCTGGTAGACATTTCTCTCGAAGATAGAATTTTGCTCAATGTGTTCTCCACATCTTTTCAGAAGGACTGCCTTGAGATTATACGGCAAGGAGAATGCTTGCAAAATTTTCATGAGCATGTAGAACGAATCACAAGATTTTTTCTGTTATTGGATCAACTTGTGTTGCAGAAAGGTCATGATTGGCCTTTGCAATTTTTAGGCCGACCACTGATTATGACTACTTTCCCGGTGATTAAATCCATGGTAAATTCAACAAGAGAATATGCATGCCAGAGATTTTTCTTTATTTTTTCTGCTATAATTTTTAGTTCATCATTTATGTTCATCAGATCTTTTTTTTTAATTTTTTTATGAGACTTTTATTTCAAACCTTATTTTTTATGTGATATTCCGCTCCTAAGTTTAGTTAAAAATAGTGCCCATGGTTTTCCCAAAATAATGACATCCTGTCTCCTGTTGAATCTTTGAAATAAGGGATCAAATTTGATTATATTGGAAAACAATTGGTGTAGGATGTTCTTTTCAATTATAGGAATTTCCAACTGCAACACCAAAATATGTTAGGTCTGAGATGGGATTTTCTCTGTTATTAGCTACTGTGAATTGTACAAATGAAAATTTCTAGTGACTCAGCATGGTGTTAAATACTAATATGACAGTTTGCATTAATTTATGCTCTTCTATTTATCCTTTTAGGCAATCTTCGCATATTTTTATCTTCTGGATTTTATTGTCAAGATGATATATTCTTGTGGTTGGAACTGCGACAATTTACATTTGATTGCCATGCAATAATTAGTTTAACAAATGCCATCCTGGTTGAAGCTGAGGTTTTAAACAATGGTTCAGTATCAGTTTCAACTGCTTATTGGACTAGTATGGTACCAGTTTACTGACTTGTACTGCTTGCTATCGTTGAATAATAATAATTGAATACTGACTAGTACCTAGTTGTATGATTTAGTAATGGTCCTTCATTGGTCCGCTAAATATTGGTTGGATCAAGGATTAAAATCTCAGTCTGATATCGATATCAGTTGGTGGTCCAGTATGGTACTGGTACATGTGAGTAACTTGATAGTACTAGGGCCGGATCAAAAAGAGAGTGGTGGTGGCAGCGATGTGTATTAGAATAAGAGAAGACAATGGCATGGATGAGGAGGAGGAGGTTGCAGCAACATTGAGGGGCAGAGAGTAGGCGGTGGCAATAGTGATCATGAAGGAAGAGGAGGTAAAGGGATCAGAAGGTGTGAGGGAGACAGAGGTGGTGAAGACATCTGTGTATCAACAATCCAGAAAAGTTATCCAGGGCAACATCTAGTATCGAGCTGTAAACCTACCACCTGATGGCCTGCTTACCATCTCGCAAGTCTGGTATAGTGAGCTTACTAAGCAGTAAACTCGGTTTTGGACTGGACCTAGCAAAATTGTTCTGTCCTTGTACTGTTGGTTATCGATTGAAATGGCGGGAACTTTAAACAATGGTCAGTACATACTGGTCCAATCGATATTTAAAACCATGATTTAAGGATTTTCACCTCTGAAATGAACTATAACAAAGTTTCTCAAAAGATGTGGCTATTGGACACTCCATATCAAATTGGGTGGCTAGGGTTTCAGTTATAGAACAGTCTTTTTGCTTGTAGGGCTAGTGCTATGCACACTAACCCTTCCCAATCTTGCATTGGTTGGGGCTTCGTGAACTGGGCCACCTGTGACACCCAGTATATGAATCCTTGACTGAAGCTTTTTCACTTTCCAAATGAAATATAACCATCCAAGCCTCTGGGAGACTTGGCACCAAGGTTCAACGTTTTGAATTTCGACCGTCGAGAGCCGATTTGTGGGCGGTATCAGTTGAGGGAGAAAGAAGAAGAGAAAAAACCTGGAGATCCGGCGTTGCTGTCTCGATCTCGATCCATCACCCGCGGGCTTCTCAGTGCTTCGCGGGGAGAAGAAAATGACGCACGACGCGCGGGCTTCTTGCTGAGGCTTCACGGGGAGATTTCTTCTCCCTGTGCGGGCTTCTCAGGGAGAAGATGTTTCTTCTCTCCACGTGGGGAGAAGGAACGAGGTGACGTTGCCAATTTTCTTTTATTTTTTAACTTTATTATATATATACACACACACACACACACACACACACACACATACACACACACACACACACACGTATCGAGCAATATGCCTGGGTGTACCGCTTGATACCGGCATATCGTATTGTAGTGAGCTGAGCTCGGTAAGCTGGTATGGTACAGTTTGGTGGACCTTGCTTAGCACTACTGGTATTTGAATCCTTGACTGAAGCTTTTTCACTTTCTTGATGAAATATAACCATCCAAGTCTCTGCAAGCCTTGACATTATCATGTGGTTGTTCCATTTGAACTTGGGTGGTCGTCAAAGTTCAAATTATACAGAAAAGACTTCTTTGCTTGGAGTAGATCTGTATATACTGATCCTCCTGAGGATCACATTGGTGAGAGCCTCATGCAGTAGGCCACCTTTTATTTTTTAAGTTCATAAAGAAGCATGTTTTTGATCTTTCTATGATTGGTAGCTTTGATATTAGTAAAAGATTACTACTTAAAATATCATACAATGTCCTTAGCAGGTGATTGATTAACAAAGATAGATTAATTGCATCCCGCCCATGCCCCCATACCCCTCACACAATTTTGTTTTTGTACTTTTGCTGGATTTTAAGTCTGGTCAAGTTACCATCTCTTCAGTTCTCCAACTTATAATATTTATATTTCTTGTTATTTTTCTTTCTATTTATACATAATGATGGAGTAACAAATGCTTTCAAGCAATTTGCATTTTGGTTTCAGTGGTTTTCTGTACAAGGTTGGATAGTGTTTATCGGTATTTGTTGACTGCAGGACTCTCCATATGCTGTCAAACTTCTTTCTGTCTTAATTGAAATTTTTGGATCTGTAGCAATATTGTCTAACTTTGTTAGCCCAATGGACGAAGTTCCCGTTGAATTCAACATGGAGCATTTTCTGCAGACATTTAACAGTGACCTCATTCCTTGGTGTTTACAAGGACACAGTAATTCCAGCAGTTTGAAACTTGACCTGCTGCTTGACTTATTTCAAGATGAGTGTTTCTCTGAACAATGGTGTTCAATCATTAATCATTCCATAAAACAATATGAAATGTCAGACAATTCCAGTCATATTGAGGTGCTAGCTCTGCTCATTGAGAAGGTGAGAGAAAGAATAAGGACCAAGACGCTGGTCAATTTACAAAGAAGTGGCTTCTTCCCGGAGCGTTGGCGGCATAATTTGCTTGACTCTGTTGCAGTAACTATTGCCCACCATTCTCCTGTGAGAAGCTGTCATGCTCAATTTCTGTGGTAATTTGCTGTTGATTCTCCACTTACATTTATTGAAGAACTCATCACAGAGTATTTGATGGTACTGATATATATGAAGTCCTAAAGTGGTCTATGCAGTTCACACACACATTTGTGGCTAGAGACAAGGTTAATAGTTAAATAGTCTTTTAAGTCAATACTATAAAAATTGGCTATGTTCCAATTAAGAATTTGCAGTCTGGGCTTGATAACTATACCTGTTTAATGATCTACTTTAAGCGGTAAATGATATGGAGTGGGTAATGGTCTAGAGATCATGGTAATATGTGATAGTATGATAACAATAATAGCACTTGTAAAAATTCTAATAGAGAAGGGAACCTAGTGTAACATTTGTGTTTGCATAGTCTAGATATATGGCATGTTCGGCTTATCCATGGTGTTATGCAGTGGCATTTACCTCATATCTAATAGTAGCACATTATGGAATGTGTCTCAAACTCTGAATGAACGACATTTTGGAGCATTAGTTATGTAAGCCCCTGTGTTGACGATAGGATACATTCCTGCATCAGTAACTTCTATTCACTAGAGATATTTTTGTCTTATGTTGCTTCATTCTATGGACACTATTAAAGTGCATTCTTTATCAGCAGTTGTGTTTTATATCTACATTTTGATTGGATTTAGAAAGCATTCTTGATCTGGTTTGAGTGTTTGCTGTATTCCTGGGAAGTCAGAGGTACAAGGATTTAGTTGGCTGAAAGCAATGTTTATGGGATTGTAGCTGATTTGCTTTGAGATCATAGTAATAATCAAGTGTACTTATAGGTCTGGTACAATCAATTAGATTATTCATGCATATGGAGATAATAATATGTTTTTTTCTTATAAGTATTATTTGAACTGCATGCACCTTATCAATTGTGCAATAGTGAGCAAACCACTAGGATGTATATCAGTTTTTAGATCCACACTCTCAAGCTTCTCAAAAGAATCTGGCAAAAGTGTGTGAGCATTCTGAGTTCCTAAATTAGTAGGGTCAAAGATAAGTGAATTAGCTGCTCAAAATGTCATCAATAGATGACAGTGCAGTTTGCAGTGATGTGACCTGTCATTGTTGACTAGTATGTATGTTATTAAAGGAGGGAGAGAGAACTCTGGTTACATGTTGTTTCCTTTTAATCACATTCACTTGTATGATGATAAGCTTGTTTCCTGAATAATTATTTCATGCAGTGCGGTGCTTGGAGGCTCGGTTGAAGATGATCAAGTATGTTTTCTATCTGAAGAAGCATGTACTATCGTATGGGAGGAGATTCTGAAGAACTTGGCATCATTCCTTACCTCATTTTCATTTTGTTTGGGAGAGTTAACTTTCTCTTTGCTTCTATGTTCTGAATCTAAGGATTTACTTAAATCACAAGAGTCATCTTTCTCAACGAGGTTTGCAATGGCCCAATTTGCTTTTGAAGTTCTCAAGGGTAGCATCTATTGTTTGAAGATAATTGATAAGAATTGCAGTTTGGTTTCATTGTTGTCTGAGGGGAAATCTTGGCCATTGTGGGTCAAACCATTCATCCACTGTGGCAGCATATTGGCAACCGTCCAAGAGGCAGCTTCCACAGGCATTAATATTTATGTAAGGAACATTGAAAGCTATTATATGCTACATTTTTTTAGTTGATCTGTCTTTTGCTTGCTGGGAAACAGTAATTGCATATGTAAGCCTGCAGAATATTTATTGTCCTGTTATATCCTTGAGAAAGCTGGATTTTGGCATGTATGCTATTGTCAGAGGCAAGGTTTTACTTACCGGTCCATACCGGTGTACCGATATTTTATCAGTACCGATATGGTACTAGTACTGGGCGGTATGCATAGTGCATACCACACGATATATTAAAATATATTAAAATATTATATAATATTATATAATATAATATAATATTAAAATATATTAAAAAGATAAAAAAGGGGTGACGTCGCCTCGATCTTTCTCCCCGTGCGGGAGAAAAATCGCTCGTGGGCGACTCGGCGGTGATTGCTTGCAAGCGACCCGTGGGGCGGCGGCGGGAGGCGGTATTTTTCTTCTCCTCTTCTTCTTCTTTTGTCTTTTCCTCTTCTTCTTCTCTTTTCTCCCTCAATCGACCGACGAAATCGCCGGTCCATTTGGCGACGGCGGTCCCGTTCGATAATATGGCGGACCGGTATGTACCGCCTGGTATGGTGGTACAGATCGGTATGGAATACCTTGACTTAGAGGAACATATTCTAGACTTTGATGCTTCAATGTATGCATATATGCCCCTGAAAGTTCTTTGTTAGCATCTTTTCTGTGTGATGATTACATGTGATGTCAGTGTCCATATGAAATTTTATGTTTCTGCATGGGCATTCATCTTACTGTAGCGTCATACATCTGTCATTCTTTTTTGACCAAGGATTTAAAACTTTTTTTCTTTTGCCAGAGTGATGTTATTGATTTCTCATTTATTTTGTTAGATACCGCAAAAATCTATCTGTAAAGAAAGTATGATTGTTGTAATACAGTGGCTAATTGTATATCATGGTCCATTGAAAATGAGTTCAACTTATGTGGAATGTCAGCCTGTTATTACATAAAGGAAGACAAGTTCCAAGATTGCTATTTGCTTGCCCTTTGTTCTACTGAAAAATAAATGCAAATTGAGCTCAAGTCACACTTGATGTGACTGCATAATTATGTTGGAAACATACAGTTTACAAGGAATCATCCAACCTTATAAGGAAGCTTGTCATGGATATTGCTTTGCAACAGAAAATGACAGCAATATATTAGGACATGTATAACCATACTTACTGTTATATATCGGTGTTTCTAGATGTATCAGATGTATGTGTATATTACAGAGCATAAATGGCTGGTTCGTGGTTTTTCAAAGGCAAGGTTTTAAATACCCGTCCAATACTGGTATCCTATGAAATTGCTGCAGCAGCAGTATATCAGCTGGCGCTACTTGGTATGGTTAATAGAATAACAGAAGATAATAATGAATGCTTCTTGGTTGGACTGGTAAATGCATACTGGTTGATCCATATTTAAAACCTCACTTTGATGTATATTAGATTTTTCTAGATTCTTGACAAGTCGGCATGACTTTGATGACACCAAGAACTTCCTGGTAACATAGGATTCTTATTAGTTTTCAATAAATTTTATCTAGTCAATTTTCAGTATTTGAACATCTCTGATGTTCGTATCGTCTTGTAAAAATATCTTTGGAACATGCTAAAATCGCAAATCCTTTTTCTGGAGGATATGTTTTCTCTACATTACTCAGTAACATATATGTTCATTAAATTTGTTGTGTTTCTTGGAGCATGATAAGCTAAGCAAATTGCAGATGAACACACTAGGACAGTCATGAATCTCCATAATGTGCTTCGAGGATAGGAGGTGTTGATCTTTTGGTTCCAGGCAAAGTCTAAGTACAGATAATAGTTATAAATGATGGGAATGGTCAAAAGGAGTGAATATCTGTTTTAAAGTAGTTTCATTATTTTCTTTTGCTTTTCTCTGTTTGGACTAAAGTTGTTTAAAACTGTCGTGATACTTGGGGCACTGTTAAATATGAGGTAGACTTATCCTTCCATTAAAACAGGTACTGGTACTGAAGTTCATTCTTTTGGTTGGAATAGATTCTCATTGCTTTTTGGTTGTTAGGGAGTGCTTAGCCATTTTTTATCCCATGTGATTAGCATGCTAATTAGCTTTGCTGAATCAATATTTGGTTTTTAGCAGTGAATTTTTGCACTTGAACAAATGCTTTCTTGATGGATTATGCCTTCCTTTACTGTGAGTGGTAAGTATCATCTTTATGAGTTATTGTTTAATATCCTTATGTATAGAAATGCACATCCATGCTTTAGCACTTATCAATCGGTTTCTTTTTGTCAATGCTATTTAAGATCTTCTTAGTAGTTTGCCACATTCTTTTGATGAACTAATCATACAGTACCCATTATTAACTCAATGTGTTGACTGGACTGATGCAGGAACACAGTAATTATAGATTTGTTGCTTTTGTTGACAAGCTTATTGCAAGGCTTGGAGTCGACATAGTAATTGCTGGTTTTACGGAGACTTGTACTTCAGTAGCAGTACCAGACACTGAGATTGTTTCATCCTTCCCATCTCCTTACAAACGGGAGTGGCTTGCTGCTGAAATGCTTTGCTCATGGGATTGGAAAGAGAGCAGTGTTACAGAGTCATTCCTACCATTGCTGAACAAATATGCAAAAACTGAAGCATCTATACCTGAAGCAAATATTATATCTTCTGTCATCAATATGTTGCTTGAAGGAACCATTATGCATGGCAGTTATGATCAGTGGATATCTTTTGATTCATGGAAGGTTCCACATAATGAGGCTGAGAAAATTAATGATCCATTTTTGCGTGGCCTAGTTTCCATGCTCTCTTCTATGTTTGTCGAGGAAAAGGTTGGGGGAAATTTTGCGGCTGTTGTATTATTTGAACAACTAGTGGACAAAATTTTCATGGACACCTCCATAGATCAGTCATGCCTCAGAGTTCTTCCTTTTGTTATAAGTATTACTATTCAATCATTGCTAGAAAGCTCGGAATCTAATGATGCAATTGCAAATATTTCACTATCATCTACAGAAGACAATTTAGTGAGGACATATATCATAAGTTGGCTTGAAAAATCTCTTTCTTTTCCATCTTTATGCTTGGGAAAAACAGAACAAAGTAAGTGCATATTGTTCTTTTTGCTGAGCTGTTTATTAAAGACAATTAAGCATTATTCATATCATGGTGTAACTGTTTAGACTTTATTGCAGATGTTGGTGAATGGATCCAAGTTGTCATATCTTGTTTTCCTCTAAGGACAACATTGGAAACTGGAAATTCTATTGTTGACTTGCTGAGGCATGCCAGCGATAATGAGTCATCTTTGCTTCTGAGTTTATTCAGAAAGCAACTGTACTGCTATGATGCTTCTGCAGCCATTGATCAGAAATCTCCTATTTCTTCCTCTAGTGGGGATTTAGTTTCTTCATTGTTGGTGCAGATTCATCAAGCAAAGCTAACAGCAGTTTCAGTTGGGTATTGCTGGCAGGAATTTGTTGAAGATGACTGGAATTATGTGTTGGATAAATCACATAGGTGGCTTGAATCGTCTGTTCTGTTGATGGAGGAAATAGCAGAGAGCATAGATGATGCAATAGTCCATTATACAACTACTGATGACTTGGAACATACTGCAAAGAAACTTGAACTATCAGTTCAGGCTCATGATTCATTGATAATAAGTATATCCACAACTGCTTTGGTTATATTCCGTCTTGTCTCACAGCTTGAAGAACATAAAACAGACAGTACCAATTCTTTGCACCTGTTAAGACTAGGAAAGTGGGCAGACATGAAAGATCGAATTATGGCAAGTATCTTGAGGTTGTTTTTTGCAACCGGTGCTACTGAGGCTATTGCAGTGTCATGCAATGAGGTGTTTTCAACTATTGTGGCTTCAAGTCGACTTCCTTATTCATATTTTTGGGGTCTAGTTGCCTCATTTGTTAGTAACTCTCCTAAACATGTGACAAGTGCAGCAGCAGAGTCAATGGAACTTTGGGGTCTTAGCAAGGGTCCCATCAATGCGTTGTATGCTATTCTTTTCTCATCGAGACCAATTTCATATCTACAATTTGCTGCTTACAGCTTACTTTCATCTGACCCTATGTGTCGTCTTTCACTTGCTAAAGAAAGTAGTCTGGAAGGAGAAAGTAATTTGTTTGTGGAGTCAGACCTCTCATCAACTGTTGAATTATCTACAGAAGGAATTTTCTCTTTTAGAGTTGAGATATCCTCTCTGATCCAAAAACCAAGTGCCGAGCTTCTAAAAATGGACTTGTTATCACAAGATAGGGTAATGTTGTGTTATTTATCTTCTATGTTTATCATCATCTTGCTGTTATGCATTGAAAGCAGCTTTGTCTTGTGTCAATTTGCAGGTAAATCTCTTTATCGCCTGGGCTTTACTGCTTTCATATCTAAATTCACTTCCATCTTCTTCCAAAGCGAGGGAAAAAATTGTCCAACACATACAGGACTCTATTAGTCCAACGATATTAGACTGCATTTTCCAACACATTCCTTTGAAGATTAGTGCAAG